>OZ019980.1:11321086-11921086 GCA_963970395.1 Ephialtes manifestator
TTTCTTTTGTTCCCATATTTGAAAAATGAAAAAATTCTTTTTTTTCTCATGTTCCCATGAATGGAAAATTAAAATATACCTTTACTTGTTTTGATGGACATTTTCACATTGTCTACAGTCATTATCAGATTGAGATCTCCTTGAGTATCATGATAGGGAAGTGAGAGATACTTTGTTCCCTTCATCACTTTTACTTTGTTGAAAGCAGAGTTGTAAATCTCCATTAATTCATGAGATATAGTTTACAGTACAATTTGTTTTGTAATTATGATTTCATAATGATTATATGTAGTGATTATAAAATAGAGTGTAAACATTTGAACAGCTGAAAAAAATACTAATTTTCGCTTTAATATTGCAAGAAATAGTGGAAAAAATGGAAGAAATAAGTAATGCATTACTTTCTTAGTGCATTACTTATTTTTTCCATTTTTTCAAAAGGATTACCGTGAATTTTTATTGAATAATAATAATTTTTGCAGCCATTCCAAAGTTTAATCATCGTATTACAATCGCTACATGTTATTATAAAATCATAATTGTAGAGCTGATCGTATCATCATCATTATTTCTATAAGTATTAGGCATTTACAACTCTGGCTGAAAGTCACTGAAGTATCATCAACCCAAAGAGATCCCAGTCTGAAAATAATCAAATTCTACATAAAAATGCCGAACACAGCAAATAAAGATATATTATATTTATTTTAATATTATTATTTTTGCGATTCTTATAAAACCACAATGTAAACATACCAGTAGGCCCATTAAGCTTTACTGTAAATATGTATAGTGGCCAAATGGTTATATTTATTTACTTGGATAAATTGAATTGAATTGAATAATTCAGGCTTTCAAAAGAAATAGTATTATTAATAAAAGATTTTCTGCCTTCTTCAAATCTTTGAGACACTGTAAAGGCAATCACAATTTCTATTTTATACAGTAAACCATTATGATTGTTAATAACTTTTATTCAGTAACTCCAATAATTATTATCATATTATAACAGTCATAAATTTCCAGAAATAATCTTTTTTTTAGGAGTAACAAAAGCAGTGGATCTCTGTGCAGCTCCGGGCAGTTGGAGTCAAGTCTTGTCTCGCAAACTAAAGTATTGAACATTACTTAGCAATTATATTGCGATAAAATGTCTGACATGTTTCTTCCGTTGCAGAGAAAATCGCAAAGATGATTCATCGCCAGCTCCGCAAATAGTGGCTGTCGATTTGCAGGCAATGGCACCTCTCGAAGGTGTAGATCAGATTCAAGGAGATATTACAAGTGTTTCAACTGCAGAAAAGATTATAGCGCATTTTGGCAATACTCAAGCCGATTTAGTAGTCTGCGACGGAGCTCCCGATGGTACAACGTTTATTCAAAATTCTTGATTACTTTTAATTTAGTCGTATATTAAATAACGAGCAATATTTGCAAATTTGGTATTACTATTAGCAATAATTTTTTGTTAAAAATCTAAAAATCTCATATGATTTATAGTTTTTGGTTGTACATTGCCTGCTAATTACTTGTTATATGTGGCAGGAAATTGTAACAATTATTTCAATTTTTACAGTAACGGGCCTTCACGACATGGACATTTACATTCAATCCCAGTTGTTACTTGCTGCCTTGAATATAACGACTCATATACTAAGGCCGGGCGGCACTTTCGTAGCGAAAATTTTCCGGGCCAAGGACGTGTCGTTGTTATACTCGCAGATTAAACTATTCTTCACTCATGTCACATGCGCCAAGCCTAATAGCTCGCGAAATTCGAGTATTGAGGCTTTCATCGTTTGTCGAGATTACAGACCGCCCGAAGGATACATACCACACATGCTCAATCCCCTCTTGACTCATGAACCCCTAAACATCGACGAATTGACCGGCATTAACAGGTACAAATTATTTTTTGCTTTCTTATAGTGTAATCTTTATTTTCTTCATTAAAAAGAAAAAAAAATGTTATGCCCATATACTGAAAATGGTCTAAATCGTTTAAGCCGGTGATTAAAAAGAAAATATCGATATGGATGTGTGTGAAAGATTTTTTTTCATTCTTGAGATCCTAGCTTCTATTGTTTTTAAAGACCAGGCTCAAAATTGATACACAAATAGACTACTATTAAACACGACTTGGGATTAAATTTGGCGTAAATCAGTTCAAGACAACTCGTGCAGATTTGGATATATCGGCCTGAAATTTTCTCCACAAATACAAATTTCGACTTTGCAACTTTCTTGTATATTAATATTCCTAACATTGTTAGCAATGGAAAATAAAATACATTTCAAAATCCGCATTTTATAGAAGTAGAAAAAATGGAATAAAATAATATATATAAAATATAAAACACATAATAATATAAAAATATTTGAAAAATATAAATAAAAAAAATAATATAAAAGACTGTGCATTCCAAGACTTGAATTTTGTAGATAAAAAATATTCCCCTTTACAAACAAGAAATCTTTTTTTTTATTTTCTTTTTTTATTTATTTATAATTGCATGAGTACATCAGGATTTTACAAACAGAGGAATAATCTTAAGTTAAATAAAAATTCGTAATGTCCCCCGAATCTCTGTAGCTGCATAAGTGCATAGAAAGCAGTTGTCCGCAACTAGAGTTCAAATAATTTCACTTTCATAATATTATTTAGTACTTATTGTGGGAGGAAAACGATTTCCCCCTTTTTTGATACATTAAAACTTAAAAACTAGTAAAAAAAAGATATCCTTGTTGAAAAAACGACTTAATGAACTCCTCCTCCATATATTTTATAATTTCTGTTATTCGTTTTCTTCTACGCTTTATGTTTTGGCCATATAGTTTTTCTCGCAATATTGTTGCCATAGAGTTAAATATTTGTGCGCCTATATCTTTATATATGACAAGAATATTTTCCAAAAGTAATTATAGCTATGAATATTTAAGGACTCTTTATAATTTATAATTTTGAAAAATGATAAAACATCGTAATTTAATTCATAGGTACATCGTGCCTTTCGTCGTGTGCGGGGATCTCAGCCAGCCGGACTCCGACTCCTGTTATCCGCTTAACGTGAGTTTATCACGTAAATTTCCAACCAAAACAAGTATTCACGCTTCTAAGAGTAAACACAACTCTATCGTGACCTCTTTGTTTATCTCTCCTCTACGATATCTCTGTTTTATCTTGCTAACTCACCTAGAATCTTTTGCAGATCGATGGAAATGAGTACGAGTATCATGAGCCCAATCGAATGCCCATAGCACCGCCCTACGAAGACGCTATTGACCTTCTTAAAAAGGGAATGTTAGATCTACGTAAGCCAAACACTAGTGTAGTACTACACGATGCGGCGTCGACGTCTCTGTCGGATTTTAAGCAAAAAGCAATAAGCAAAAATACGGATAGCAAAGATACTCCGAAGAAAGACGAAACGCTGGCGGATCCGATTGATCATGTAAATACGATGATCGATCAATTATCAGTTGATTGAAAATGAAACTTTGTTTCCTCCATTCCGAATTTACAATAAACGAGAGTTTTCTCAACTCGACAAAATATGCGCTTTTCAGACTTAATGAATTGATTACTCTTAAGCATCCTTAAGGATGTTTTATGTACGTATTCCTCACCAAAAGTTCAGATTTTATTATTCTTATGAAATGAAATTACTGATTTTTTCCTTGTAATTTTTCATTCAACAAATGGTTTTGATGATTTTTTATATGTTTTCACAGAAAGATTTTGACACATATAAACATTTTTCGAAATGTCCGAAATTGAAATAACTATTTAAAAAATAAGATATTCGCAAAATCGGTGAACTAATTATATGAGACAAAAAATAAGATATTGTGTAATTCTTCTATCTAACTTAATAATAACTTTTTTTTATTAACATTATTTTTAATAAATAGATTTTGTATCTCGATTATGGTTGTTTTTTTCGGAATCTTTTTTAGGTTTACCGATTTCTTATATAATGAGATTCTACGGCAGATGAAAAGTATCAGAAATATTAAAAAACAAAGTGAATTTTTAAAAAAATCATTTCATAAGGCTAAAAATAAAATTCCCTGAACATTTTTTAATCCTACTGATTCTCGTTACAATTATTACAACAACAAAAAAAGTATTTTGTATCTCGATTATCGTAGATTTTTATAACATTTCCGTCATGTCGCGAATTACTAAAATTCTAACAGAATCAAAGTTTCCGTTGAAATATGTACATGATACATCATTAAAATCACCTTTTCATTGATCCTTACGATCGAATTTCGCGCAATTAGGCTACAACACGAATTCCTTGTAATCCCTCTCGAATTTGTGTGCGTCACGGTTGTTCGGTCACAATTCTCGTCTACAAATTCATCAGTCCGGTAAACATAGTCCGCGAGTGTCCTACGAGAAGGACGAAGCAACGCAATCATGACAACGCTCGAGGTACACAAATAATTTACAAGAAAATTCTTTCATTGTTGTAAATCGTTAGTGATATTACGGTGAAAAATGTTTTGAAAATCATAAACTCTTGGTTTATCCGACAGAGCAATCGTTGCTACGCCTGCGGTAAGCTGTTTTGCTGTGCGGAGTGTTGCACCGAGCACATAAGGAAGAAGCATCCAGGTCGTGAATCCAAGTGTCCGTTGTGCCGTTCGGAGCGTCTAATGGTGAAGGACTTTGATAATCAAGAATTTCTCTGTCACGTTGTTTTTCATCATCTGCCTCTTTACTGCCTATTGTGTGGCGAAATTTTCAAAACCTGCCACGATCTTCACAGTCTCGGCGCTTGTAATCATCAACGTTTAAGTCGTAAAGCTTCAGCGATTCAGAACGAAGCCACCAAGTCTTATTTATCCCCTGAGACGCCTTCGCCTCTGAACAAAACTCCGTCCGATCAATTAGGAGCGAAGAGAAAGGAATTTTCAATCGGTGGTGATTACAACGGCAATTTCACAAGCTTTACTTCGCCTCCGGAGCTCTCGCGAAACACGAGCACTCCTATGCACGTTAATTTGCCCTGCAACGCAAATTTTGCATTCAAAACACCGCGAAGCCCGATTTTTACATTTAAGACACCAAAAGCAGCGACTGTATCGGTCAAAAACGCTAGAAGAAACGAGCGCTCAGGAATAAAGGAAAATAGCGTTCAGAACGAGACAAATTCCAACGTCACGGAATCGTCGACCGCGGATTCGATTTATTTCAGTCTATCATCACTCTCGAAATCTTCGATCGCTGATAGCCGAACGCCTCTGAGATCTATACTTGCAAATCAATCGGCGATCCCGGATAACTCGCAGCAGGAGTACTCGCGTAATTCTGGAAGAAAGCTCGGTGCTATGCAAGATATAAACGAAGAAATGGGCATCGAAAATATTGAACCTGATGATATGGATCTTACGGGCGTTATAAGTAATATTATTTCTGATGATTGTGCGGCCGGTGCTGCGTATGAAAATGTCAGTCAACGACCTGTTAAAGAGCTGAGAGATTCTGTAAAGAGAGTCAGATTTTCCGATCAATTTGAAATAAAATCGGAGGCGAGTACCAATTCCCGCAGCGGTTTCAATACCTCGGAGAGTGAAGAATTTTTTGAAGCTCGACAAAGTATATCTGAAATTTCGGTTGCTGTTGCTGACAAACTTTCCACCTCCGAAGTTTTGATTAATCGCGAAAATGAGAGAAATTTAGAGAAGGAAGAGACTGCGCGTGTTGCGATTGTACAAAGCCCGAAAATTACTGACTCTGATAGGCAGGAGGATTTGGCGCAAAATCCGACGATAACTTCTGCCTCGTCTTCCAGAGTCGTTATGATGGTTGTTGTTGAGCAAAATGGAAGTGTCAATGCGACTGATTTGGCTCCACTGATAGACTCGAGCTTGAAAAAGCTTGAAATTGTCGCAGCTCCCAGTAGCAGCTCCAAAGGAAATTCTAGCGTCTCACAACCACGTGCAGATAAAAATGCGAGTTCAGGAACTACAGTAGTTTCGGTCGATAGTTACATGAGCGTTTCTACTGTCGAACGCTATTCCACTCCAAGCTCTACCATCAATGATCCTCAGAGTCCGAGTAACTCGCTGGAAACGAGTAGTAATCCGGCGACCGGAGGCATTTTTTCGGCTATGGCGCACGCCATGCGAACAGCATTCAGGAATTTCTCAGGTGAGGGAAGAAAAAAACGTAGAACCTTGCACATTGCTTCCTCATTATTTTTCGCGATTTACAAAACTACCTCTATGAGGAAGTATGTTATTCAATTTTTGTCTTCCTCATAGAGGAAGCTTTGTAAATGGCGAAAAATAATGAGGAAGCAATGTGCAAGGTTCTACTTTGCATCCTTTTTTAATTAGATAAATATACATGTTGTGGATTCGCTTTTTCTATTTCGTTATTACGTTATTTCGTGATTATTAGAGCGTTTCCGAAAGTGTATGTGATAATGTATATTTTTAAACATAATTCAACATTCCATAAAATCAAAAATGTCATACCGTTCGGCACTAAATTATACATATATAACGGCTGAATATTGTTTCATTTATATACAAAACTTGAGATCGCTATCTTAAGTTTTGCAAAAGTTACAATAGAGCGATAATGTCAATTCTTTGAAAAATTCAAAACATCATAAAATTGTAACGGTTCAACCGATCTTAACCAAATTCAATAGCGATCACCGGCGTATGAAAGCTCACATTCATACCAATTTTAAGATCAATATCTCGAAAATTGAAAGAGTTATCGCGTAAACAGACATTTTTCAAAAAATTAAAAAACGCGTAATAATTTAACGATGAAGTTGATTTTAACAAAAATCTGTATGAACGATGAGGCTTGATCCCTCTATCTATGGTCCAAATTTCAGCTTGATATCTCAAGGCATTCCCGAGTTATAGAGATTTACATTTTTCGATCGTGTAACATACACAAAGACATTTTTTCTACATCACTTTTCTCGACGTTTTGGCCCATTCTGAGTGTACTGACATGAAAATCTCGAAAAAAATTTTATGTCACACTGTGCGTAAAATGCGATTTTACGCACGCTTCGCGTGCGTTAAACTGCATTTTCTCACATCGTAACATAAAATATCGTTCGACACTCGTGCGAAAGACTTTTTCTAACTCGTGTGGTTGCAACCCTCGCCTTCGGCTCGGGCTGCAAACTCGCACTCGCCAGAAAAAGTTTTTTCGCACTTGTATCGAAATATACTATTTTTTCATGAAAACAAAGCTTCCTCTATGAGGAAGCAAAAGTAGCCTGAAAATTTGAAACTTTAAATGTAGATGGTTTCGTCGACATTATACCTTGTTCATTTTTTATTACAATCAATGGCAAGAAGTTTTTGATAAAATCTCTTTCGAAAATCTTCAGATTCACTTCACAAAACACAAAATAGTTTTCTAAAAATTTGTCAACTAAATCTGATAATTTTAGATTGTAGAATTGTCAGATTTAGTTCTTATCATCAATCACTGAATTTCCAATTGGAACGAATTTTCGATTGAAAATATTAGCGTTAAGAATCGTTGAAAAACATTAAATGTCTACATAATCATATTAATTCGGACGATTAAATCAATTTCGAATTTAAAAAATATATATTCATTTGTTTCACACGGTGGGAGATAAGCGGTTGATTCGCACCTTGCAAAATAAAATTTAATTCAATACTCGTGCGAAATGTACGAAATGTATGTTATTCAATGCCCGGAAGCGTAAAAATATACATTGTAGCTAGATTTTTGCTCTTAAATTTCGGAGCTAAATATTTTTGATCCTCTTTTAGGCGCCACTTCGTCAAGAAGCATATCACGCGAGCTCGTATCACAGAAAGATAACTCGACGGCTCTGCTATCATCAAATACAGATTCCAGTAGTGCATCTGCAAGCGTTTTAACAAGCCTTGCGTCAGCTTTGGTACCTCGACCGGCGAAAAGATCAAGAGACATGGAGGAACTTTCCGTACCTCAAGCCTCCGAAGCTCCGGATCCCCAAAACGACATACGAAGTCCAGTACCAAAAAGGCCCCGCGGATGGTACAAAATTCGTGCTCGCGAGCCAATAGCGCGGATGCGAAACAATTCTGTGACTTCGCCCAGAGGAGTCTCGTCGGAAACGCAATGTTTTCAGCAAGGTTCACTCTCGATCGGCGATACTATTTTGCCGTTACCCTCACGAGCTCATCAAGCAACGCAGACTGATTGAATATAATAGTGACGCGTTTTCGACGATTTTTAACTTATCATTCAGGAATTTTTTAAACTATTAACTTCTGATCTTGTACTTTATGTTTGTTATACCGAAACAAGGTGAAAAATCATGTTTTGTTTGCTCGGAAAATGCAATTGCGAGAATAAAGTATTCGAACGCATTATTTAATCCACGCGAATCAAATAAATGTTCACGCTTTTTTTGCGCTCTAGAAATATTCATATATATGATGATTTATTTATTATTATTTAAAGTACTCGGCGAAATTAATATAAGTTAAATAAAAATTAAGACTGCTTTAATTTGTAGATATAACTGTTGTCATATAACTGTATTACAAAAGTATCAAAATATAATGCTTTAGTTACGATATTGGTGAATCTGACTAACTCTAGAATCACGGGAAGCATTTAAGCAATTAATAGAACGAAATTGTTTTATCACAATTTTCAGTAACCTAACTTAATTTTTTTTTATTACATAAAAAGAAACATGTTTACTCATGACTAAGTTTTAGTCAGATTCATCGAATTCTTTTTCTCTCTGTACACGTATATAAAATATAGTAAATTTCAAAACCTATTTTTTTTTTTTTACGCTGCCTCTTCATCGGATCTCTCCTGTGAAATTTTTGCTATCATTTCAGGTTCCACTAGTTCTCGATGCTTCTTCATCATTTCTTGAAGGAAAGGATTTTGCTGGAGAATATCACCGGAAGCAGCAATCATATTCGTTATTAGCCTCTTCATCAGGTTTATTTTTTGCACTCTTTTTTGCATCTGTGCCTTCTGCCTGTAAATAATTATTTATAAATAAACATTAAATTTTATGATTGCCAAAATCTGTATAGAATTAAAGTATTGTATTTATAAAATAAAGTCTATGTAGTCATTTAGAGCTGCTAAAAATTTGGAGTCCTTACTCAGCGATTTTTGGATTGGTCTCTTTCAGTTTTTTATTCCTAATCGCTTCTTGCTCTTTTAAGAAGTCCTTGAATTCTAGTAGTGACTCTTTTAAATCAATCGTCAGCTCTTTTTCTCTTTCCTTGACCCTCATCCTCTCCCCTTCCAATTCAATGAGCCCATCGTTCAGATTAAATAGTTTCTGCATCATTTCTTGCAAGGTCCTAAATTAAATCGTAAAATTCATAAATTAGCATAAATTAATACGAATTAGGATGGTTAAAAAAAAAGATCTTTTTTAGCTACATTAAAATTCGTACACGATTCCAGCAAATATTTATTTACTAAATCAATGCGAGAATTTATAATATTAACAATAAGTTCAAGTAATATTATAGATAGTGATGGATTTAAAAACCAAAGAGGCAATGAGTATTTATAGGCTGAGAAATAGGATCATTTTTTGAAAACAAAAACAATGAATCATAAAAAGTCCATAAAATCCTGTAATTAAAAAATTTGGTACCTGATAATAAAAATACTCTAATTCTTTCAAAGATTTTTAAAAGACTTCTTTTGATTAATCCAGATTTTCTGCTCAATTAAAAAATCAAATGATCAATGAGGAAAAGTTTAAGTCTATCTAGAAAGTGGACAACATTAATTTTGTTCTATTTTAACAGCCATCAAATTATTTTAAATCTCTTTAAACGCTACAATTTGAGTAATCCTTGAGTAAGCAAAACATTTTAATATAAATCAAAATAAAATTAAACACATGTTCAACACCTGAATTCTGAAAACCAAGAATTTCTGAAGTCATTTAATTTACATGAAATTTACAATATTGTCAAAAATTACGTTTTTATCTCGGTATCTTTGGTGCTGTGAAGGAGTGGTTCAATAGCGTCGCTACAAAGACAAGCCTCAACAGCTTGCGTGTTGATTGTGCATTTGGCCATTTCATCTTGGAACTGATCATAAGTCTCTTCTATGCTCCTCTCAGGCACATCAGACATCGACCCTGTAAAAGTTTATTATTACTTCATCTGTTTATATAAAAGTTGCCATTTTGCTTTCTCAAAGAGAAAGCAATAAGAAATTAAAAAAAAATATTTCCATGAAAGTTTAGAAAATCAAAAACCATTCAATGAATTAATTATGGAAAATCAAGAACCATTCAATGGATTAAGCTAAAATTTGTCACACAAGTGAAGCGGCAGCGCGTCTTTGGTTGTTGTAATTTTTAACAAAATGTATGTAGAAATTTAAAAACTATAGCTATTTGAATTTTAAAAAAAGAGAGTGATCACTCTAACATTTATAAAATGTACAACGATATATTGGTAAATAGTTTTTCATGAGTGAAGGTATATTTAAAGTCATTTGGTATTAAATTTAGTCAAAATCAGAAAAGTGGTTCAGATTTTATGGAGTTTTAAAAATTTTGAAAAATTGACCTTATTACATTAGCCTTAGCAAAACATGAACTAGCAAGCCCATATTTTGTATGCAAATGAAACAATATTCAACAATGCTAGATACATAATTTAATAGACAGTGGTAGAAGGGTTTGGATTATATAGAAATTAAAAATTTCACATATTCTTAATGACTAAAATTTTGCTAAGCTTCAATTTTTTAAATTTAATTAATACAACAATGCAAAGTAGAACCTTGCATATTGCTTCTTCATTACTTTTTAACATTTACAAAGAAATTGACAAATATATTTCATTGTAGAGATAAATTTATAAAGAATTCAAAATAATACAGAAGCAGAGTTATAAATCCCCATTAATTCATGAGATAAAATTTACAGTACAATTTGTTTTGTAATTATGATTTCATAATAATAATATGTAGTGATTATAAAATAGAGTGTAAACATTTGAATAGCTGTAAAAAAAAATAATTTTTGCTTTAATATTGCAAGAAATAGTGGAAAAAATGGAAGAAATAAGTAATGCATTACTTATTTTTTTCCATTTTTTCAAAAGGATTACTGTGAATTTTTATTGAAAAATAATAATTTTTCCAGCCATTCCAAAGTTCAATCACCGTATTACAATCGCTACATGTTATTATTATAAAATCATAATTATAGAGATGATCGTATCATCATCATTATTTCTATAAGTATTAGGCATTTACAACTCTGATTCTACTTTGCATTGTTGTTTCAGCAAAACTTACGTGCTTCCTCCTTGGCCCTGAGAATTATCATCGCGCTGCTCATTCTTTTCAGGGTTACCCGAAGATTCTGAATTTTTTCAGCTGTAGGCTTAAGGTCATTTATGGAAACAGCACCAACGGGAAATTCGGCTATGCACTCACCAAGCCGCCGAGCGGCTTCATCCAACGCTTTGAACTCCGTCATTGTTTTAGGACAATGAAAAAAACAATACTGACTTTCAGTGTTTGTGCATTAACAAAGATTCTCTCAAACTCTAAAGAACTTATTTTGATAGTGAACGAAGCTGTCTTCGCGTATTCATGTAGTATACACAAAATGAAGAAATTTGAGGCACTTTAAGAACACACTTTGTACTTAGTACTTTCTGTAAAGCGAACAGAAAATTTCATTGTTTTCTTTGCTATTGTTCATATCCGGCCTGCCGACTGAACTCGCGCCTAAATCTCGTGGGCTTCGACTGAATTAATCTCAGTCAATCAAAAAAACACAAGTGCAAGAGTGTTCATGGAACTAGCGAATCGATTTACCGACAGCCAATGTATTTTCGTACATTTTCGACGCTTTTACATCAGACTCAATGATCTATTGTTGATTTTAACTCAATCTACAATAGATCACTCACACAATTTTAGGACTTTTTATTTTTCTTAAAATCAAACCTTAAGAATTTTTGTAAAAAAAAGTCCAACCTTAAGACTTTTTGTAAAAACAAGTCGACCCTTAAGACATTTTGTTAAAAAAAAATCGACCCTTAAGGTGATGTGAGACACGTTCGAAAACTGCTGGGAAACTGCAATCGGTATAAAAAACTGTAATCAAAACTACTCAGTGGCGCTTAATATTTTAGATGAAAAAAAAATAGGTTTTACTCCGTCGTAGATAGACGAAGTCAAAGCTAATTTGCTTTTGTCTGAAATATTAACCGGCTTTGAGTAGATTTGATTACAGTTTTCGATATCGATTGCAGTTTTCGAACATGTGTCACATTACCTTAAGACTTTTTGTAAAAAAGAAAGTCGATCCTTAAGACTTATTGTAAAAAAAAAGTCGACCCTTAAGACTTTGTGAAAAAAAAGTCGACCCTTAAGACTTTGTGAAAATGAAAGTCGACCCTTGAGACATTTTGTAAAAAAAAAAAGAAGTCGGCCTTAAGAATTTTTGTAAAAAAAAAAGTCGACCCTTAAGACTTTTTGTAAAAAAGAAAGTCGATCCTTAAGACTTATTGTAAAAAAAAGTCGACCTTTAACACTTATTGTAAAAAAAAAGTCGACCCTTAAGACTTTTTGTAAAAAATAGTCGTCCCTTAAGACTTTTTGTAAAAAAAAGTCGACCCTTAAGACTTTGTGAAAAAAAGTCGACCTTTAAGACTTTGTGAAAAAAAGTCGACCCTTAAGACTTTGTGAAAAAAAAGTCGACCCTTAAGACTTTGTGAAAAAGAAAGTCGACCCTTGAGATATTCTGTAAAAAAGAAAGTCGACCCTTGAGATATTCTGTAAAAAAAAAAATCGAGCCTTAAGAATTTTTGTAAAAAAAAAAGTCGACCCTTAAGACATTTTGTAAAAAAAATCGACCCTCAAGACATTTTGTAAAAAAAAAGTCGACCCTTGAGAATTTATGTAAAAAAAAAGTCGACCCTTAAGACTTTTTGTAAAAAAATGTCGATCCTTAAGACATTTTGTAAAAAAAAAGTCGATCCTTAAGACTAATTGTAAAAAAAAAGTCGATTCTTAAGACTAATTGTAAAAAAAAAGTCGACCCTTAAGACTTTTTGTAAAGAACAGTTGTCCCTTAAGACTTTTTGTAAAAAAAAAAAGTCGACCCTTAAGACTTTTTGTAAAGAACAGTTGTCCCTTAAGACTTTTTGTAAAAAAAAAGTTGCCCTTAAGACTTTGTAAAAAAGAAGTCGAACCTTAAGCTACTTAAAACATCTGCAGTATCTTCTGTCGATGTCGAAGTCACTTCCAGATGGGGTAATAGTTTAATTCCGTTCGGAATCTTTCAACTACGAGCTGTCAATTATCAGTAGAAATTATTTTAACATCACTATACGTGATCCGGGGAATGCATGTGACGTCCGAGTTAGCGCTTTATCGGTCTGAGAATTAGCGATAAACATTAATGTGTAAACGGAGGGCGTCAGGCGTTATGATCAATGTGTGCTGTATGACATCGCGGGGCTTAACAATCCATTTATGAAAGGAAGCCGAGACAATCTCTTATAACCTGTCAAGGTGATTCGAGTTAAACTTTAACAAATATTATCTGAAACGAGATTTTTAAATCTCGAGGAACGTTCGTCAACGAAACCCACGTTATGCCATGAGTACGAACAATGGAGGTAAAAACTGTGCAATGCCTCGTCAGGGACTTGGACCTGACGCTTCAACCACGCATAGCACCACGCTACAAGACTTGGCTTCCTCTGGCTACACAACAGGTCAGTACTTTTTTGATTAGTTGCATGCATTTGTACTCAATGTTTGTCCTGCTTAATCTCTCGTCATTGACGGTGGCTTTGTCTTTTGTGGTTTTTACAATTTCAGCTACGTCTCAGGAGCCTCGTCAGAATTATAGGACACAATTTGGAGGTGGATAAGAAGCACGAATCCTGTTGGTTTTATTACACTCTTCACAGATCCAGCATGTCCTCGCCTCTCTACACTAGTGTACCCATTGACAATGTTAATGCTAGATGGGCCAGTCTGGAAGTGCCTACCCTTCATGCTACAGGACTATCCACTGCCAGTGGTAAAATAATCTTTAATTAATATCTGATAATTACTAATTATTTTATAAAGCATACATTTATGCATTCATTAATTTCATAATAAGTACCTGCAGTGTTTATAAAAAGATGCTTGCACCTATATGATTATGAAGTTTGCATTGTTAGAAGGAAATTATTTTTTTATAAAAGGTAAAAAAAATCAAGGATGCAAAGTAGAACCTTGCACTTTGCTTCCTCATTATATTTTGCTTTTTACAAAGCAACTTCTATAAGGAAGTATGGTAATTGACTTTGGCTTCCTCATAGAGGAAACTTTGTAAAAAGCGAAATATAATGAGGAAGCAATGTGCAAGGTTCTACTTTGTGTCCTTGTTTTAAATAAATAAATAAGCACACACACCCACTTTGTGAAAATATAATAAGGACGAACGGTCCGGAAACTCCTTTGAATACTCTATCTTCTCTATTTTTTTTGTAGAACACGATAGAAACTGGTGTTTTCTGAAATTTCATTAAGAAGCAAGGATATGGCTAGTTTATATAACATAAATTGCTACTTTTCGCAATGTAGACTGTACAACATCGCTATGAAAATATGGTATCATTCAACATTTTTGGGCTATATCTGACATATTTTCTGTTAATCATGAATCTGGCACTCATGTAACTCCGAGCTCGATATTTGATACCAAACTTCGCATAGCAGAAAAAGAATAAAAAAATTCAAGAAATCAAAATTTCATAAAATTTTAACGTTTCAACCGATCTTAACCAAATTTAATAGGGATCACCGGTGTATGAAAGCTCACATACATACCAATTTTGAGCTTAATATCTCGAAAATTAAAAGAGTTATCGCGTTAACAGACATTTTTGAAAAATGCAAAACCGCGTGAAAATTTAACGATCATGGGGATTTTAACAAAAATTGGTATGAACGATTAGGATTGACCCCTCTATCTATGGTGTAAATTTCAGCTCTATATCTCGAGTCATTCTCGACATTTTTTCTAAATCACTTTTCTCGACTTTTTGGACCATTCTGAGTGTACTGCCATGAAAATCTCGAAAAAAAATGTTTTCATGAAAACAAAGCTTCCTCTATGAGGAAGCAAAATAGTGATAAAAACTATTATTAACGTAAAAAAATGTTGGCCTGCATTGTGACACCCTTAAAAGGGACAATCTTCAATTTTTTTTTTTTTTTTTTAATTATTGCAGTCCAATCAGGCAAGCTTCAATAATATGCACTTTTTGATAACTGCAACAAGAAGTCATTGTATATGAAATGTTATAAGAAAGAGTGAGAAAAGAGGAGGAGTGTAATTCTTTGTTTATTTTTCAGTGCACAATGTCCCCATTTATTCAGGAGTATTGTAAAAATCCCATGGAATTTTTATTTCTTAGAAACTGTAACAAAACATTGAATATAGTTTTCTAGAAGAATAACTGTTTAGTTGAAACTATGATTGACTTTCTAAGGTATTCATGGAGTCACAACTCTGATACCTGAGATTTCACAGATATCCCAATCACAAAGTTTTTATAGTTCAGAGTTAGAACGGTCATTTTTTTAGATACAAATATTTTATTTATAATTGATTCAATACTAATTATGTTGTCTCAATATCTGTATCAGATATTTATGCAAACAGTCAGTATCTATAGCTTTTGCGGAACTTAAATATCTGATAACAGATATTTAAATTACGCAATAAAAAAAATGCACACAGTTTTTGTATAAATAGCAAAAATTTATATATGAAGGAAAATCCTCGAATTTCGGGTATGTTTGATTCAATATTCGATTTTAGATTTTCGATATTCGATCCTAAATTTTCGATATTCTATCTTAGATTTTCGACATTCGATCCTAAATTTCCCATATTAGATTCTAGATTATCGATATTCGATCCTAGTTTTTCGATATTCGATCCTAAATTTCCCATATTCGATTCTAGATTATCGATATTCGATCCTAGTTTTTCGATATTCGATCTTAAATTTTCCATATTCGATTCTAGATTATCGATATTCGATCCTAGTTTTTCGATATTCGATCCTAGTTTTTCGATATTCGATCCTAGATTTTCGATATACGATCCTAGATTTTCGCTCTTAGATCTTCATATATTGATGTTCGATCAAATTACTGTTATCCTAAAGTATTACCGTGAAAAAAAATAGTTTTAACATTCTATAAATAAATCTGTTTCATTGAAAATAGACTGTTTAAACTACAATCTATTCCCCGGAAAATGTCGCGACAAAGCATTCAAACGATCACAAAAAAAATGTTAATGCGAAAAAATCCATCGCTAATATCTCCTTTCAATAGAACATTGTTTTTATTCAATCTTTTTCTGACACTAGAAATAGTTCTGCGATTATGGAGAAGAACGGGATCGAAAGATCCCTCGTCAGATGTAACCGTATTTACGTGGGGAGTATCGTTCACTGGCCTCTCTTACATGGGACCCAAATTACCGAGCAACTTGGAATCAATATTGCGTGACAATTCGCTAATATTTCATTTACACGGTGGTTTTTTCGCACCTTTTTACTGCCTCCTTAATCCACCCGATTTAAAACGATATCTCTACATGAGCATACCGGCCAGTGAAGTACGCGACAGTTATACGGTGCTGAAGTTGAGCAGCCTTCGAAGTAAGATGCAAGCGCTGAAACAACAGACAGAGTCTGTTCAGGCACTGAGAGAACGAATAGCGTCAGGGAATGACGTTCAATCGCCTAAGTACAAACAAACGTCGCTGAACAGGTTGCTGCAACCAAAAAAAATTAGCAGAGAGAAAAAGGCTGAGATCTTGAGAATACGGAAAGAACTCGAGGTCGCAAAATTTCGAACAAAACTTTTGGAACAAGAGAGAGTGCGAAAAATGGGAGAACTGAGGACACTTAATCAACTACACATGACTATGATGGAGGAAAATCAAGATCATGGTAAATATTATAGAAAATAAAGCTGGACTTCATTCATTTTAGGCAAAAACATGTATTTTCTTATTTTACCGGTGAAAAAAGTTCTTATGAAAAATCCGGAGAGCTAGATTTTAACCATAATCTGAGTACATACAAAAAAACGTCCTCAAATCCAAACATAAGCAATTGTACGAGTTTTATTTTTATATGTTTTTCTCTTCAAAATTAGCGAAACTTCCATAAATTTCATATCCACAACTCTTTTTTTTTTTTTTTTTTTTTTTTTTTTTTTTTTTTTTTCAATTATCAGGATACACTATTAATCGCATACGATTTTTATATCCTCTTTTTACTGCTCGAAAAAATCGCGCTTTTTCGTCTGAAATCGGAGTGGAGACCAGAAATGTAAATCCCCATTAATTCATGAGGTATAGCTTACAGTACAATTTGTTTTGTAATTATGATTTCATGATAATGATATGTAGTGATTATAAAATAGAGTGTAAACATTTGAATAGCTGAAAAAAAATACGGATTTTCGCTTTAATTTTGTAAAAAATAGTAGAAAAAATGATGATGTGAATTTTTATTGAACAATAATAATTTTTGCAGCCATTCCAAAGTTTAATCATCGTATTACAATCGCTACATGTTATTATTATAAAATCATAATTATAAAGCTGATCGTATAATCATCATTATTTCTATAAGTATTAGGCATTTACAACTCTGGTTGGGACGTCTTATATCTAAATCAATTCCAATTGCCAAAGAATAGGACCTTCTTTCTATTTATTTCTCAGCAGACGAATATTTATTTTTTCATTGACATTGCAAATTTATTGCAGGTTCAGACTTAATGGACAGATATCGAGAGCTGAATAAGGATATTGGAAGATTACGTGAGTGGCATCAGAGTCATTTGGAATCGCGGGAGGGTTACATTCAAACTACGTCGAAATTAGCGCTTCGTCGTCGCCAGCTGATTTCGGAGCTTTGCCTTATCTATCCGATACGGGAGGAAAGCGAGAGAAAGTTTACGATAAATAACGTACATTTGCCAGACAGCGAGGACCTGGAGTCTGCTAATGGCACTCAGGTCGCCGTCGCGCTTGGTTTTGTCGCCCATACGACGCAGATGATTGCCAATTTTCTCAACGTGCCTACGAGATATCCTATATTTCATTGTGGTTCACGTAGCAGAGTTGTCGATCACATTAATGATAGTCTTCCTGATAACGATAGACAGTGAGTAATTTTTTAAAGATAAAAGTTTTGTTTAGTCGTCTTTAAGTGCCTCTAGATGTTTTAAATGTCGTCCCTTTTATTGGCCATTTCATTCCCGGTGTTACCGACAGACATTGATTAAATTTATATTCATATTTTTAATGCCTATTAAAGGAACAACCCCGCTGTCCCGTTTATAATCGGGGCAAACGTTGCTATGACGAGCAATTCTCAAATTCAAAAAATAACCGAAAAGAGTCAGTCTGAAAGCTAAGCGGCGCGATTGGTAATTAAAGAAAAAAAGAGTTTATTTATACAGTTCACTTGAGCACCATCGAAGCCGCAGACGGAAGTTCAGTATTAACCGCCCGGGTATGGAATCGTGTTGCGCTTAACACCTGGAATAGCCTTTCTCATTTATTTATTTATTTATTTATTTTACATTAGACGGGACTAGCCCTTGAAAATTAGAACAATGCTGGCAAAAAGAAAACCGGACTAAATTACATATTAAGTCACTATCTGGCCCATCATGAGATATAAATGAAAATATATAAATGCAAATATGAATTAACAATTAAAAAAAACAGCGAAAATAGAGTGGCCACGAACTAAATCGACTCCATTTGCTCAATATAGTTAATCAAGGAGCGCACAAAAGTAGATAATGGACGATGATAAAGGATTGTCGGCTTCTGGCGGCCCGGTTAAAGAATTAAATTCTTTATTTAGTGTTTGAAACGTTTCGATCCTGGTCTGGGTCCTGTTCACTCATTTTATTCTTTAACTACAAAAAAAAAAAAAAAAATTATAGAATAAATTTTAGTCTACTTTTTCCTAATTTTATCGCGACGGAGACATTTAGTAATTAGTTAAAAATAATGATAATACAAATAATAATTTAAAATAGAATGTAAATATATCTGACAAAACAAGACAAAAAGAGTTTCATCGAATGCTCCAGTGACATCCGCATTCGATGACACTCTTTTTTGAAGCTGTAAAGTGTCAGTATGCGTAAAAAAAAAGTTGATTACAGTTTTTAATACCGACTACGGTATTTCACATGCTCTTAAGTCTACTTCTATTCTGTGATATAAACTATTTTATTTTTACTGAGTTCCCACTATATGCAAATACATTGTGTTAGCGTTATATTGTCTTTTATGCTGCTTTTACCATTGCTATTGGGACCGAGCATTGGACGTGCGGTCTGTGTGTGGCTTTGGCAGTCCCCACAGTTAAGGTGTTCCTATGGACGCCCGCTACGCGGGTGTCAGAGGGGCAAATATCAATTGTTTTCTGTGCAAGATAAACAGTAAACGCGTTGGTGCGTGAAAGCGCGATAACCCGAAAATGCATGAGTCAGAGAGAGAACTTTCTATGATGACATCTTAAAAATAAAGTAGGCAATCGACTTGAAATTTGGACACAAGTTGGGGAATAAAATTCTCTTCTCAACACAATTTATTGGTTTTTTTTTGTTTTCATTTCATCATCTATTCTTTCTAAGCGAGTGTAATCTATGACGTATACTACATGCACAACTTTGACATTGAATTTTTCCGAAGTACGGTAGGCGATCAAATTCAAATTGTGCAGAAAATTTTTTAAATTATTGGCGAACATTCTATAAGAATTTCAGAAAAATGGCTTTTTTACGTCCGGGCTTATTTCAGATTATTAAAAATTTAAGAAAACAAACAATTAAATATTATAAAAAACTTTCCGAAATTATTATTTTTATTTTAATAGATAATGATGATATAATAATAACAATAAATAAAATTTTCATTTTTCTTTAAATACCCAGTAGCGCTTCTCATTGCTGGATGCGGATTTTTTACTTTGATCAGCATTCTCACACTGCAAACTTCAAAAAAATAATTTGACATTGAATAAAACAAACTTTGCAGAACATTTTTTAAATTATTGGTGAACATTCTATAAGAATTTCAAAACGATAGCATTTAAAGTGCATCGCCCATAGGAACACCTTAACCCTTTGCGTCACAGTGGGTCGCTGAACAACCCACTTGTTTTCGCTCAGATTTAAATGTTTTAAACTAATTTCGGACAATAATTAATTAAATTTTTCATTTCGAAAACGAAAAATGTATCTCTTCAAATTTTATCGCTCAAACAGCATTTCTTGCGGTCGTAACTTGAGTGGGTGGTCACTTAGCCACGCACCGGCTTGTGCGCCATCTGCTGAGCGCGAATAGCAAGAAAGGAAAAATTGAAAACAAAAAATGAGAGACTTCTTTCTTCAGGTTTCCTTTGTTCTCAAGAAGCAAGGACAAGCTCCAGTTCAACTATGCCGTTTATCTGTTGAATAAAAACATCGCTCAACTTCGATGGTATTGCGGCCTTCCTACTGCTGACTTGCGACCTACACTGCCCAATTTGGCATCTCTCATGATCAATATAAAACCGAATCAGCCGTAAGTATAACAGTCAAGTTGCGAAGAGGTCTTATTCAAATTTGAATTCCATACCAATTGAATTTCCGCAATTCAAGCGAATTTAAGCACTTTTAATTTGGTACATGTGTCGTGAGGAAATGGTAATTCAATTTAACGAAATTCTGGGTTTTTTAAATGGATAGTTTAACCAATAGAACATTTTTTAAGTGAATTTTTCTCACTTTTAAAAAATACAGAGATCAGAGTTCTAATAAGTTAATGTGTGTTATAATTAGTTAAGAATATAATAATTTGTCATGTTGTCCCATGAATTTGTCCATTTTGTGAAGATTTCCTTGCTGTATGTTTCAACTAATTGAGCCGCTAATATTTTAACTTCCGGCAGTCTGGACAGTTCGAAGCGCACGTTCTCCGGTTCCTCCATCGACACCGACATGGGTAACGGAAAACACAACGTTCCTCTAACGCCACCAATCCAAAAAGTAATGTTCGAAAAGTGTTCAAGGACACCGCGTTCGATGAGTCAACTGAAAAGCGTTAAATCGGGTCTAGGCTCATCGCTAGATCAGGGTTTGGATAAACCTCTGCAGCCTCTCATTCTCAACAGCAAATCGAAGCGCATATGCAAATCCGAAGAAAGCGCTATAGACGACAAACATTTGTCATTGCCGCGAGACACGAGCAGCAACGAAACTCTCGATGACACGGTTTTCGAGAAAAACGGCGCGCATATTCATCACGATGGGAGATTTGTCTCGAAATTGGAAGAACTCAAACGAGAAATCGAAATTTTGATACCACTATCGATCTCAAAACCAAAAAACGATAATACGGAAGATACGGATAGCACCAAACAGAGAAGCTCTAATTCAATAAGCAGTTGCGAAATGGCTCTGAGCGGAAGTCAAATTGAAGACACAGGGGATAGTCCCAATAGTAGCGGTGCCGGAATGGCTTCAACTAACGGCGAATGTATCTCTCTAGGCGGTGACGAGATTTCTCGCAAATCTCACGTTTCGTCGTTGAGCAACGAAGCGGATAGCAAGAGCTTATCGTCGAACGGAAGCTCGGCGAATAATTACCGACTTTATGACGGTGAAAAGAGTCAGGAGACTCTGACTGAAACGGGCGAAAAAGGATGTAGTGTAATTTCAAAGGATTCGCTTCATAGCGAAGACACTTTGACGAACTCGTGCATGTCGCTGGACGACAAGCTGACCTTTAGGTACGATAGGAAGGAAACTGTGCCTGCTATCAGTGCAGCTTCTAGCTATCCAGAGAATTGCAATTCTGGGATGGCTGGACTCACGCTGCGAGGATACGACTCGGACGGTCGGTAAGTGCGGTTTAAGGAAATCCTATTGATGCATGCTAGTTAACTAATTATCTTGCACAAAAATTCTGTAAATTGATCAAAATTAACTGGATTTTCAACGAAATTATTCGCATACAAAATTAATATTTTTATACAGATGTCAAGAGACGCCGCAGCGTCTCGAGACAAGTACATTTACACTGCCGCAGATCATTTACTCGAGCCAACGTGTTTTGGCCACGTTTTTTCGAGGTTTATATGGTATATTGATAAAATGCATAAAATTATAGCGTTTTCAAGTCTTTTTCAGATATTCAGTATTATAAAAATAATTCACTGGCAAAAACATTTTTTACCATGTACTCTTAATTGATTTTTATTTTTGCGTGTTTTCACTGGTGCAGACGATAAAACGATAGAGCTCGCATAATTCGATTTCATTTAAGGTGATGTGCAGATCGCAATAAGTGCGAGTGAGATTACTGAATCTTCCCGAACTGTTATTCTTCGCGACGGTTGAGTTTTCGAATAAAGGTAAAGGACTGACTGGAGAGTACCAAAACGCAGTCAGTACTACTCGTCTTTTGCCTAAAACATCAATTGTAACCAAGAATAACACTTTACAGTTTTTGTTACCGACCGAGCAATAGCACATCGTCTTAAGATGATGTGCTACTGAGAGAGACAGACGACATGTAGTACATCATCTTAAGGTGATGTGTTACACTGACCGAGTCGCCGTAAGTGCGAGCGAGAAAGCGCCATTGGCGCTCGCGGTAGAGCGAGGAGAACGGCAAAAACGAGTAACACATCACGTTAAGGTAGTATGAGCACAAACCTCACGATCAGAGAGAAAAGTGATTTTTTAATATGCTATAGAATAGGTTCAGAGGATGCTGTCTGTAAAATTTCAAACCATTTTACCGACCATTTACAATAATAGTTAATGTGCAAAATTGGGAAATTTAGTACATGTTATATACGGAAATTGCAGTGATAACACTTTGAGACCGAAATAACCATTCTTCAAATTCAGACACCTCCGTAAATAAAAGCTCGAAATACCGAGAAAACTGCTACGAACACGTACGTCCCTTAAAAAATATATGTTACCGAATATTTCAAATAGATATCATCGATTAAATTGACGAGTTTTCGCGAACCGGCATCAAACTCCCGGAAAACAGTTGACTATAGCGTAGCCACGCGTTCCTTGATTGGCCAAATGGCGGCCGGCTGGACAATCTGAGTCAAAGGACACTCTTATTTAAACTACTACCGTTTTATAAATATACACACCTTATCATCGCACACACTTCATAATTTTTCTCTTTTTATATTGTGATTTTTAAAATAGTGAAATGTGTGATACTTCGCTTTTTCCCCACAATAAAAAATATGGACTTTCTATTGACTAGGTACTCCGCTCATACTACCTTAAGGGGATGCTGGAGTAGATTTTTTTGCCGACTTTGGTCGGTAATTTTTTCGATCAGGACACAGGTGGCGCCGACGTAGTCTGTTTACTTTTGGCAAAAGATACTGAATCTCCCGAAAAGCAATATAGCCGCACACGCTATTTCAGCTGACCTTTGCCGTACGATTTAATAGTTTCTGGAAATTAGATGCGTAAAATTAGACCGGACGTTAATTCTGTGATGATTTCTGAATATTCGAAAACCATCAGAATGTCAAATACACAAGCCAAATCCATGTATAGTGTATACTACGGTCACGTTGCAAAGGCTCGGAGCTTTTGCCAGAAGAAAACAGACATCGGCGCCACGTGTTCCAATCGGGAAACTTCATTTGTGCTCTTCTTGACCGACTCTGATCGTGAACAAACTACGTGAGCGTAGTCTGGGTTTTGCGTAGATTCCTTTTGTGTAATTGACTTTTCGACGCTCGTAGAATATTCAGAGAACGCTAAAGAATGGACGTACATTTCGATTTAACTTATGTGAGTTCCAGAATCTTTTATATCTTACCAAATAGGAGATGCAATTTGATTTCGAGAGGTTTAGTAATATACGATTTTTTTCATTTATTGTATGTTTTCAACAAATATTCGAATGTACGTCGACTCGTTTATGTTGATATTACAGCCGTGTACAATTTGAAGCAGGTGTGTAGCGTATTAACGAAGAATAATCAAAACTACGAAAAAGCCTGTTTTTACCGACCAAAGTCGGTAATAAAATCTACTCCAGCATCCCTTAAGAGCATATGAAATACCGCAGTCGGTAATAAAAACTGTAATCAACTTTTTTCACGCATACTGACATTTTACAGCTTCAAAAACAGTTTCATCGAATGCTCCAGTGATATCCGCATTCAATGAAACTCTTTTTGAAGCTGTAAAATGTCAGTATGCATGAAAAAAGTTGATTAACGTTCTTGATACCGATTGAGACCCGAATGATCGGGGGGCGGGGGGGGGGGGGGGGGAGGTGTTTCACATGCTCTTAAGTTGCAATTATTCATTTGAAAAAAATTCGCAGCTGCTTATCACTTTTTTATCGTATGAACGGAAGCTTGAAGTTTTGACGGTTCTACGAAGTACTTTTTATTGCTCAAAAGTTCACTTTACGTATATCATTTAGAGTCAAATTTCGGGTCCTTTGTTCTATGAGGCCACAAATATTGCACGATATTTAATGTCAAATTTCTCAGCAATTCAGTCGGTAACAGACGTCCAAACTTTATAATTACTATCAGAGTTGTTTAAACTATAAGCATATACATTTAAAAATATTATTTCATCCTTAACTAAAAATTAAGAAGCAGTGTCACTTCCCACACTACTTTCAAAATTTTTAAACCGATTTTTGAACAAACGGTTCAATAAATGAGGCTCAAATGTTGAGAGAATACATGGGATTATAATTTTTTCAAAAGAATTTAAAAAATCTACAAACTAAAACTAAAACGGAAGGTACGTGGGAGAGAAAAAAACCTGTAGACGCTTATCATTGGACGACGGAATTCCCAGTGGAGTATCACTGTCTCTTAATGGCCAAAAAAAAAGTCCTGTTTCGTTTCGTATCTCCCTACATTTTTGGATAACAGAAAATTGGATCAAATTTTTAAAGAAAGTCAATAATTTCAGAAACAATGAGAAGGAAATTCGGAATCGATTAGACGACAACTGCGGGGAGGAGTCCAGTACTAGTTCGGAGGACCCCTCGGAGTACAGCCAGTTGGTACGAGAACAGGAAAAAAAAACAATAAGAAGTCTGTCTTGCGCAAAACAATGGATCTTGAATATTCAAAACCAGTGTTTTCGTCATTGAGCATATTAATCATTCATGTTTTCTGTTTACGCAGCTTAACAAAAGGCCGCAATCGTCAAAATCAATGTCTCATGCTGAAGCGAGCAAAGATCATCAATCAGCGAGTGACTTTCGTGCATCGACCGACTACATTGATTCTATACGAAGAAGTTCCGAAAACGTATTTGCACGAACCAAAGCGTTGGCCAGTAAAAAGACTAGCTTTAAAGTAATGAAACCTCGCATGTAATAATTACCTTTTTCGAAGTCAGACTTCGGTAATCGTTTACATCCTTATTATTACACATTGAGAATATTTCTACGAGGGAAAACATAACGAAAATAAAAAGACAACAAAATTGTCAGGTTTATTGAATTGTATAATGAACCTTACCGACTGGCTCGCGGCGCAATGAGCGCAACTAAATTATTTTGAAAAAAAAAAAAGGTCCTGGCGACCAAAAGGCATCTGAATTCAAAGCTCTTTATTAAGGAGACAATAATTTAAGCTATGTTTTCAAAACTCTTAGTCTCATTCTCATTCCAGAATGTTATTTTATGTTACATGGAATTTACCTCCAAGACGGTTACACGGTGATAAAATACTTAGATGTCGCTCAAAAACTTCAAATATTAATTCCTTAAATCTTTCGATTTTTTCGGATGGCATATTTTTGAATTCATTCTGCTGTTCAAAGAGGAAATAAACGCAACCGTAATAAAAAAGAAATATGGTGGGAACAATTTTCTTATTCTTACATTCGATTGTTTAACTTCAAGACTATAGATGTAAGCCACAGAAAAAAACTCGAACTTTGGAAAGTCACTAATCTGCAGATTACCAAAAATGTATTATTTACAGCTCGTGAGCGACGTATTAATATTTTTCCGTTAGATTTTTCACGCTACTAGGTATTTGATGTAGATATTTAAGAATATTGTTTTGGTTTAATATCCAATATGAGCAATAGTGAATTGCAAAAAGAAAAAAAGTTTTCATTGAATAATTAAAATTTGTAAGGCTCTCTAGCGACCTCTAAATATTTTTTAAAGTCCATTGCATGTAAACAAAGAATCAAATTCTGAAGTGAGACTAAGAATTTGAAAGATATAAAGTCAAAATATTGGCACTATATTCTTTATGTTTTCGGAAAATTGGATAATTATCACTTTTAATACGTTAAAATGCAGCTCACAGTACTTGAATTTATACATGTAATATGTGTATATATATATATATCTTATTTTTTTCTCGTACCGTGCCTACTTAAGTCAGCCATAAATGAATCCTATCTTGCAATAATAACGAAAAACGTGGTATTTACATGAATAAAAAATCTTGTGAATAAAATGTGACTGACATGTATAGATAAATACCATCTAGGTCGCAATTGTCAAATAAAAAAGAGATACTCCATTGTAATGATTATCACAAGATAAATAATGTACAGAAACTAAGAGACTCAACCTTATCTTCATTATTCGCTCCGAATGTCAAACAAACACACATATCCACCTAAAAAAACACGTTTACTTTATTCAAACAGTTTTAAAGAACTTGGGACAGATTTCGCGTTTAAATCTATAATCTTATCGTAGATGTAGTCACAAACATGACGAAAGTTCTCTTTACACTTAAGTCTATACCTTTTTAATCGTACACGTTATTTAAGTTATTTACAAAACAACAAAACTAATCTGGTGCGAGGAGTAATGCCACGCGAGCGGGTCAGGTTTTTAAGGAAGATAAAATCGTTAAGCTTAGTCAATTCAGTTCTGATTCGCCTTGGCCTCGAGGCCTACCAGTTTGGCACTTCTTTCCCAAAGTTTAAGACCTATTTCGGGACTGAGCTCCTTCTTCGATTTGTAAATCTTACAGTCGCGGTATAGAAGACCATTTTCACTGGACAATGACGGATCCGTTGCGCAATGCAGAACCGTCTGTGCGCCCTGTATTTAAAAAAGAAAACATTGATTATCGTATCAATTCGTGATTGACATTGTTTGATAATTCTGATTTGCTGCGCCGTAAGCAAAAAGCAGTTTTTAAAATAGTCACTAGAGGCCTTCCATAAATGAAGTCACCACCGTCTTGATGTTTTTGGACCCCCCCCCCCCTCCCCTTGGTCACGTATCGTCACAATTGCAAAGCCCTCCCCCCCAAACGTGACATCACGCGATCTGGCTTGACCCCCCCTCCATAAAGTAAAAATAATTTAAATTTTTGTATTATCAAAGAACGTTTTATATATGTATCATACATAGTCGAACGATAATAAATATTTTTATATTATTTATGAATAGTAGGATCAATAATGTAACTTTTCATGCACCGGTTAACAAAAACGTAAATACTCTGTTCGTTGACTAAAAATGCTCCAAGACTAGTAAAAACGAAGATTACAAATGAAATAATCGGAAGAGATCATTTCGTTATAGTGAAATGGAAATAAAAAAAATTTTCCCAAGACATTGCGAAATTTTGCGTGAGGTTTTACATGGTGGCCGCGGTCAGGGAAAACCGGGAAAAGTCAGGGAAATAAAAAATTGATCAGGGAATCAGGGAAACGTCAGGGAGTATCGAAATTAGTCAGGGAAAAAGTAGATTGTTACCAAGGTTTCAATAACTGAATAAAAATCCATAAAAGAAAGACTTGAAAAAAAAACAACCGAAAAATATTTGAAAAGAAAAAAAAACAAATAAAAATTGATATAAATATTACAACATAAATCTATTTGAACAAATCGAAGCACTCAACAAAAAAGTTTAAAAAGTGTTATATATTACTAAAATAAGTATTACACTTCACATCAGTATTTAATCGGATTTGAAGCATTATAGTTCCAAAGAACGTTTATGTTTTGAAAGAGAAAATATATCTTCAAAAGTACTATTCATTGTTGATCGAGAAATGAATAACTTATCAAAAACACGTATCTGTTTTTAATACATTTTTTTAAATTTGCGTTATGAATTTTTTAGTAGATGTCCTTAAAATTTCGATCAGGGAAAATTGATAAATTAGTCAGGGAAAAGTCAGGAAATTTTTTCCGAAAAAAAAAAAACGGCTACCATATGATTTTTAAAAAAATGAAAATGCGTGACGTTACAATTGTGACTCCAGCCCCCTCCTCTATCGTCACAAAACGTCACTTTTTTCGGGACCCCTCCACCCTTGTGTGGCGACGTATTTTATGAACGGCCCCCTAGTCCGCATAATTGCCAAATGACGTTGGACAATTTTCAAGATTTTCAATTCACTTTTCTGAACATAGTTTTCCTATTTAAAGACAAAATATACTTGTGCAACAAAAGATATATTAAACAATTTAGTTGAAAAAAGAAAAGTGCAGAGCATTTATAAATAAATCGTTACCAAGAACTTTAAAAAAATTATAATTTGCCCTAAAGGAAATAAATTTTGTTATTGTTCAGTATTCAAAATTAAGATATTTTTTTTAAATGCTACAATTTCAATTTTTTGTGTAATAATTCTTAAAATCATAATCAACACAGCCAAGTTTTTCAGCCGGTATTACTAGAAAAAACCCTTTAAAAAATTGTTTATCCGAATTTAAAGACATTAATTGAATTGCAGATTTTATTCAATGGAAATGTATTTGAATTTATAAAGTCGTAAATTTTTCGTCGGAGTGCTGAACAGAACGTGATAATTTATTAATACAAACATACCTGATAAGCCGTACGAAGAAACAGAAGCGCAACTGGCGAAAAGATTATGTAATGGAACCAGCTTCTTTTAACATTTCTGAAGAGGCCAGTATAAGTGAATCCCGGACAAACCATGTAGACGTTGACACCAGTATTTTCAGTTCTTCTTGCCAATTCAGTGGCAAAGTATGCATTGGCCAATTTTGAATTGCAATATCCTGGATTCATACGTCCTTTGGCTGGTAGCCCAAGCTCACCGTTTAAATTGTCAAAATCTATCGTTCCGGATTCCAGCAGTTTCGAAGTTACTACGACAATTCTGTAAAAACAGTCGAAATGTTTTTACTGTTTCTTTTTCTCATAGACGAAGCTTTGTTTTCAAGATTTTTTTAACATCCACAATAGTGATTTAGAAAGAAATGTTCATGTGTATATATATTTCAATCACCTACAACTCAAGAACCGTTCAACCGAGTGAGCCGGAATTTTGTACACAATGGAAGAAGCAACCCGTTTTTAATTGTTGCAACTTTTGACAAAATATATGCAGAAATTTAGATTTTATACCGTTTTGAATTTGTTCAAACTGAAAAAAGGGTGTGATCGCTTTAACTTTTGTAAAATTTACAACATGTTGCTAAATAGATCTCCATAATTGCAGATACATTTAATGTTGTTTGGTATTAAATTTGTCCAAAATCGGTAAAGCGATATAGTTTTTACGGACTTTAAAAATTTGCAAAAAATTTAAGTTATTGCATTAACTTTAGCAAAATATGAATTAGTGAGCGCAATTTTTATACCCAAACGGAATATTATTCATTGATGTTAAATACATAATTTAGTGGAGTTTGGTAAAAAGCTTCAGATTATATAGTAATTTGAATTTTTCATTATTTCTTAACGACTAAAATTACGCTAAACATCAGATTTTTAATTTATAATATAAAGCAAGAATTCCAAGTAGAATTTACTTCTATGAAGAAGTATGTCTATCAATTTTGGCTTCTACATAGAGGAAGCTTTGCAAAAAGTAAAAAATAATGAGTAAGCAATATACAAGGTTTTACTTTGTATCCTTGTCTTATTATATTTCTGGGAAGATATATCAAGTGTAGGAGTCAGAACTGACCTAGTAGGAGCACACTCCTTTAAGCGATCCAGGAGTAAATTTGTTAAAAGAAAATGACCAAGATGATTGACACCAAAGTGAATCTCAAAGCCATCTTCGGTAAAAGCGCGATCCTTCAGAGGCACGTAGACACCTGCATTGTTTATGAGTCCGTGAATCGTGGGAAAATCCTTGAGTACTGAATCAGCAAAATTTCTTATGGAAGCCAGAGAAGCCAAATCCAGTACCATTGGAATCTGAACAAACAAGTTTTAAAAAAACATTAAGGGAGGATTAACTTCAGTATGGAGTATAATTGAAATTTTGTTGATTTTTTAATCAGCAATAATTAGATAATAGCAATTTAGAAATAAGTCTGTTAAAGGTGAGATTTATTAATCTCACCTTTAAGCGGATGCTGGAGAAGATGTTGATACCGACTTTGGTCGGTAAGTTTCTCGATAAGGACACAGGTGGCGCCGACGTAATCTGTTTACTTTTGGCAAAAGATACCGAAACTCCCGAAAAGCAAAATGGCCGCACACCATATGTCAACAGACCTTTGCTATAAGATATAATTGTTTCTGGAAATTAGATATGTAAAATCAGACCGGACGTCAATTTTGTGATGATTTCTAAATATTCCAAAACCATCAGAATGTTAACTACACAAGCCAAATCCATATATAGTGTATACAATCCCTAGCGGATCTGAAGAACCGCAAAATAACCGAAGAGTGACCGGTCGTTATGGAACAAAAAATCACTCCAGAATAACCGAGAAGGAACCTAGTGACCGGCGGGTAACCGTAAAGTGAACCGTAAAGTGACCCGTAATGAACTCAATGTTCCGTTTCGGATTACTATTCGGTTATATGAAGATCTTTCAAATAACCGAAAAACAACTTTTAACAAACTGTCGGTTACTTCTGCGTTACTTTAAATTTTGTTTTTGGTTAAAACATTGGTCGCTTTGCAGTTGCAATCGGGTTCTTTTTTGTTCCAAAATAACGGTCGCTTTGTCGGTTACATTACAGTTGTTTTACGGTAAAACAACTGGAAATGAACCTCATAATGACGGTTACTTGTATGTGACTGTAAAGCAACCACAAAATGACGGTTGCTCGGATCCGCTAGGGAACGGTCGTATTGCAGAGGCTCGGAGCTTTTGCCAAAAGTAAACAGACTACGTCAGCGTCACCTGTCTCCTAATGACGGAACTATATTCATGCTCTTTACCAGCTCTGAGCCTGTGCGAAAAGCAAACGGTCTTTGCAATCGTAGTATACACTATTCGTGGATTTGGTTTGTGTAATCGACATTCCGACGGTTTTGAAAGGTTCAGGAATAATCAAAGAATGGGTGTCCGGTCTGATTTAACACATCTGAGTTCCAGAAACGTTTATATCTTACCTCAACGAACCTATTGACATTTCGAACGGCCTTATTGGTTTTTGAGAGATTCAGTAATATACAATTTCTTACATTTCTTGTATGTTTTGATCTGTAATTCAACCGGACACCCAAGTATGAATGTTTTTATTACATCCCTGCAAAATTTGACGTATATTTGTAGTATATTTTCGATGAATAGTGTATACTACGAAATCGCCTATTATTACCGAACAAAGTCGGTAAAAAAATCTACTCCAGCATCCCCTTAAATAAAAGACGATCAGGAGTGAACACAAAAGACGATCTGGAATGGAACCGAAAGTAGATCGGGAAGTAAAGTACACACTATCGAGAGGGGGAAACAAAAGACAATCGAGAGGAGAATATCAAGAGATGATCAGGATGACTGTCAAAAGACGGTCGGGAAGAAAAACTAATGACAATCTGGAAGGGAAATAAAATACGATTGGAAGGTAAAACAGAGGGCGATCGGGAGGCAACCTAAAGACTATCGGAAGGATGGAAGGAACCAATGTTACTTTGTAATGGTAACGTAAAGTAAAACTTTGACTTAAAGTCTTAGAAATCAGATATTGAAAATAAACGCACCGTATTATCTACTTCATAGTGGTGTAGAAACGATAATATTTTTTTAGTGTGTGTGAGTGTGTACTATCCCGAGGGATAGACTAGGATTTCCTGTGGGATAGAGGAGGGTTTCCAGTGGGATAAAGGAGGGGTTCTCGAGGGATAGAGGAATTTCAGGCGAGTATTATCAAGTTGGCGATGGAATTGTAAAAAAACGTTTCAAAATATTTAACTGAGGTTTTGCGAGCACGGGAGCCACAATAACCCTATGATGATTGCTTAAAAAAAAATCTCGCCGTGGTCGTCGGCTCTGCCGTGTCAAGAATCTAACAGGCCGGGGTCAAATGACACACCCAAGCCGTAATTTTTCTATGTCCCCCAAGGGCCCCCGAAGCCTGGATTTTTCTAAATTGCCCAAGGGCTTATATATAATGCATTCCATGGCAAGTGGAACATTCTTGCCCGAATTTTGCGAAGTCCCTCAATGGCCCGCAAGTCCACATATTCTAAGTCCTTTATGAGACCTATAAATAAACGGCAATGACAGCGCGCGCGGCGCTTAAACCACAATAGCCCCTATTAAAAACTTTTTTAAAAACATTAAGTACTTCAAAAAGAAATAAAAATTTTAAAAAAGAAAACATGAAATTAAAAAAATCTAACAAAAAAAAATCTAAATTAAATAAAAATAATTCAAAATTTCAAAAATGCTAAAGAGGGGTATCCTAAAGAGGACAGGTTCGAGAGGGATCGTGGAGGGGTACTCGTGGGATAGGGGACAGGTTTCCGAGGTATATCAAGTTGGCCATGGAATCGCAAATGAGTGTTTTCTCACGTTGGTCATGGAATTTTGAGCGAGTGGTATCAAGTTGTCGATGGAATTGTAAAAAATAGATTCGAAATATTTGACCGAGGTTTTGCTGATTGCAAAGGAACCGAGGTTACTTTGTAATGGTAACGTAAAGCAAAACTTCGATTAAAAGTCTTCGGATATCAAAAATAAACGCGCCGTATATCTACTTTATAGTGGTGTAGAAACGGTAATATTTTGTAGTGTGTGAAGATTCTGAGTTTGAAAGGAGGAGATGGGGGATGGCGCGTGAACCGCGGCCCCCCTAGTTTAATAAAAAATTCTACTTACTAAATACATAAGAATTTATATAATAATAAAATTATGCAGTTTTTGAGATCCCTCAAAAATCTTATAGATGAAAACCAAATTCTTTGTAATGAACATGTATGCCGTTTAATGTATATTTTTCTCAGGCAAGCATTTATTTAATTACTGAAAAATATAATTTTAGTAAATGGAGAAAGACTAATATAGAATAAAATTCTTTCATGATGATCGTATAATATTGAGATATATTTTTTATTTCAACAGTTCCATAACTAATTAAAAAAGTGCATTTCGTAAATATATAGAAATTTATATAGAATAAAATTGAATAGCTTGCTCCAAAATCTTATCAATGGAAATAAAATTTTTTGCAATGTCTATGTACTCTGTTAAAGGTATATTTTTCTCAGACAAGCATTTATTTAATTACTGAAAAATATAATTTTAGTAAATGCAGAAAGACTAATATAGAATAAAATTCTTTCATGATGATCGTATAATATTGAGATATATTTTTTACTTCATCAGTTAAATAATTAATTAAAAAATTGCATTTCGTAAATATGTAGAAATTCATATGCAATAAAATTGAACAGCTTGCTCCAAAATCTTATCAATGGAAATCGAATTTTTTGCAATATCTATGTACTCTATTTAAGGTATATTTTTCTCAGGCAAGCATTTATTTAATTACTGAAAAATATAATTTTAGTAAATGCAGAAAGACTAATATAGAATAAAATTCTTTCATGATGATCGTATAATATTGAGATATATTTTTTACTTCATCAGTTAAATAATTAATTAAAAAATTGCATTTCGTAAATATGTAGAAATTCATATGCAATAAAATTGAACAGCTTGCTCCAAAATCTTATCAATGGAAATAGAATTTTTTGCAATACCTATGTACTCTATTTAAGGTATATTTTTCTCAGGCAAGCATTTATTTAATTACTGAAAAATATAATTTTAGTAAATGCAGAAAGACTAATATAGAATAAAATTCTTTCATGATGATCGTATAATATTGAGATATATTTATTATTTCATCAGTTAAATAATTAATTAAAAAATTGCATTTAGTAAATATGTAGAAATTTATATGCAATAAAATTGAACAGCTTGTTCCAAAATCTTATCAATGGAAATTGAATTTTTTGCAATACCTATGTACTCTATTTAAGGTATATTTTTCTCAGGCAAGCATTTATTTAATTACTGAAAAATATAATTTTAGTAAATGCAGAAAGACTAATATAGAATAAAATTCTTTCATGATGATCGTATAATATTGAGATATATTTTTTATTTCATCAGTTAAATAATTAATTTAAAAATTGCATTTAGTAAATATGTAGAAATTTATATGCAATAAAATTGAACAGCTTGCTCCAAAATCTTATCGATGGAAATAAAATTTTTTTAAAATATATATACCCTATTTAATGTATATATGTATATTCTTTTTCAGCCAAACACACAATTAGTAAAAATATAATTTCCGCGAATACGAAGGGCCTGATTTTTAATATATAACTATGCCGATTACGAGATATTGAAACTATCGTATAAGATATGATCGAGACTTACCATTTCGCCGGTCGGAGTTTTCCTGCGAATTTCGGCGATAGCGTTTCTCGCGCTGACGATGTCCCTACATGCCATGATAACGCTTGCTTTGCGTCTTACGAGTTCGCGTACGGTTTCTTTGCCGATGCCAGAATTGGCACCGGTAACGATAAAGAATCGTCCCTGCAGGTTGCTCGTATCCTTGCATCGTCCCCAGGTGCATTCCCGACACTTGCGAAGAAGTCCGACGATCACTACGATCGGTGCTAGGATGTAAGCCAACGTAATCATCTTAATTTATTCACGTACCGCGATTAGGAGTCAAAATAACGATAGCCCGAACGCAAATCGCTAATCATTTCGTAAAACTGCCATTCGAATTCTGATGCGATGCAGAAGCGATGCAGACTGGTCACGCCACAAGAAATTCGTATGTAGAGGGGAATCAAAACAAATGGTTTAGTGCCGGTTGCTGACGTTTGCTGAAATCGATACAAGGCATTTAAACGAAATGGCGAATGCCAAAAGCTCTCGGCTAAATCTACAGGAATTCTTATCGGCAATATCTCTGGGAATCATGATACCGGCTTTCGATTAATTAGAAAGTCGCTTGAGAAAAGATGCAACGCCCTCTCTATCGCATTCACACAATCCTTATCATGCTGTCTTTCTCGCACGCATACAATTTTTGTTGATACGCTCTTTTCCCCTACTGCTCGGTTAGTAACATAAACTGTAAAGCATATATCTTGTATTTGCTTTAAAAAACTCATTTATGGCGGCGAAATTTGCTTCGGGTAGATTCAGTTATCACTTTCGCACCTATAGCATTGCGAGAGAGACAGAATGACACGTAGCACATAATTTGAAAATGATGTGTGGTATAATGTGCGGTTGGTAACTGAAACTGTAATGCATTTCCTCTCGGCCACAATTTAGGATCTCAGACAAAAGAAGAAAAGCGTTCACAGTACGTCTGAGAATCAGCGTTGCCAGTTTAGTACAATTGGGTTGTTGAAAAAAAAAAATTATTATTTTTTTTACATTCAAATGGTGCATTAATGTCACCAAAACGCGAAAGTACTAACAGATTCGTTTTTATACAAGCCTATACATTATTATTATTAATTTAATAAACGTAAAAATTCAAATTTGTCACGTGATCGAGAAACGACACGCGATTGGCGTACAGCGTCGTGACGTCACGATATTACATAGAGTTCGCGCGAAACCTGGAGACTGTGTGTTGCCGGTACAGCTCCGAGCATATCTCGATTGCAAACGACCGAAACGATTGTAAATTGTTAATATTTTTACATTTTGTGCAAATACCAACGCACTGTGATGTATGAAAAAGGATTCGTGAAGGGAAATTCAAATAATTTGCCAAAATTAGATATGTTTATGGTGTTTATTTGGGGAAGTACATTCATCGAAACTTGACGCTCCAATATTACACATAGTACGAATACTGCGATAGTGAGGACGAATGTTGATCTGTGCGCCAATACAGCGCTGTCCCACAAAAGTCTGGGTTTCTGCATCTTTAACACGACTGTCAACTTTACGCTGAGAAAAAGTTTCCTCAAGTGAACAATTTAGAAAATTATCTGTCGCCAGCTCATCTATGCCTGTAATAGTCAGTTCCGCTGTAGTCTGCTGCGTTGCATCCAGAGGATTTGTCAAAATATTCAGCTCCGCTGTAGTCTGCTGCGTTGCCTCCATAGGATTTGTTACAGTAGTCAGCTTCGTTGTAGTCTGCATTGTCAGATCCACAAGTTTTGTCAAAGCAGTCTGTCTCGCTGCAGTCTGCCTCACTGTAGTTTGCTGCGTCGAATCCACAAGATTTGTCGAAGGAGTAGTCAGAATATCATTTACTTCCATCCGTCTTCGTCTTTTCTCTGCTGAAGGTCGTGGAACAGGACATGTTCGACGTTTACGATCAGGCTGACATTCGAATTTATGTGGAACTACATTTTTCTTCATTTTAACTGGGCCACCCATCATCGTGTAGTACTGATAATTCTCCATATCTTCTCGCAGCTGTAAATAGAAAATATTAATAATAGAGGCACGAAGTTAGATTACACGTTATTAACGTTAAAACATATACTTAGACTGCGCAAATGTTTACTTACGTTAAAATGGTCTTCACAGCAAAAAAAGTTCGATTTGCTGCATTTGAGGTTATCTCTCCGAACGGCATTAAACCATTTTTGACGAAGTTTCACGTCTTGTGGCACTGTCGCGAAAACTTTATTCGGTGTACTTTTTGTTGTGTTAGTACACAGAGGGACAAAACACGTCCTGTACGTCGTTATTTTTGCCATTTCGGCTGTAAATCATAAATTGTAAAGGAAATTCTATATGTCATGTAACATCGTGACGTCACAATTGGCTCGGGCAACTTCGGGTGTTTCCGGCCCGTCTTCGGCTGAATTTAAATCATGATTTTTGTAATGTTTATATTTCCGTTAATATTGAACAAATCAAATTTTAAAAAGCATTTTTATTTAAGACATGCATATAAACTTTTAAAATAACCAAAAAAAAAATTATGTTCAAAAACCCAATTGTACTAAATCTAATACATTCCCATGCGATTTAATACATTAGTACGTCTTTCGTAAATCTAATACGTTTTCGTATTTTTCAGTGCGTTGGTACGCGACATGAAAGTAATTTTTCATTGTCATGTAATTCCGCTTTCCAAACATCGCATCATCTTAAAATGGTCTTAAAAGTTCTCGTTTGTTCTCAAATGTCAATTGTATATTTCACTCACTCACTTAGTAAAGTTGTCAGCTTCAACACAGTTGTAACGTGTAACTGTAATAGTAAATCTAGAACGGCTATTTTTTGGGAGCGTATAAATTTTAAAGACGATAGATTTTTGGAGATGTAGAAAATGAAGAAACGGCAGTGAACCGAAGGAATAAATCAGGTGTAAGCGAGGGAAAAACCAAAAAAAAAATAAACCTAAGAAAAAGCGAAAAAAGAATCAAAAGAAATTATGACTATGATTTTCGGTATTTTCTTCACTTCATCCTGGCTATTTCTTGTGATCTTTCTTTTGCTCGCCTCTGACTATTCATTTCATTAGTTTTACTCTCGCGATTAACTTGCCCCTGTCTTTTTATGTTTTCTCTAAGATGTAAACCTACTACTTTCGTTAAGTTGTCAGAAAACTAATGAAATAGCAAACTAAAACTACATGTTAATGTTTTTGTGCTATTTGAACTCGCTACAGAATTTAGTACGCAAAAATCACATTCAGTACGTTTTGGCTATGGTGTCTAGTACGCAACAAAATTTCTCTCTGGCAACGCTGCTGAGAATTCTGCAGTGAACGCTTTTCATCTGAGCAATCATAACAACCGTTGCTGCACTATAAAACTGACCGAAAAATGACGGTCCTTTTTATTAAAAAAAAATAAACAAAAATGATATTTCCAAATAACTGTCCTTCGAATATCTAAAATATGGGTATTCAGCGGCAACATCGTGGCCATTTTTTACGTCGAAAAAAAACCCTGACCAAAATTCCGACGATTTCTATTTTTATAAATTGATGATGCCAATGAAAATGTATCCAAAACAAGTACACGTCTTCGATAAATGATTTATTTTTCCAATCAACAATGAACATATTTTTTCTGCATCTATTTTGTAACCTTATAAATTACGTAAACGATCTTTGGAGTTATAAAGCTTCACATCACGTTAAACACTATTATAATAATTCATGTTATATTATACTTATTATTATTATAATAATATATAACATTTTTAAAACTTTTTTCTTAAGTGCTTCGATACCGAGCAGAATCGTGTTAAAAAAATCCGCATCAAGTATTATGAATCGGGTTCAATTCACAATTTATATTGAAATTATAATTATAGTATTAGGGTTTATTTCTGTTTTTTTTCTTGTTCATCATTTTTCTAATTTTTTTTTTTTCAAGATTTCCTTTTATGTACTTTTTATCTTCTTATGGGACATGTGGCGCCAATTTATTTTTCCCTGACCAATTTTGAGATTCCCTGACTTTTCCCGGTTTTCCCTGACCAATTTTATTTTTCCCTGACTTCCCGGTTTTCCCTGACCGCGACAACGCTGGGCAATGTTCGGTCGTAGGGAAAATAAATGGTTGCTTTCCTTCCTTTCACGTTTCAACCTCATACGTGTCTCTTCGAATATCTACTCAGTCGTTTCTTTGGCGAATGGCCGAAGGAACGACCGTATTGACATTTCAAGAACAGACGTTTTGAAAACATGTTAGCCATTTTTTTTCTCGGGAAAAATTCCCTCACTTTTCCCTGACTAATTTATCAATTTTCCCTGACCGAAATTTTAAGGACATCTACTAAAAAATTTATAACGAGAATAATAAAAAATGTATTAGAAACAGATACGTGTTTTTGATAAGTTATTTATTTCTCGATCAACAACGAATAATACTTTTGAAGATATATGTTCTCTTTGAAAACATAAATGTTCTTTGGAATTATAATGCTTTAAATCCGATTAAATACTGATGTGAAGTGTAATACTTACTTTAGTAATATAAAACACTTTTTAAACTTTTTTGTTGAGTGCTTCGATTAGTTCGAATAGATTTATGTTGTAATGTTTATATCAATTTTTATTTGTTTTTTTTTTTTCTTTTCAAATATTTTTCGGTTGTTTTTTTCCAAGTCTTTCTTTTATGGATTTTTATTCAGTTATTGAAACTTTGGCAACAATCTACTTTTTCCCTGACTAATTTCGATATTCCCTGACTTTTTCCTGATTCCCTGATCAATTTTTTATTTCCCTTACTTTTCCCGGTTTTCCCTGACCGCGGCCACCATGGAAAAAAATTGATTTTTTGTTCAAAAATGTCCGTGCCGTTTTTGTACCTCAGAAAGTACCGATTACATGTTTTTTTATGATGATTTTTAAAAAAGTCACTTTTGGTCAATTCTGATTTCAGAATTCGCAGATGACATCCGGTCGAAAAATTCAACCAAATTTTATTTTTAATGATAATGTAATGGTAGTATGGATAATTTCTGTCCATGCACCTCTTCTAATAGCAATTCACGAAACTAATAAAATGACACGAGTTCTTATATCGAAAATGCAAGTTATTTCGTCCACGATAATCTGTAAAAGTCACAGGACGCTAATAAAAATTTTGATAGATGAATAGATGAAAGATGATAGATGAATACGTATATATATAAGAAATTACACAGCACCTACAATTGGTAGAAAGAGGTATAATTTTATTCACAAAGATAATGATTAAGTTGTATCACAGTACAATTAAATTTGTTTTTGAAAATAACGATACTGTTCCCAACCAAATAAAATAAACCTTTCTTTTTTTAACGTGTCTTCTTTTTCTTCTTTCCACGTTTCTTAGACGGCGTGGCAGCCGTTGTCGTTTCCTCTTCATCGTCTATTTTTCGTTTTGATGCGTCGACCACATCCATTTCGCTGGTACTTTCACTTTCTGAAGTCGTCAAACTAAATCCCGGAATCTGTTTGATACGCGATATGACAAAAAGCTTTAGAAATGTTTTGTATTAGCGTTTTATAGTAATCGATTGGATTTTTACCTCGGGCTTGACGAGCTTGAATACAAGCTTTTCGTGCTGCACGTTAGATCTATCCAGGCTTAATTGTACCACGACGGGATCGAATGAACGAAATACTATGTCTCCACAGGTTTGTGTTTGTTCCTCCTCGTCATAGATAAACGTTACTGCACTGACTTCACCCTTTTTACTGAGATAAAGCGTTCCCTCCAGTCCGTATTTCGGGATCAAAATCTGAAGAGCATTCTTACGAACAAAGAGAATGTAACCGGACTCGTTCTCCACTTTTTCACGGAAGAACAGCTGTAAATTAAAAAAAAATTACAATTTTCATCTTAACTGAATTATATGTTCCTTATCCAAATTATATCTTACTTGTATAGTAACAATAAATTTAAGATATAATTCGGATAAGGAATCTTACAACAAATATTTTTGTTATTTTCAATAACATCGATTTGTTAAAAATTCGTAGAAAATATTTACGTGAGTGTTTAATGCTACTGACGCACGTCCAGCGTACTGAGCCATTCGATTTCTATAATTAAGATTGTGACAAAGAGCATGACTTTTTTTCTTGTCGAGCAAATCAGGATAAGTCGCATCAGCTCCAATGCAAACTGCCAGCAGACGATGTACGATTATATCAGCGTATCTAAAAGCAACAAAATTTATAAATTGATCATTTATAGTAGTAGTACAAGATTTTTATTAACCATTACAAAAACAGTGAATGCGTGTACAATTGTGTTGCGAGTTAATATGCCGTGATCGAGTTTCCATGGTTAAATGGCCATCGATCGAGGTCCTTCAGCCCGTTCATTGTGACATTTTGGAGTTTCTTTTTAGATGTATAAATAATCATTTATATAAAGAGAATAACATATTTTTTTGGAAATTTAACTCTTCTGATCAGAAATATAGTTAGAGTATATTAGATATAAAAATCGGAATTCGAGGTACTGTAGATCATATAATTTAAAAAAATTAATAAATCATGGCCATTTTAATCAGATTTTAAATTGCCATTTTATATGGTACAATTTTTGATTCGCAATTAGCAACTGGCGTACCTTCTTATCGGCGATGTAAAATGCGTATATATTGGACAAGCCAGACCATAATGGAAAAATTCAGCTGGCTGAAGCATTCCTGAGACAAAGTATACCGCCTGCATCATGCAGCGTGTCGCCAAGATTTTCAACATTGTATTGAAAAATGGATTGTCCTCTTTGTGCGCCTCTTCCAGAGACCGAGCCAATTCTCTACCTGAGCTTGTTTTAATATCAAAACCCTAGAAGCGAAAAAAGACACAATGAACAATGTATGTGTATCATCGAAACATAGATTTCGAAGTAACAAACACGGTTAAATTTACAGAAAGTTGATGAATTTCGAAGACTTTTCTGTTAAATTTGACACATTATTTCATAATGATCATATTTGTGTAAAAATTACACTCAATATTGTATAAAAAATATATATATGTAATTTATTAATGCCGAAATTGAACCAAATTTGTGTAAATTGAAAATATACGTTCTTTTAGTATAATATTTGTGTATTATTTTTATAAAACTAGAAATTGACAAAAATCTTGTGTTAAATAATGGTGTTCACAATTTTTCTGTGGACATGAGCTGACAGAAAATGTCTGTATTTAGTTTCTACCGTATAAAAATTGAATTATAATTTCCTAGAATAGACAACTTTAACGTACTTGGTGCTTGCCAGCCTTGATCAATGGGTCGAAATTGGTTTGCGGTGGTTCCGGATGTCGTCGGAGCATCGCGCATTCCGGAAACTCTTGGACGATTTTTTGAGCTACGGAAATATTAGCTAACAACATAAATTCCTCGACCATCGAGTTCGTCTCTCGCATCTTCTTTGCTTCGACTTCGATTGGGTCGTGAGTTTCGCTGTCGACTTGGAATCGAATTTCTGGTGATGCGAGTACCAGTGCTCTAAAAATCCAAAGGAATTTATTTCTTTCGATACTTGACAATAAATTGTACTCAGTGTTGTTAATCTCCATTACTTTAAGAATTAAAGATTAGAGTACGGTCCATTTTGTAATTACAATTTTATAATAATAAACCGCGGCGATTGTAAAGGTATGTGTAGCATTCTCTGTCAATTCAACCACTTTTTTTCGACCCTCTCCGATTTGCCCTGTAATTGGTTATATGAATGTACCACTAAAAGACACTCTATGCGAATTTCTTCAGATTTTTAAAAATAATTTTTCCGAAAATGGATTTTGTAATCATGTGCAAACATTTCAGAATTTTGAAGTTACTGAAAAAAAATGTCAGCACATAAAAGTTGTCGTTTATTCTTAACTTTCGAGCGGAATATTCCAAATAATTGTCACGTTCCTGTGAGTATGATTTTTTCCGAAAAATGGAGGAATTATTTTTTAATTAAAAAAAGGATCTTTTTTTTACTGAAAAAATTACAGAGTATTGCTACATGACTGTCGATATCACAAAAAAAATCGTCAGAGTGTCAAAGTTCGGAAAAACGGAGACATTATTATTTTTTTGATAAAAAAAAGGTTACTTTTTTTGGCTAATAAAATTACAGAGTATTCTTGCATGACTGTAGATATTGCAAAAAAATCATCAGAGTGGTACGGATCGAACTTAGGGTATGAAAAAAAAATATTCGTGTAGAAGTTTCGAAAAACAGGGGAATTATTTTTTTTATACCGGAAGCGCGATCCGTACCACTCTGATGATTTTTTGCAATATATACAGTCATGCAAGAATACTCTGTAATTTTATTAGCCAAAAGAAAGTAACGTTTTTTTATCAAAAAAATAATAATGCCCCCGTTTTTCGGAACTTTCACACAAATGCATTTTTTAATACCAGAAGATCGATCGGTGTCACTCTGGTGATTTTTTTGTGGTATCAACAATTATGTAGCAATACTCTGTAATTTTTTCAGTAAAAAAAATATCCTTTTTTTGCATAAAAAATAACTCCTCCATTTTTCGGAAAAAAATCATACTCACAGGAACGTGACAATTATTTTGAATATTCCACTCGAAAGCTAACAATAAACTACACCTTTTATGTGCAGACATTTTTTTTCAGTAACTTCAAAATTCTGAGATATTTGCACTTGAATAAAAAAAGCCATTCTCTGAAAAATTATTATAAAAAATCTGAAAAAAAATTCACATAGAGTGTCTTTTAGTGGTACATTCATATAATCAATTACAGGGCAAATCGGAGAGGGTCGGAAAAAAAGTGGCTGAATTGACAGAGAATGCTTTATGTGTGAACTTTCGAACAGATGCAAAAAGAACATCGTTGTCAAACAAACACTGGGAGAAATTGTAGAAACAAATGGAAGAGCTCGGCCTTTCATTACTGTCGCAATGCATTAACTTTATTTCTCCATTTTTTCAAAACGATTACCATATCATTTTATTCAACATGAATATTTTCTACTGCTATTCAAAAGTTCACACATCATATTATAATCGATGCATGATGTTGTTATGAAAACATAATCACAAAGGCAATTTAACCATCAACTTTATTTCTGTCAGAATTAGGGTTTTGCAACTCGGTTCATAGTGCTCTAAAATAAACTTTGAAACAAAGCAAAACAAAGTTAAAATGTTCAACGTTTTTATCATGTAGTTAAGGTAGTCCTTGCGCATTAACCTTTCTGAACTTTAAGACTTAACATTTATTAATATAATAGTTGAATCCCCTCGAAATGCGATTGCAAAGTTTCAAGCTGAGTTTTAGACTAAATAATCGAGAAAATAAATATTTAAAAAAGAATTCTTATGCACGGGCTCTTATGGGAAACTAACCGATTTCGTACTTTGGAACGAAAATTAACATGTATAAACTGAACTTTTATACAATATCAAATGTGCTATGGATTCCTTAGAGTGTCACGATTCCGTATAAAATATAAAAAAGGGACGTTATCGAAGTATTTGGGTGTAATTCCAACGTCAAACACATCATCAACACTCAGAAGTTACGGATAACCGGATGTAGCGGACGATGATAGAAATCAACATAATCTCCAGTGTCAACCGGCACCGTTCCAACCTTGGTTTCAGCGATCCGATTTTTCGTGGCGGTTGTAGTCGTGGCGCAAAAATTAGATTTTCTATCTACTTTTTTGTTTTGTTTTGTGTCACAAATTTACCTTTAAAACGACCAAATTTAGCTCTGACCGCGTGATGATACAATACCACTACGCGTTCAAACGAGACTCTGATGAGATATTTTAGTTAATACAATTTACGTTTTTTAAGTTTACGAAGCATCTACAAATACGTTTTTATTCTCACTGTGATTAACTGAATGTGTAGATATATAAAAATGTTAGCATTTACAGAATTTTTGGAACAGTGCGTCAATTGACTAGTTGGGTCGCAAGGACTACCTTAATTTTTCTTACCCGTTCTCCAAACGCCTCTTCTTCAGCTTCTTAGCCAGATTGTTAAGTCCTCGAAGAGAGTGCGCGATGGCGTCTTGCTGAGTGCTATCGTCAATTTTTAATTGAGCCTCCTCGTAGGTCATAGCTCGACGGGATCGGATAATTGATTTGTGGAATTTTGTGTCAATAATATTAGCATCGTGATCGATCTCCCAGATGCACGAAAAAGCAAATCTTTCCTCGTCACCTCGCAGCGAACACAAATTGGAACTTAGCAATTCTGGAAGAATCGATATATACGTTAGTCGTACATTTCCATTATTTTTTCCAATTGAAGTTTATGGTAATCATATTTTTCGTCATTATTATACCGTAGTATTTTAAATTGAAGTGTTTTTTTAAATATCTACTCGTTAAATAAATGTAACAAGTAATTCATACTCAATAAAATTTTACAAAGAACTGGCATTAGTAGCAAGACAATAACTAGCGAGTCAATTAAATGGTACATTTTGATGAAATTGAATGCTCGAGATTTATACCATTAAAAAATACGAAAACAATGTGTCCATTTCATTTAGTTTGCAAGAAAAAAAAACTTTTATCGCATGATCCTCCTTTAATTAAGCTATAAAAACGTAGAACCCGAACGTTTTTCGTTCGTTGGATAAATCTCAAGGATAATACGTCACTCATTCTTAAAATTGGCCATAAGACACTTAACGTATAATTCCGTAACTCTAACCAAGCGTTTTCTAAAAAAAAAACGAGGGTACCATATAATTTGTTCATGTTTAAAAAATGGTGTGATTTTCATTGAGCTGTTTTCTATAAAACTTGCTACAAAATGAAGAAGCTAAGCGGAGACTTACTACATTTTTTTACATATACCTCAAAATGCCGTTTGCTTTAATAAATCATTTTTATAATCTTTTTCATTTATACCAATAATAATATTCTGAGGTGTTGTAATGTACCTGGCACCATATCTATCCTTTTATCAACGAGATAGACCGTCGTAGCTCTTAGTGCAGCCTCGTCATCGATCGCTGTACCCGGCCTGATAAAATGCGACACATCCGCGATGTGAACGCCAACTTCCAAGTTACCATTTTCTAAACTTCTGCAATGCAGTGCGTCGTCAATGTCCGTGCAACCTGGCGGATCTACGGAACATATGTCCAAATGCCGTAGATCTTCTCGTTGCGCCAAGTCCTGAAGACATAAGAACAATTGTACATTCGTCGACAATTTTTATTTTCATAAATTTAGTTTGTGTCGCATAAATTGCTAAGTCATTACACAAAATATACGTACAAAAGGATGCAAAGTTCATCTTTTTTACCTATATTTTCGTCTTTCGCAACGCCGCCTCTATGAGAAAGTTTCTTTATTTTATTTTTGTATTCCTCATAGAAGAAGCTTTGTGAAAGATGAAAACTATTGACGAAGCAATGTGCAAAGTTCAAATTTGCATACTCATTTTCAATACAAATTAAAGAAGTACGAAAATAAATATGTTCATAAATTAAAAATTCTATAAAATCTAAACCGCTTTATGTATTTCGCTTAAATTCAATACCGATCGTCATTTTTCATTGCTTTATTCGTCAAAAACTGTTTAAGCTCATTATCTAAAAAATTGTGACAGCTAGAGAACATATCGAGAATTTTTGAAAAATTCAATGTCTTATAAAATCTGAACCACTTTACCAATCTTCACCAAATTCCATATATACTACAACTGGATGTTAATTTTACCTTGCAAAAGACTAGAGTAGGTTTGGTCGAACTTAACTTAAATACGAACGAAAACAAATTTTTTTCGAAAATTCCGAATTTTATAAAATCTAAACGGCTTTATGGATTTCGCTCAAATTCAATACCGATCTTCATTTTTCATTTCTCGATTTGTCCAGAACTATTTAGCTCATTAGCTAAAAAATTGCGGAAACTAGAGAACATACAGACATTTTTCGAAAAATTGAAAGGCTTATAAAATTTGAATTTCTTTTTCAATTTTTTCGAAAATGTTTACATAGGAAAGGGCGTTGCTCCTCTACCAGCGTGTCAAATTTCAGCTTGATTGTTAAAGCTGTTGTCGAGATACAGCGGTTTGAATTTTGCAAGCGTGCCACACACACACACATACATACATACATCCGGAAATTTTTTCTAGACCACTTTTCTCGACGTTTTGGACCATTCTGAGTGTCCTGACATGAAAATCTCGAAAAAAATTTTTTTACGAAAACAAAGCATCGTCGATGAAGAAGTAAAAATTAACGAAATGTAAATAAAAAGCAGTAGAGTTACAGGTAGAGAAGGAGTACAGAAAGGGCAAAAAGTGAGTACTTCCCTCCCTCGGGAATAAACGATATCGAATTTTTATATCCCAAGTTTTACGTTCCTTTTTTTTTTAGTTTTTCTTATAAAAACTTATTTCCTGACAAAAACTGCTCCCGAGTGATATTTTTTGTATAATTTTGTCGTTTAAAAATATTTGTACAAATGTATTTATTGTATTTATTTAGCCACGAGTATCAAAATTCAATCGTCAATATTGTTGCAACGATGATCAATGATGAGCTTCAAGCACGTCATGAAAAAACAGGCGTCATTTGTTTATATCCTAAGTCAAAATTTAACGTCAAACTTCTTGAAATTTAATAGTATCATGCAATATTTCAAAATTCGATGTAGATTTTTCACGTTATGTACAGAAGTTCCGACAGAATCGACAAACCCGAAAGCATCATTAGCCGCATGATATCGAAGTTAAAAATGTCAAAACGTCCACACATGGTAGTTATCGTTGTCTTATTAATTTGATGCATAATATCTTAGTTGTTAAATTTATTTTATATGGATTAACGAATATTTGTAAGTTAATTATGGAAATGCTGAACATTTGAGTAGAACCTTTAATACTTGTAGAAATCGTTTTTTTTTTTTTGGCATCGTAAGTGTAATTCGGTGTTTTTAAATACACGACATATTTCTGCGATATAAATTGGAGGAATTCTTAGCAAGTTACGAATATGAAGGAAGTAGAAGATTCTGAGGAACACAGCTCAAATAATTCAGAAAAGAACCGTCTTGACAGTCATCAATATCAAGAAAATGAAAAGCAGAATGTCAACGAAAATCGAAGGGTCTCGTTACACAATCTTTCCGCCTTTTGCGATCGGCTACAAAACTTTATACAGCATCTTCAAAGCATACGTCATTTACAATTTTTAACACACGACTACCCAAAGTAGGTAACAGTTCGAAATCTAATATAGTTTACAAAAAAGTAATCAGTCTCATTGTGATTAAATTGCGAATGTAGATTGAAAAGTCCTAAATTTAATTTAAGACGAATTTGACAAAAAAATTAATTTATTTGCGGCTGTTAATGATTTATGGACCGATAATTGTAGGCTTTTAACGGACCGATTTGAAACGGACGTGTTGGAGTTGGATAGTATGCTCAAAGAAATTAATGCAGCGCTAACAAACATAAATAAACAAAAAGCTCAACAGAGCTGTGTTAAGAAAGAAATTATTGCTGTTAAAAAGACACTCAACAAAATGAAAGATGATGGTAAATTCTGTAGTTCTACATATACGTTAACTCTGAACAATTGCAAAAAAAATTTCATATTTTTTGCAGAATTTCGAGAAATGGAGAAGGTTGTTGGTTTGTACGATAAGGCACTGTTTACACGATGGGAGAGTGTAAAAATGACGCACAAACCGGAACTTTTAAAGACCTTGCTGACAGACATAAAGGTTGTATGAATTGCCAAAAAATATTATTAGCAAAGAAAAAATATATCCACCGCTTTCCTCACTATAAAGTAATTCATGTTGGTGACTTTACAGGCAAAAGTTGGCAGCTTGCCAACTTGTAAATATATTCACGTAAAAAATTATTTCATGAACATGTGTTATTTATAATCGAACTAATATTCTTTTTCTTTTTTTATTCTTTTTCTTTTCTTTTTTTACACTATAATTTTCTTTGGACTAAGAAAGTACAAGAGGCATTCTATCACGATTCGGCCTGGGTCTGACCCTCGACCTCCTTGATTTGGCTCGTTTTTGTAGGATTGGTTAGACCTTCAAATGCAGTAGATTTCATTTTTTTAATTTTTTCTATGCAAACTTTTTTGTTAATATTTTTTTAAAGTGACATATCGAAAGCCCTAATTTAAAACCCTGAAAAAATTCTGAAAAATACTTTGTTGAATATCAACATTTTCTAGCTTATAGCCAAAGTGGGCAAATTTGTTCTTCCTATAGTTTTTAAGCTTTTTTGATTTAAAAAAATTATGAAAAAATAGAAAAAAAATTAATCTACTACAAGTGATTGGTCAAACGTTTATTTATGTAAACTCGGATTTTTCCGAATTTTTTCAGATTTTTTAATTATGGCATGCTGGTGCTAGAATAGTCGTAGTTTTAAAAAAATTTGAAAAGTTCCTAAAAATCTGAAAAAATTCTAACAAATCCGAGTTCACATAAATAAATGTTTGACCAATCGCTTGTAGTAGATTAATTTTTTTGTCTATTTTTTCATAATTTTTTTAAATCGAAAAAGCTTAAAAACTATAAGAAAATTTTTGCCAACTTTGGCTATAAACTAGAAAATTTTGATATCCAACAAAGTACTTTTCAGAATTTTTTCAGATTTTTAAATGAGGGCATTCGATATGTCACATTAAAAAAATATTTAAAAAAAATTGCATAGAAAAAATACAAAAATAAAATCCGGTGCATTTGAGGGTTTAACCAATCCTAAAAAGAATTACGAGCCAAATCGAGAAACTCGAGGGTCAGACCCAGGTCGAATTGGAATAGAATGCCCCACAAATATTGCATTTACGTGTTTCATGCGAAAGTCTTACTTCTGTCTCGAAATCTTCGAATAAACGACTGCTCATCTACAGTTTAGTTTAACTTAAAGAAAATAACTAATTGCTTCAACCCTTTAGTGCAAGCAGCTGGCACTGCAGAATTTGGATACGATGGTAATGCGAAAACTGGAAAATATCAAGACGTTCACTCCAGTTATCATGGGAGAGCATGAAAAGGGCAATAAAGAAAAATCGGTGATTCCATTACCGCTGTTTTCCTTTTGTCCTGGCCCTAATGAAAGGAAATCGAAGATCCCTTTACCACCTCCGCTGCCACCACCGCCAACATGGGCTTCGCGAAATAATGCGCGAAAATTGGCGACGCCGAGACGAGGAAGGTACGACTGTTACGGTATTTTTAGTACGAAATTGATTTTATTAACAATTTTACATTTCGGTCCTTCGATGCTGATCGAAACGTAAAATTAACATTTTTTCTGTTTTTTAGGCTCCGAAGAGAAGAGAAAAACACAGATAATTTCTTAGCGACAGACCTCGATAATCTACTAACAATTCCGTTAACATTCAATGGGACTGATAATTTAATAGTCAATCTCAATGGAAATTTGCCTCATGCATTAACGTCACCGTCAACCATTTCAAGCAACAGTACAAGATCGCAAGACGAATTAACAGCTAATTTACAGGAGGAAATCGATACGGTTATACAAGTTAGCGTTGGATGTTCACATTTAATTCAATAATTTAAATAAGCAAACGTATTTTGTTGTCAAAAATTCGTATAGAAAATTTACCACGATTAATAGTCTGTATCCATATTCTGATCATTTTAAGAATCCCTTAAACCAAATTCAAAAAGTTATCGGATGAGTTCAATTTTTTTCTAATAGAAATGTATGTTGGCGGAAAAATGGAAAATCTTGTATAATTTTTGATATTGGGATGTAAGATTTTTTTTACATGCATATTTATTCTCTGATATTCACATAATGATTCTTTTCGCTATTTTGCGATTAACTGCTTAAGATTTTGTATATACAATTAAAAATCTTAACAAAAATTAGTTTGGGCTTTAAAAAAAATAATACATTTGATAATAAAATTCGAAAAAATCAGCTTATAACACCGTTTTCAGTAGGAAATAAACAAACGAAAAAAATAGCCACTAATTTACAACCAATGCACGATGCAAGAAATTAAAGTAAAAAACCAAATAAATGAAAAAGCCTAACTAAAGCTCTCATCTTGAAGTGTTAATTTTGATATAAGTTCGGTTAGACGTTCTTGAATAAAACTTTACTTCACAATTATTCAAATTCTATATTGTCTATATGCGGCATTCTTTGTCAATTCAGCCACTTTTTTTTTTCGACCCTCTCAGATTTATCCCATAATTGGACACATTTTAGTACCACTTGAAAGCACTCTTTGTGAATTTTTTCAGGTTTTTTAAACAGTCCATTTGGGAAATGTATTTTTTTAAATTATTCATATAACTGTGATGGTGTAAGTCTGACAAAAAAAATACACGTATAAAAAAAAGTTGTTTTTCACTCAACTTTGTAATACAATAGGTCTCATATTTTTATTCTTGTTGCAAAAACGAAATTCAGCAAAAAAAAAAATGTTAAACAATTTTTTCATTCATTCGGACACCTTCGATATTACTCTCAATTTTTTATAAGCTGTAGGGACATGTATAGAACCTACAAAAAATTGGTGTAGTGGGCATCGACTACTTGAAGGATTCAAAAAAGAAAGAAAATTAATTAAATTTATTTAATTGTTTTTTTATTTTTATATATTTTTTTATTTCACTTATTTTTTGTTATTCCTTCAAATAATCGATCCACTGAGCTACTTGACGTGTAACGACGACACGACCATCAGGGTTTACATACAGTTATTCGTGCGTATAGCCATTTATTGGATCGAAAATTTTGGAAAATATTTTTTTCCTCCTTCAAATAGTCGATGTCCACTATGCCAATTTTTTGGTATGCTTTTGACATATCCCTGTAACTTGTATAAAATTGACAGTGATATCGAAAGTATCCGAATGAGTAAAGAAAATTGTTTAACATTTTTTTTTGCTGTAAACGGCTTTTGCAACACGAATAAAAATATGAGACATATTGTAATACAAAGTTAAATGAAAAACAACATTTTTTTGTATGTGTGATTTTTTTGTCAGATTTACGCCATCGAAGTTATATGAATAACAAAAAAAATATACATTTCCTAAATGGATGGATTAAAAAAACCTGAAAAAATTCACAAAGAGTGCTTTTAAGTGGTACTAAAATGTAGCCAATTATGGGATAGATATGAGAGGGTCGAAAAAAAAGTGGCTGAACTGACAAAGAATGCCTCATATGTAAATAATAACTTTTTAACGAAAATAATTTTGTTCATGTGTAAATTGCAAAATGTTATTAAATTATATTATTAAATATAAATTATTAGGTATAAAAAATAACAATTATTTTCTCATAAACTTTTTTACTTGATTCCTGTAATATGAGTTTCGTTAAATTATTCGTTTTTTTTTAAACAGGCATTATTTGGCGAGTTGAGTGATGAAAGCGAGCCCATCGTAAGTGTTGACGACAACAGACCGAACGTCAACAACTCGTCAATGGATAAAAATATCGAACTGCATGCGTTACGCGATTCCGAAGCTTAACCGCGAAATTCGATGCAAATTTCGTACTCACCGACTCCGTAATGACCCATGGTAGTTTAGGAAGGAAGCTGAGTACCGCGTCGGAGAATCGACTGTGGGGAACGTCATGTTCCAAAAGAAGAACTTCATTTTCCGTCGCTTTATCGCCGATGTTGCCAAGCGCGCGAACGAAGTGACCGAGAGGATATCTCGAGTTTCGTGGCCAAGAATCTATAGCGACGATGATCCTTTGGGAGACGAGAGTTTCGGCCTGTCTTGTCTCAATCCTCACCTTCGGTATTTTTCGCTCGGCCGGTACAAACAGATGCTTCACATGCTGCGACAAAGATATTTGTATTTTTCTTAAGCCATGCGAGACAGTAAACTCCATTATGCGACACTACGAAGTAAATCGTTTTTTCTTTACCCCTTTGATCTGACTCGGCTGTAATATACCACAATATTGGCGCCATTTGCGTCTTATGATGCCAACTATTCTACCCGTTGGCGTTCTTTCAACTAGCTTCTCGGTCTTTAGCACAATCAACTCGTTCTCCTCCTCGAGTACGTCACCCGGATCCTCTTCGGCCTCGTCCTGCAAAATTACGTCACTCGGCGACGACCACTCGTCCTCGGGCAAAAGCTCCAACGCCACTATATCACCGTCCACTGCTCTGTTTAGACCAATGTGACCTTGTACCAATACCTACATATTGTACGAAAAATTATTATACTACAGAATTGAGGTATTTTATTGACATATTCACTAGGGCTGTTAAAAAAACATAATTTCTTTATAATCGGTTGCTCCTGAAATGCTGTATTGATTATCACAAAAAAAGTTTTTGCGAAAGCTCGGAGTTGGCCGATGATATTAAGTACTGCCGCATCAAGGCCAAAATTCATGAAAAACGGCGATTTTTGGAATTTTTTTTTGTCGTGTTAAGGCGCTCATGGAGATTGTGGTTTCTTTCGATAGACTATCAAATTGGGTAAAGCCAGAAACATGTTCGATAATGTTTAGTACTGCCGCATCGACATTGAAGTTACCAAAATAAAAAAATTAAATCCTTTAAAACATTGAAATATTCGTCTGCTCATCGACTATTTCGTGCGATTTCAAATGAAAAAATGGCTCTTGAAACGGGAGTCATGTATGATCATAATCATGATGATGATAAGCGATTTTTGAATTTTGGGAAACTGCGATATCGATGCGGCAGTACTAAATTTGATCATACAGGACTCCCGTTTCATGAGCCATTTTTTTCATTTGAAAACGCGCGAAATAGTCCATGAGCAGATGAATATTTCAATGTTTTAAAGGATTTAATTTTTTATTTTGTTAACTTCAATGTCGATGCGGTAGTACTAAACATTATCGAACATGTTGCCGCCTTTACACAATTTCATAGTCTATCGAAAGCAACCACAATCTCCATGAGCGCTTCACCAAGCAAAAAAAAAAAGTTTCTGAAAATTGCCGTTTTTCATGGATTTTGGTCTTGATGCGGCAGTACTTAATATCATCGCACAACTCTCAGCTTTCGCGAAAACATTTTTTTTGTGATAATCAATACAGCATTTCAGGAGCAATCAATTATAAGAACATTATGTTTTTTTTTAACAGCCCTAATATTCGCAGGATACTTTAGAATTTTTTTTTAGCCTCATCCGACGGATCGTTTTCACACAGTCACCATTTGAAAGTGGCTGAATGAATTTCACCCATGTAAGATCGGCATGAAATTCTTCGATAGTGTGGTCGGGAAGGATTAAAAATGTTTAAAAGTTAAAACTTAATGTCTTGCATTACATTTTAACACACAGAACTTTTTTTATTGGTTTCATGAACTATTTAAATAGCATCTATTTATTGCATTAACCGCTGTATAAGTTATAAAAAAAAGGAAACTGGTGCAAAGTGGAACTTGGTAAATTGCTTTCTCGTTATTAATACCATTTCACAAATCTATGTCTCTGATAAAGTATTCTGATCAATTTTAGCTTCCTTTAAAGAAAGGTTTGTAGAATCTGGGAAATAATTCTATAGCTTTTGACTTCCATTGTTGCACTGTAAAAATGTTCATTATAAATATTAATATACTTGTGTCGAAACTTTTTATGCATAAATAGATATACTAAAATTAATATACAAATATCATGTAAAACTAATGCACTGTATATTAGACACATTAAAAAAGTCATGTGTAATATAAAAGTATTGTAATATTATTATATCATTTTTAATTAAATTTAATAAGTATACCAGATTATGCATTAAAAATTTCTGTACTTGTACCTTAAATTTCAAGTAGATTTTTTTACGGTGTACATACAACGAGCCGCCCTATCAGAGCCGGCGTTCCCAACTTGTACGCAGTAAATCGATGGATCAAATTTTGAAGGAAAAAAAAATCATAATTTTTCAATCGTTTTAATGATTTTGCCCAAATTCAATACTAATCGATCTTGGTCGTAAGTGCAAGTATGGAGAATTATTTGGTTGAAATCCGCATGGGTTAGTGTGTTTACTTTTTTACTCAATAAAAAGAAAAATTGAATTGTAATAAAATATGAAAGACGCGGCGAATTTCGATTAAATTTAAAAACCTGACAATCCTACCCTTCTCTAGTTATAACATATTTATTAATTATACACCCATGGCACATACCATATTTGTTACCATATTGTTATGAATATAGAGATTAGGTCTTATAGGAACACACGGTATGACGATCGACAAACGAATACTTGACATACTTCACAGTAAACGTGACAGAAGAAAGTCTTGACAGGACTTTGACTGCGAGCAGACGTGCGAACAAAAGCGTTAAAGATAAATAGAACCCTTTGTAATTAATAATATCCGCCCCACAAAACAATATCCGCTTTAATTCATTCGCTCAGTCGTAACATTGGTGTCAGAAGTGCTTGACGATCCCACAGAGGATATTTTTCGGTTATTCGCGAGTGATAGTGAAACGAAACAGAGGATTATTATTAAATTGAGACCTCGATGGCTCACACAATGAAGAAGCGAAATAAAAATTGCGGTCTCGATGACGCTCCGTGATGACGAGAAAAGAAGTCAAATCTGAATGGATAGAAGAACGGATTGAGCTGCATAGGACTGACACAGGCAAATTAAAATTATGTATCATTTTCAATCGAGATATTTGTAAGAGTATTGATTAAAATTTGAGTGATTCTTCTCTCTGGGGTAGACGATCAAGAAGATCGTTCAGTCGAGTCGTAGTTCGGGTAGAATATAATTGGTCTATGAGAATATTAGTGTTGTTAAGGATCTGAAAAGTGTAGAGAATTGCTTGGCTGGAGCCTTGGACGGCTTTTTGCTGGGTGAAAAGCGTCCGGGAGGGTTCTGTTTATATGGTAACTGCTGGGTAACGAAAAGCCAGAGTTATGGATCGAGGGACTGTTGGCCAATGAGAGGTTTCGAACAGTGATCGATGATTTAGTGTAAAGTTGAAGATACTGTGAAGTGGCCAGAATCCTTCCTGCTCAAATCCTTTCGAATGTCAAAAAAATTGGAGAAGAATAATGAAAACAGAGAAAGACTAATGAATTGAATGAAATACTTAAAAGTTGATTGGAATGGAGTTAGTACAGGACAAAATGAATTTATTTAGCGTGGACTTGATAACGACGGAACATAGGAAAAAATGGAACTATATAAAATTGTGAACACTGCTCTTCCCAAGGTTTTTCCGGCCATGGTTTTCCCTTGTGGACATGGACGAATGTCAGAACAGTGTAGGTTAAAGAAAAATGGACAGATTTTATGATGATAGACCGTGGCACATCATAGGGTGGATAGGTAGTTGCCGGGGCGGCAACTCTAGGAGGAGGGGAGTAGTGTTATGAATATAGAGATTAGGTCTTATAGGAACACACGGTATGACGATCGACAAACGAATACTTGACATACTTCACAGTAAACGTGACAGAAGAAAGTCTTGACAGGACTCTGGCTGCGAGCAGACGTGCGAACAAAAGCGTTAAAGATAAATTGAACCCTTTGTAATTAATAATATCCGCCCCACAAAATAATATCCGCTTTAATTCATTCGCTCGGTCGTAACAATATATTTCTTAAATAAACCATGAAAATACAATTGCTAACTTTCTCTGCAAATCAATTAGAAATCTGATATCGACTTACGAATTTTTCCATGCCCTCGACATTGACACTTCCTTCCAGGAAATTTTCTCGCGATGCCACGAAAGATCCTTGAAGAAGTCGACCGTTTTTAATGCCATCGTGCAATTCCGTAGGTGCCAAGTGACACGGAAATAGGGGTTCCTTAGAACCTCCTTCTAGAGCGTAATTTCGCTTGCAAAGTTTATCCAGAAGAATTCCTGAATTTTCGAGGGAGCCAATGTACTCTTTCACTGCAAATAAAGTTTTTTTTTGCTCCTACAGGTTTCTCAAGTGCCACAATAAAGTTAATTTTTTGAAATGTATACTAACTGGTTGCAACAGGAATTCCTTCAACAATACATTTGGCTTTATTGGCTGCATCATCAGTCAACAATACCACTTCAATAGAGTCGGTATTTTCTATTGCCAAATGGTCGTTGAACCACTTGGTTGCAACTCGAATTGCTCGATCATTTCGATCATTTACCGTTTCTCCGGGAACACGTTCCACGTAAGTTTCGCTAGTAGAATAAAATATAATATTCGCAACTGACTTTCCACAAAAATAAATTTGTAAAAACAACATGCAGTAATCATAAGAATTTATAAATAAATCATTCTTCACTGTGTTCACTTAATTCGCAAAACGATGTGAAAACCGTAAAATATATAGAGTGAAAATGACAAAATGGCCAAAACTTTTTTATTGTTCTTGTCTGTTAATTCAGATTGGCTTTAATTACCAACATGCCAACTGCCAATCTTAATATGATTTGTTCATAGTGGTTTTTTTTTAAGAGTGTAAATTTTGTGATAGTAAAAGATTTACTTTAGAGGCTTTCCCAAATAATCATCTTAGTATAGATGCATAAAGATTATTAAATTCTGGACTGAAACTCATGGTCAACTTTTTGTTTTGTATTATTTTCGTGGATAATGCGAATTTTACAATAGCTGCTTTGGATAACTTTTGTTACAAACAACAAATCAATAACAGGTAGATTGATTAAAATTACAAATGATGTTTCAAAGTGAATTATCAATTACCAATGATGCTCATTGATAAAAATATAAAACTTTCTGCCTGGATCTGCTATGATATCCTTGAGTTTCTTATAGACATTGGAACTCCTATGTCCTACTTCCTTTAATACAGTTTGTGTTATAATGACATTGTTGATAACATTTTCCTCCAAAATGTGAATCTGAAATAGTGAAAATATTTTTATTAATTCTCCTCATTGACATTTTTAGAAAAATTATAGTAAAATGATTATATAAGCACCAACAATCAGACATTTTTGAGGTCACATTGAGTAATTAAGATTTACAGATAATTAAAAACTTATTATTGCTGTTAAGAGTCATAAACATTTATTAAAATTCAAAAGTATTTTGAACACACAAATGCAGTTTTGTAGGATTTATATCCATTATTTTAAGATACACAGTAAGACAACAATATGATTATTGATATTTTTCAAGAATACACAGTAAAAGAATCTTTACAATACCAATAAGAGAAAGTTATTAATAAATCTGAACAAAATAATCCAGGAGCCTATAACAATGATAGATTTTTATTATTATTATTAATGAAAATAATAATAATAAGAATAAGGATAAAAATAAATCATCTGTACATTTTCAAAAAATATAAATACTCATGTTATGCCTTTTTATGGTCTGCATGTTTCTGTATAACCAGATCTAGCATTTTTTTAGCCTAAACAAATTGTTGCTCAAATAGAGTAAACCAGAAAACCTATAATAATAATAATAAGTAACATATAATTTTTGTTTTCTTTTCACTTTTTGCTCCTGATAATTTTTTTTTTTTTTTCTATTTCATTACAAGAAAATTACTTACCTGGTCTAATACGATATTAGTATCGAGAAGCAAATAATGTGGATGTGGAAAAAGAGCGCTTTTAGCTCCAGGATTTTTTTCTTCGAGAACAAGATTATTCTGGTCAGCTGGACACTTGACACAGACTTCGGAACCGCACCAAATATCATCTCTGAGGTAGTGTTCCTTGTCGAACTGTAAAGAAACACTGTGTATAACCTATAAAACCCCAACTTCCGCGGTTTTGAAAAAAGATAAATTGCTCGTTTCTACCTTGTATATTTTTCCATTCCGATTCTTCCGATAGTAGATCTTTGACGTTAGCATTGCGAACACGTGAGGTATGTCCGGCAATAATAACAGAAGTTGTGTCGGAGGGCATTACCGCTCCAAACATCAAAGAAGAGACACACGTGTGATATGGAACAACATCAAGAGTCACACGTTTTTGTCGGCGTATGACGCCATTTTGTAAAGGCGCGAGTTTCGGAAATGGTAAAAATATGACCTTCGAAATAATCAAACCCAAATGATCTGATAGTTACTTTTTCGACTCTGGAACCAATAACTTATTGACAAAACAACCTTACCTTCAAAGAGGTCGTTATGTGTGTACGACATTTATTTTGCTATCTGTTATAAAAATTCTAAGGAGGTCCTAAACCTACAACGTCTAATCCTACATGTGTAATATCCTACAGAAAACCGGCACCAATGTAAAATCCTATATGAGCAATTTTCTACATTTGTAATATCCTACATCGAAGTAATTTCCTCTCAATGAGCATATTGTAAAATCCTACATGCGAAATATTCTGCAAAAGTAAAATCCTACACGCGTAAAATTCTACAGAAGTAAAATCCTACATTCGCAATATTCTACATGAATAAATCATACAGCGAATGAATTTGGCTCCGATGGAAAATCCTTCACGCGCAATATTTTACAAAAGTAAAATCCTACACGTGAAATATTATACAAAAGTAAAATCCTACACGCGTAATATTCTACAGGAGTAAAATCCTACATTCATAATATTCTACATGAATAAATCATATAGCGAACGAATTTACCTCTGATGTAAAATCCTACACGCATAATATTCTACAAAAGCAAAATCTTACAACGCGTAATATTCTACATGAATAAATCATGCAGCGACCGAATTTGGCTCCGATATAAAATCCTACACGCGTAATATTCTACAGGAGTAAAATGGTACATTCGCAATATTCTACAGGAGTAAAATGGTACATTCGCAATATTCTACATGAATAAATCTCCTCAAAATTCTTATTACGATTATTAAAAATATGTAACTCTTAAAAGTTCTCATTTTTGGATTCTCTAAACTCGATCTAAACATAAAGTACTTTTTCTCCCGATTCCGCTAAAATAACCTCATTTTGTGTCCGCAACGCGGTCAGGAAAATGCTCATTTTTTACGATGACGTACGCATGCGCAGTCCGCTTTCATGACCTGCCTAGGGAGGTAATCAACTCATTTCTTCCCGTCGGGAGTAATAAAAACCGTATTACGCATGTGTGACGTAATTTGTTAAAAATGAGCTTATTCTCCATCCTTGTTGCACATCGCACGAAATGTGGTCATTTTTTAGCGGAATCGGGAAGAAAGTAGGGAGGGGTGCACCTTGTCACGACGCGTGAATTTCTGCCCGAGCGAAGCGAGGGCATCAAACTTCGCTCTCGGTGAAAAGTTGCACCCCTCCCTTGTAACGTAATGCACTATTTTTTAATCGTGAAAAAAGTCAATCAAACTTCGCTCTCGGTGAAAAGTTGCACCCCTCCCTTGTAACGTAATGCACTATTTTTTAGTCGTGAAAACAGTATTCAAAACTCGCGGAGCCGCATAATTTATGGAAAGACAATTTCATCGATGACTTATCATGGTTGTAATCGACCATAATTTAAAGCATATTAGTGAATCGAATAAATTTAATACGCTAATCGAAGTAATTATGGAATAAATAATTCATGTAGACCAGATTATAAATAGATGCATATTTATTGTCAAAAAATTCCTAAACATGTACTCTACAAAGATTAAATAATAGGAACATCAATCATTTGTTACTTAGCCCTCGTTGGGCGGATTCATTTAGCGCCATACCAAATAGCATATTAAATAGAATTTTGAATTTAACTAAAAGACATCTGATACACAATTTTATGAAACCCCCTAAAGTTATATTATTTTTCTGAAAACTTTAACCAAAATCTAGCAAAACGTTTTGTGTCTATTACTGACTGACTGACGATCCATAAAATACTTCCGCCCAACTATGCCCGATATGCAAAATGCCTTCAACTAAACGTCTCAACTTAACATTACTTAATTTTATATAAAAAGTATGGAAATAAATATCCAACCAGTCCGTAAGCAAATTGTACAATTATTATTATCTCCTTGAGTTTCGTGAGACAGAACTTCTCGTCGAATCCGTGTCGCTCTGAGAATCCATTTGAGAGTGTATTCGATCCCTCGCCAAAGCTGCAGTTTGGCTTTCTTGTCTCGAATTCACTCGCGAATTTCTTGCCAAAGCGGAAGCCGCTTCACTAGTCGCTGCCGACTGCGACGACGTTGTTCGATTGGCCATTTGCAAAGAATCGACAAGACTCGCGGATTGCAAATCCGTTTCGCTTCGGCTTCGCATCGGCGCCTGATAAGATGCCGAATTATCCTGCGGATTTCTCATTTCCGCACTGGCTACGTTCATCACGGACTCCGAAAGGCTACTATTGCTCACGTCCGAGTTTCCTCTTCGTCCGGCTGCATTTCTATTGTTTCCGATGTGACGTAGATGCGATATCGGAATGTACGGTGAGTGTCGATTTTGCGAGAGCGAGGAATGTCTTCGCGACGAATTCGAGCGTTCGCGATGATCAGTGCGGCCCATATTTGGCATCAGATTCGTAAGGTGATTGCGAACGCTCATTTCGCGCTCGATATTATCGATTCGTGTTTGTTGCATTCTCACGCGAAACGAAATCAGACGATTGAGAATAGCTTCTTTAAAACGATTTTGTTGACTCTGCGACTCGAGATCGGGCACCGATCTGTTGGTTTCGCTCGACGATGGCCTGCTGCTAACGACGCTGCTGCTGCTACCGCCCGGTTCCGCCAAACTTCTGTTGTTCGCTCGGGAAAGTAAACACGCGCGTATCGCCAACGACATTCTCGCGGAATCGTAGCGATGTCGAGATTCCGAGCCATGCGCTCCGAGTGAATCAACGAATCTTATACGCTGCAGAGGATTCCGAGATTCACGGCGTTCCGAAAAATGCAGGGAAGTTCCATCCGCAGTGTCCGGTTGCTCTGGATTTGCGGCAATTTGTGGCAAGGGAATTTGTAATTGTAGCGGGTTATCGTTTGGATTTGCTGAAAAGAAATTTATAGCATTGATCAATATTAATTCGTATTAAATCGCGTGAAAAGCTTGATGCAAATCATTCAGAACTAATTTTTTAAATTCTGTTCCAGAATTGTTATGCTTATATTCAGTATCACATTAATGTCAGTAATTGAAATCAAACTGGCAATTTTATGAAAATTTGAAAAACAATGCTTGTTAGTCGGGCTTTGGAACAGAATAAACGTTAATACTGATACGATTGTAAAGAGTCACAGATTATTTTCAATTACTAAAAGATGTTTTATCGTTACATCGCCTAGATTTGAATTATATTTAAAAAAACGGAAAAAATAACCCCAACACTTGATCTTCTATGTCCCTTAAGATATCCCTCTATCCCTCGGTTTCCCTCTAATTCTCGGGAGCTCCACTATCTCTCGAGACCCTTCTCTATCCCTCCTGTTTATTACTCGGGACACTTTCCATCTCTCGAAATACTCTCCGTCCCTCGAGAGCCCTATCGATCGGGAGCCTTTCCTAGCCCCCGGGATGCCTCCCTATCGTTTAGGACCCCATTCCCCAAGTAGAAAATTATTTTGTAAATCCTTATCGATCGGGAGCTCTCCCTATCAATCGGGAGTCAGCCCTATCCTTCGGGAGTCCTCCCTATCCTGTTTATTACTCGTGACACTTTCCATCTCTCGAATTACTCCGTCCCTCGAGAGCCCTATCGATCGGGAGCCTTTCCTAGCCCCCGGGATGCCTCCCTATCGTTTAGGACCCCATTCCCCAACTAGAAAATTATTTTGTAAATCCTTATCGATCGGGAGCTCTCCCTATCAATCGGGAGTCCGCCCTATCCTTCGGGAGTCCTCCCTATCTTGTTTATTACTCGGAACACTTTCCATCTCTCGAATTACTCCGTCCCTCGAGAGCCCTATCGATCGGGAGCCTTTCCTAGCCCACGGGATGCCTCCCTATCGTTTAGGACCCCATTCCCCAAGTAGAAACTTATTTTGTAAATCCTTATCGATTGGGAGCTCTCCCTATCAATCGGGAGTCCGCCCTATCCTTCGGGAGCCCTCCCTATCCTTCGAGAGCCCTCCCAATCCTTCGGGAGCCCCCCTATCTTTCGGGAGCCCTCCCTATCCTTCGGGAGCCCTCCCTATCCTTCGGGAGTCCTTCCTGTCCTTCGGTAACCCTCCATATCCTTCGGAAGCTGTCCCTATTCTTCGGGAGCCCTCCCTATCCTTCGGGAGCCCTCCCCATCTTTCCGGAGACCTCCCTATCCTTCGGGAGCCCTCCCTATCCTTCCGGAGCCCTCCCTATCTTTCGGAAACCCTCCCTATCCCTCGGAAACCCTCCCTATTGTTCGGAAGCCCTCCCTATCCTCCGGGAGCCTTCCCTATCCTTCGGGAGCCCACCCTATTCCTCGGAAACCCTCCCTATTGTTCGGAAGCCCTCCCTATCCTCCGGGAGCCTTCCCTATCCTTCGGGAGCCCACCCTATTCCTCAGGAGCCTTCCCTATCCTTCGGGAGCCCCCCCTATTTTTCGGGAGCCCTCACTATCCTTCGGGAGACCTGCCTATCCTTCAGGAGCCAACCCCACCCCGCCCCTATCTTTCGGGAACCCTCCTTATCTTTCGGGAGCCCTCCCTATTCTTCGAGAGCCCTCCCTATCCTTCGGAAGCCCTCCCTATTCTTCGGGAGCCCTCCGTACCCTCCGGAAACCCATCCTGCAGGAGCTTTCTTTACCCTTTGGGAGCTCTTTCCCAAGCAGGAAATTATTTTTCTCACCTCCGGGCCGAAAGCGACAACTTTCGTTCCACGCAGCGGAACGAAAGTTCCCGGTTTTCGACTCCGTCGATGAGAAAAATCGTATACACTCCTCGGGCAGTAAGTAAGAAAGCCTCAGATCTGAGACATTTCTTACTTTACTGCCCTAGGTGTGTAATATACTATTGTCCACCTCATCGCGTCATCCTAAACCATTGTACGACCTAAGACTACACTTGTGTAGAAAGTTCGTGAGTAATAAATATGAAATTCATCGTTACCGTTGTGCTCTGATTGATCGGCGGTGTCGTCAGACGGTACCACGTCTAAATATCACATGTCTGTGATATTACAGTAAATAATATCACATAAAAATATGTCAGTCAATAATATCACACGTCAAAAATTTTATTTAGGTTCTTTAGGGATTTCGCGTTAGGTTTCGTTCTTTAGGTCTCAGTTAGGTTTAGCTTCCTCTTTCTTTATTTCTTTATTTCTTTAGGTTCTTTCGGTGTTCTTTAGGTTTTTCTCGCGGATGTCACGGTTCTTTAAGTTCTTCAAGTTCTTTCTTATTTTTGGTCGTGTTGTCATTGTATGTTATTTTGACGTGTTATTTTGATACTGTGTTATTTAGACATGGAACCTCGTCAGACACATTGGAATCGGGATCAAGTTCATGCATAGAATTTTTTTTTTGTTTATGCCAAATGTCTAGCAAAAATAAATTACCTAAACTCGAGTGTGGTGGCCTCGGGACGGGTTCGCCTTGCGTAGGAGACCTAACCTGAGCGACACTGGGACCTATCCAATTGTATCTGGAGTAGAGACGATCCAACGCAGCGGCGCCGTCAAAAGTATGGCCATTGGATCTGGAAGATTCCGTCTGCACGCCCGAATTGTTTCCCGCGAATGTTACGTTTCGATTTCTCGAGCCGCTTCCCGGGAAGGATTCACTTCGAGACAGAGCGCTACTTCCTACGGAAGGCTGTACCGTCGAACGATTTGAGGCGTCGGACGATGAATTCGCTGAGAAAAGATTGTGAAGCTGAGCGGGATTCCCTGAATTGTTACCAAGATTTCCAGCACCGCTCGAAGAATTTTGCTGCTGCTCCGGAGAAGCAACTCCTCCGGAATTTTGATTTGGTCTGACTGCCTGTATCGCTGGATTTGCTAACGACGTTCTATTGTATCTCGTACTACCTCGAGCACGCATTGACACATTTTCTCGTCTGCTAGAATTGGCACCGTGTTGCCTTGGCGTGTCGCGAGGTATAAAGTGCTTGAATCTTTCCAATTCAGCAGGCGTCAAAGCCCTCGGCTCCGCGTCTACGCGATGAACAGGTATTTGTCCATAAGGTCTCGGAGTCGGCAGCAAAGGACTTGGCTGTTGATTCAGCATTTGTTGCATTTGTTCCTGCGACAGAAGCAAAATCAATTGGTAAACTTTGTATACTCACTTCATTCTATGAGAGATGTTGCTATTTTATTCCGTCTAAATTTTAAAACGTTTTCTGAGTCTATTTCAGGCTATTCCAATTATTTTTCATAAAGTGAGTAACGATTTTTGGTGACACTATTTGCGCAGGTAACGCCGTTAAAAATATCACATGGAGAATTACTAAACGGATATTGATTACATGTAAATTCGGAACAAGGTGAAACATCAAGAGATACGGTAGTAATTTGACGCCAAGTATTTGAAAATAATTATAATGTATTTAAAACTGTATTGAAAACAAATTTTGTTCTAATAAATTGCTAATTGATTTTTTAAATGGAAAAACGATGTGGTTGGAAAATTATTTGTAATAGTATTTTATTTATATTTTTACTTTTCATTGATGAAAAATATACTTTCATGCCTTTCCTTGGCAGATTGTTATTTCCGTTGCGGATAAATTTGAAATTTTTGTTCCGTGACTCACTTGTAGTATGACTTGTTTATAGAAGTCGGACAACGGCTTTGGCCGTGTCTTCGTTTCCGTGGTCTCGACTTTACGATCGCACGGTTCTTCCTTGAGGGTAGTAATGTCAGGAACAACTTGTTCCTCCTCGCCAATTACCGCTGGCACTTTGAACGTTGCAATTATCGATGACAATGCATCGAGAACCTCAACAGCCGTCAATCGTAAATTTGGTTGAAGAACAAGGAGATGTCTTATCAAGTTGATCGTTCCTTCCGATACCCTACCATCGCTGATAAGTGCATTTAATTTCGGTTAATAATTGTAACATTTTTTTAGCCGATTGAAAAAAGAAATAATATAAAGTCATTCATTCATTCATTAATATAAAACTTTTTTTAAATTCTTTTTTTGAACTTGCATTATTCAGACATTTCTTTAAATGGATTTAATTTTGAATTACTTTTCTTTGCCATTTTTTTTCTCAATATTGCATTTTTCCTGCTCCACAAAACTTAAACAAAACTTGAGATCGCCATCTATCTATCAATCGACATCTAATTTTAACAATAAATATCCAGCAAAGGACGTCTCGAAATAATTTCCGACGGATTTCTTGTAAAAAGGTGCATATCGAGGCGAAGACACACACTTTTGCAAGTTTACGAAAGGAATGAAAAAAAAAACGGTTTTTTTTTTACTCATTCTAATACAGATAGATTGAGAAGAACATCTATGGAATTGTGTGATATGCAAAAAGAAACAACCTTACAAAATCTTGCAAAGCTTGGCAGAGTAAAAAAACACTTACATACAATTAATATATAAGTAATTAAACAATAAATTTCGCATACTTCGGTATGTGATAGTTGGCTGCTTTTATTTTATTGAAAAGCTGCGTGGGGCTGCTGTCGTAAAACGGAAACTGTCCGTACAACATTGTGAATAATACGACACCGAGAGCCCACATATCCGATGGTTTGCCGAGATAAGCTTTGCCGCAAAGTACATCGGGAGATATGTAAGCTGGGGAGCCACGCTGATCCTTTAGTAGATCGTTTTCACTAGCAAGATGCTTCCCCAAACAGAAATTTGTTATTGTTACCTGAAAAGACAAATTTATATCATATTGTACAATATCGCAAAGAATTTAATGTTAAGCGATAAAAAATGATAACTACTAATCAAAATAACAATAATTGTGCTAATATTTTCTGATTAATAATTAAAGGACGAGATAGTAAAATTCCTTGTTTAAATGCGAAAGGCTGATTTAAAAAAAAATGTATACGAAGCAATATAGATGCCCTTACTTCCACCTTTTATCAGTCACTTGCACATTGACATTTGTAAATGATATTAGATTTGTTAATTTCTTTTTCGAAATTTCCATTTTTGAAAATTTCGATTTTGTCTTTTTGAATTCTTTAAAAAAATTGACATGGTCATTCTAACTTCAGTAACTATAGAATTTACCTAAAGACTACTATACTATAGAATTTAACTAAAATCGGTGAATCGATTTCCATTTTATGGAGTTTTCTATTTTTTCAAACAGTGACGATATTGTATTAACTTTCATAAAGCTTGATATAGCGTGTGCAAATTTTCTTTCAAAACGAAATAATATTCAGTAATGCTAGTTACATGTTTGAGTTAAGATGGGTCGAAGATTTCGGTTTTTATAGAAATCTGATTTTTTAAATATTATTCCTTGATGTCTAAAGTTTCGCCAAACTTCAGTTTCGAAATTTATTTAAAACAAGGATGCACAGTAGAACCTTAATCATTGCTTCCTTACGCTTTTTTATTTCTTACAAAGCTTTCTCTATGAGGAAACCAACATCGTTAAAGGGACTTCATCATAGATTTGTAAAAAGCATGTTAATCGATTTTGGCTTTGTAAAAAGAGAAAAACAATGAAGAAGCAATGTGCACGGTTCTACTTTGTTTTTTAACACACCCTTCATTTTTTTTTATTGAAGCGGTTTTTGGCATGTATTTTTTATCTAAAATCAATGTCAAACTTAACACCGACCTTGCGATTTTTTCGATTCAACACCAAATTTCCTAATTTGAGATCCCTGTGAACGACGTTTCGTTTGTGCAAACAGGCGACGATTCTGACGGTATCCGTGAAAATCAGGAGACTCTCTTTTTCTGACAACTTTTTTTCTCGAATAACGTGATGCTGGAGATTCAATAATTCGTCGTTTCGTGGATTAAAATCGTGCGAAGTTAGGCAATCCAGGACCAGGCAGAGACGACGTTTTATTTTTCCTGTGTAAATTCTACCACTTGGGAGACTCTTTTCCTCCAGTGCACAGTCCTAAAATACGATGCAACATTAAAAAATAAATTCGGAGTTGTAAACCCCATTACATTTTGAAATTAAAATTTATGGTAAAATTATTTTCATTATAACAAAACGATATTAGAATTTTTTGATTCTAATGTCATTTACAGAAAACTAAATTGTTTAAAAAATAAATCGCATAAAAAATGGTGACAACAAATATATATGAGGCATTCCACCGGTGATCGATAGGGTCGCAACCCTCATATTTTTTTTTCCTTTTGAGATGTTGTGCAACAATATTTTTAAAAAACACTAGAATTTTTTCTAGATTAAAAAAAAATTGCGTTTTTTTTAATTACCTGAAATTGGATTTTCTTACAAAGCACGTCGACGATTTTTTTTTTACAGTAAATTCTGTGTCCAAAAACAACATTTTTAAGCCTAGGACCAGAGTATGGCGAGGCCTAGATTAGCAGCTAAAAATAAACAGAATTTAAAAAAAATGTAAAATAATACCCCAAACGAGAATGTCTCTAAAAGTACGTCGATGATTTTTTAAAAAATTGTATTGCAAATCCTGTGTCCAAAAACGATGTTTTTGGGGAAAAAAACTTCGTTTTTGAACTAGAACAAAAATGGGAGGCAGTCTAGAATAACAACTAAAAATAAAATTCTCTCGTAAAATAATTTTATTTTTAGTTGTTATTGTAGACTGCCCCCATTTTTGTTCTAGTCTCAGAAATTTCGTTTGTGGACAAAGGATTTACTATAAAAGTTAAAAAAAAATCATCGACGTACTTTTAGAGAGATTCAAGTTTGGAGTATTATTTTACATTTTTTAAAATTTTGTTTTATTTTTAGCTGCTCATCTACGCCTCGCCCCACTCTGGGCCTAGGCTCAAGAATTTTTTTCTTAGATACAGAATGTACTGTAACAAAAAAAAAAAATATCGTCGACGTACTTTTGTTGAAAGTCAAATTTTAAGTAATTAAAAAAACACAAGTTTTTTTTAATCTAAAAAAAATTCTAGTGTTTTTTTGGATTGCTCTACATCTCAAAAAAATATATATATATGAGGTTTGAGACCCGTTCGATAATCGGTGGAATGCCCTATATATAGATTTCATATATCTTTTTTTCTACGAGAAAACCAAAAGTTTTATTACTTTGAAAAATCCATGGTGATGAACAACCCCGTCCTGATTTTGCAACAAACTAAGCAGTGAATATTCCGCATGGAGAAGCATTTTTCCCTGCCGATCATCCTGCGTTTCATACTCGTTTTCATCTTTAAGCGTCAAAATTTTAATTGTATAAAATTTGTCAGTGCTTGCTTTTCTAGCGAGGCACTGTACAATGCTTTTTACAGGTGAAGTTCCAATTAGAGGTCCTAATATGTAGGGCCCAGCTCGTTTAATGGCTTTTGGACAAACGACTGTTCCAGTCGCTGGTACTTGAGTAGTTATACTTGCATCGTCTTTACGCACAGCGGATTGTGCAAAAGATTCCCAAGAATCAGCGGGTTTTGATTGAATTGTACCGGACCATTCGCCGGTACTATTTTGTCCGCTTCCGACATTCGGTACTTCTTGTACTTGACTCGAATCTCCGGACGTTGATCTCTGCAAATCAACACTGGCAATTTCCCGACAATTCTGGTGTTCCATGCCAGTTTCGCAAAGATTATCGGCCGTATCTAAATTTTCTACGGGTGTGTCAAGCGGTCCGCAAATTAGAACCGTATTGTAGGCGGGATCGCCAGCGGAATTCAAGCAAAGTTCTGGATTCATCGGTAAATTTGATGCAACATTTACGTCGGTAACAACTGAACTTGAGACGAGAGCGCTGGTGCTGGCATCACTAAGAATGCCTGCTGGGCTGTTTTCCTGATAGGGAACGTCAATATTCATATTGTAGGAATCATTGTCGATGACTTCACCCTGCATTTCGCCAGGTACGTCTTCGTGCAAATTTGTACTAATCGAATCGCCACCGCTCGCTGGGACAATGTCCATTGGCTCGTCATTACTCTCCATTCTGTCAATGGGACTTTGTGTCGTTTGTGCATCATTCTCAACAGTGTTTCTCATGACTGAAAAAAATTGTCAGTTATTTGAGTTATCTGGACTTATGAATTTGTGGACCAATCATTGGATCCAGGGATGGGCAGCATTTGAATAAAAATGTATTCAAAATACTTTTCCATTTGAATAACTGTCAATAATTCGTAACTAAGACCAAGAAAACGATTTTTTATCATGAAATAATTTAATTTACTTTTTGTCATTTAAGAAAAATATAATGCTCATACAATTTTTCTACAATTACTTATAGTTATTCAGAGGTAAATGTATTTTAAATATTACCCATCCTTGATTGGATCAAACAAATGGCCAAGAGAACAGAAATTTTTATTTATTTTTTTCTATGAAAGAACCTTATAAGTGATTGATCTAATCATGAGAAATTTTTGTCATTTCATTTAGCAAGTATTAAAAAAATGGCTTTATCTAAAATAAGGTTTGTTTTAAGGTTCTCTAAATTCTGGATTTTTTTTGTTTCCTAATAAAAGAAGCTTTAATTTCATGAAAATTTTTCTTTTTTCATTTTCATGTCAGAATACTCAAGATGACCCAAATCATTGAGAAAAGTGGTTTAGAAAAATTATCCAGATATATATGAATATGTGAGTATGATACGATACCTAAAATTTATTCTACCATAATTTACTAACTACTTGACAGAATCTGCTCAATTTTTAATGCTATACACAGTACTGGTCAATCTTTTCTTGGTCTTAACTTTATAAAAATCAATTGATGCATTTCATTTGTATGAGATTTTTAAGATTTGGAAAAATGTGCTCTAATGTTCCAAGTTGTGAAAGTATATGTAGAAAGAAGAGAAGGGGATATATAAATAAAAGATGTAGAATATGTGGAGAAGATGAAAAAACACTGGAACACATCACAGAATATAAGAAAGCAAAAGAAGAAATGAAAGGGGAGTTGATAAAATGATTGGAGAATTAGGAGTTGATTAAACGACTGATGAATTAGAGAAAACTAGTCAGAGGAGAGATGCTGAGAATGAAGTGGATAAGGCGCTTACAGGAGAAACCAATTGTAAAACTGTATGAATATCTACAAGAATTTAAGAGATTGGCAAAAAACAGAGAGAGAAAAGAATAGAGATATATATAATAAAGGGAAAGTACAGAAAAGTGAAGAAGAATCAGATTGAAAGTAAGAATGAATAAAACTAAAAATAGGATTAAGAGAGAATAAAAACAGCTCTGTCATAATTTATGAACTACTCTACAGAATCTGCTCAATTTTTAATGCCATATACAGTACTGGTCAATCTTTTCTTGGTCTTAATTTTATAAAAATCAATTGGTGCATTTCATTTGTATGAGATTTTTAAGATTTGGAAAAATGTCCTTTAATGCTCCAAGTTGTGAAAGTATAGGTAGAAAGAAGAGAAGGGGATATATAAATAAAAGATGTAGAATATGTGGAGAAGATGAAAAAATACTGGAACACATCACAGAATATAAGAAAGCAAAGGAAGAAATGAAAGGGGAGTTGATAAAATGATTGGAGAATTAGGAGTTGATTAAACGACTGGAGAATTAGAGAAAACTAGTCAGAGGAGAGATGCTGAGAATCAAGTGGATGAATATTTACAGGAGAAACCAATTGTAAAACTATATGAATATCTACAAGAATTCAAAAGATTGGCAAAAAACAGAGAGAAAAGAATGGAGATATATATAATAAAGGGAAAGTACAGAAAAGTGAAGAAGAATCAGATTGAAAGTAAAAATGAATAAAACTAAAAATAGGATTAAGAGAGAATAAAAACAGCTCTATCATAATTTATGAACTACTTGACAGAATCTGCTCAATTTTTAATGCCATATACAGTACTGGTCATTCTTTTCTTGGTCTTAATTTTATAAAAATCAATTGATGTATTTCATTTGTATGAGATTTTTAAGATTTAGAAAAATGTCCTTTAATGCTCCAAGTGGTGAAAGTATCGGTAGAAAGAAGAGAAGAGGATATATATATAAAAGATGTAGAATATGTGGAGAAGATGAAAAAACACTGGAACACATCACAGAATATAAGAAAGCAAAAGAAGAAATGAAAGGGGAGTTGATAAAATGATTGGAGAATTAGGAGTTGATTAAACGACTGGAGAATTAGAAAAAACTAGTCAGAGGAGAGATGCTGAGAATGAAGTGGATAAGGCGCTTACAGGAGAAACCAATTGTAAAACTATATGAATAGCTACAAGAATTCAAAAGATTGGCAAAAAACAGAGAGAAAAGAATGGAGATATATATAATAAAGGGAAAGTACAGAAAAGTGAAGAAGAATCAGATTGAAAGTAAAAATGAATAAAACTAAAAATAGGATTAAGAGAGAATAAAAACAGCTCTATCATAATTTATGAACTACTTGACAGAATCAGCTCAATTTTTAATGCCATATACAGTACTGGTCATTCTTTTCTTGGTCTTAATTTTATAAAAATCAATTGATGTATTTCATTTGTATGAGATTTTTAAGATTTGGAAAAATGTCCTCTAAAGTTCCCAGTTGTGAAAGTATATGTAGAAAGAAGAGAAGGAGATACATAAATAAAAGATGTAGAATATGTGGAGAAGATGAAAAAACACTGGAACACATCACAGAATATAAGAAAGCAAAAGAAGAAATGAAAGGGGAGTTGATAAAATGATTGGAGAATTAGGAGTTGATTAAACGACTGGAGAATTAGAGAAAACTAGTCAGAGAAGAGATGCTGAGAATGAAGTGGATAAAGTGCTTACAGGAGAAACCAATTGTAAAACTGTATGAATATCTACAAGAACTTAAGAGATTGGCAAAAAACAGAGAGAGAAAAGAATAGAAATATATATACTAAAGGGAAAGTAGAGAAAAGTTAAGAAGAATCAGATTGAAAGTAAGAATGAATAAAACTAAAAATAGGATTAAGAGAGAATAAAAACATAAAACAGATGTAAAAACTCAAAAGGGCATACATGAGAAATATACAATATATATTTAGCCATTATACTTATATATATAATTTAATGACAATTAGTATATATTTACACTTATCTATAATATTGCATTCATTGATATTTTGAGTATTAACTTTTGTGTGGCTTTATTGATTTGCCTGAATTTCTGACAATATTTCATATAGATGATCTACATAAAATATGGCAACACAAGCATGTTTATTATTTACAACTCCATTTACAGCATCGATAGACTCAATTTTGATACAATGGATCTTCTGAATTTGTCTCCTTGAAATCATTGGAACATTGTGGATACTTTTTTTTTTATAAGTCAATATCACCACATTGCTGCCTTCTTCCCAGCTGATTAGAATTTTTGATTAACCTTTTTATTTACCAACATCTCTTGTTTATGTGATATTTTCCACTGGAATATCTTGTTTGGATCTAAAAAAATCGTACCGGATATCGCGTTAATGGAATAATTGTCTTGCGACTACCCAAATTCTTTATTTTGCACAATTTTCCGTAATATTACGTTTCTTAAAATTTTGGATGACTCAATCCACCTTAAGTACGAGGTTATCGAAAAAAAGAGTTTAGCAGATGTTTGCGATTAATATAGCTGATGGATTATTGATGAAATGTTGCGTATTTATGGAAAACGGTTGAATACAAGTATTTATAATACTTTACCCACGAAGATGATTTGTTATTAAATTTCTAAAATTTCACGTCACACCAAAAAATAATCAAAGTATTAAAGAATGATTAGATACAGCTGGATACAGCTCGACATAACTAAACCTCGATTACGACTTGTGAGGTGAGGTTGATTCGTGGCAAGCAAGGTCAGGTTAGAGATTTCGTAAAGTTAAATATTGCGACACTTGCGGCGCTGCAGTTTCTAGTCCAAATCGTCCAAATGCTGGTCTCTTGTATGATAATCAATAAAATATTGAAAAAAGGATGCAAAGCCCTGGTAAAAATAAATGATAGAAAACGCTTATTAAAAATTCTATCGTTCCGAATACGGACTTTGGTTCGTGAATTTACGATGTACTATCATAAATTTACGATCGAAATCCTATATGTTTTCTCCATATCTTATAATATTATTATAAATAATATAACTTTTGTATTTAATTTAATAATAAAAATATATGATTGTACGTATATACCCATGATGTACTATTCCAAGCAAAAAAAAAAGAAATTGGCCGCATAATTACTTTTTTTTTCGGGTCACCCATCTCTGTAGTGACCGCGGCCCAAGCTGCTCAACTTTCATGATCTACTGATAGACTGCCTAACTATTCCATCCAATCTCGTCCTTGTAATATAATATACATCAATAATATATAAGCCGCTTCACGTACTTATGAGTAACAACAGTAAATTGAGCAGTTTTTTAGCATCTTTCTTACTAAATTATTTATGTTAATTAACTCTGTAAGAATGCTTCACGTTTAAATTCCTTACCGAAAGTTTTACTTTATCCGTATTTGAGTACTTCGCAATACGAGAAAAATCTAATAAATAATCAAGCATATCAAGATACTAATAAGAGCATTGATTTCGGATAATAAGAGATCTAAGAATTTATTAAAAAATCAGTTTAAAAAGAATTATAAAATATTATAAATCCGTTAGTGTACCATAGATCCCGATAACGTATCTATCGTATTTAACCAATAGAAAACGAAAACTAAAGGAAACTAATAACAACTATTCAATTTGTATAAATTGATCAAAGTCCGAATAGATAGAGATGATAACATACGATTAAATCCCATTCAAATTCTATCGATCTCTATCAATCTCTATAATATATTTTTACCAGGGACTAAAACCTCGCACATTGCTTCCTTATTCTTTTTTGCTTTTTACAAAGCTGCCTCTATGAGGAAGTTTTTTTATTTTATTTTTGGCTTCGTCATAGAGGAAACTTTGCGAAAGATGAAAATTATTGACGAAGTTGATGATTTCTGACGTTTTACAAAATCCAGAGCGACACCAGAAATTTAAAAAAAAATTCAAAATCACGTAAAATCCAAACCGTTTTACCGATCATCACCAAATTTGGTACATAGCAGGGCTGAATGTTATTTTTCCTGTGTATAAAATTTCAATCGATTAGTGGAAATTTTTCTTGAATTAGAGCAAAACGAACATTTTTGAAAAAATTCAAAATCTCATAAAAACCGAACCGCTTTACCGATTAGGCCCAAATTCAATACCAAACGTATCACTTTGTTCAATTTTAATATGAAGTTTCATCCCGATAGCTAAAAATTCGTTCGAGCTAGTGCATTTACGGACTTTTTTCAAAATTTCAAAATTCTTATAAAAATGAAATGCGTTAAGGTAGTTCTGTTGTGAAGGCAATCCAAACTCATATGCATGAATTTTTTACATGTTGTAATTTGGCTATTCAATTTTACTTGCACAAAATCTTGCAGGCTTTTACTGAGTATTTGAATGAACAATTAAAACTTGAAAATCGATCTTTTTACACAGCGCTCACGGGAGGACTGGAAAAATTGATCTTTAAATCGAAAATTAACATACTTAGATCAAAGATAGAGAAAAAATAAAAAGTACTACAGATTCGCAAATCATTCAGGAATTGATGGATCATGAAAAAAGGTGAAGTCTCCGGAATAATGTTTAATTGAACCAAGGTCAAAGGGCACGATGCCGGGCCAAATGACATTTCCTAACCTAATTATCGTAAAAATGAAGTCAAATCCGCACTAAACATATCAACTATTTACAAATAATCGTTTTTATTTTATTACGACAATTTCGAAGGATTTTCGATTATTTTTTATATTATTATTGCGGCAGTCAAAGTGATGCGTATGATTATTTTTTAATGTCACATAGGCTCTGAGATTTATGACTCCGGCGTACCGACAGAACTACCTTAAGCGATTTTTGTAAAATTTATACCAATTGAAGATTAGCCAGTACTGTAGATGTTGTTTAAATTTTAGCTAATTCGGTCGAATACTTTATAAGTTACAGTTATATAAATTTTTGACCTTTTATCACACACACACACATACATCCGGACAATTTTTCTAAACCACTTTTCTCGACGTTTCAGACCATTTCAACCATTTTGGCACGAAAATTTCGAAAAAAAAGTTTTTTCTTGAAAACAAAGCTTCCGCTATGAGGAAGCAAAAGTATCCTTCATACATATTTCCTCAGTTCTATTTCTACATTTAATTTTTTTCGTTCTTATGTTGCTTTGATTTCGTATCTCAATAAAGGTATAAAATCATTATTATGAAATCAGCTCAGTTACGTTCAGTACATTGTACAGAATTTACTCATTCATATTTATTGCAGCCGCAATGTGACTAATACAACTCCATTATTGGATAATACAATTCGATTATTTATTATTAAATTAATAATCAAAATTAGTTCAATTACCCATTTATAAATGGGTAATAAAACTCTGAGCCATCACCCGATTTTTTTTTCTTATTCAATGAATGGAATTATTAAAACGATAATGTACTTAAAAAGAATGCATCTTTCTCAATTTTCGGATTGCAGAATTTTGATGAAAAATTGAAGAAAATTAATGGTTCGTGATACAAAATTTGATATTTTTAAAGGGACTTTTAATTTAAGGCAAAACAGCGTTGTTTTTTATGATGTGAAAAATGCCATATGATAGATTACTTAATGTAACAATGGTAACAAATTGTAAACACAATTGCATTTTTTTAAACACTACCTTTTCAAAAATCCTAAGCCCACCTTTTTTTAAATACGGAACTGGACAATTTTTAATTCATGGTAATACTGTTACAAATAATTCGCACGAAATTATTTAAAATTTTCGATGCCACGAATTAAAAAATGTGAGATATTATAATTTTTATTAATTGCTAATTAATTTTGTATTAAATATTGCTACAAATACATAACTTATAGCAGTGGGACTGCCTAAAAATTCGAAATACCCGCCAAACAACCAACAGTTGAAGGTTTCGAAGCCAGCCAATAGAAATCGTTAAACACCAGCAAAAATCCCTTCCTAAATTCAAGTGCAGCAAAGAAGACGACGACGACGACAACGATAACAAAAAAAAAAGAGAGAAAGAGAGGGAGACAAAGTGTATATAATTTCCAAGCGGTTTTTCACACGGCACGAACTCATACACCTCGTCACCCGTGATTCAGCAAAAGCAAAAAATCTCTCAAGTCAGTTATCGAGTCTGCGGTAAGACGAACATTCTCGATTGAACGTTTCGTACGATAGTTCGTATATTTTCAACAAAATGACCGTGAAAGCAGTTTGCGTTCTTCAAGGAGAAGTTAAGGGAACCCTTTTCTTCGAACAAGCGGTACTTATTACTCTCATTTTATTTCCTTAATTATTTCATGATATTTCGTTCTTTTCGTTTTATTGTTCAATGTATTTTATCAATATTATCAAATACCACGGTATTGATCGTTTAACTTCGTAATAATACGATACAGGGAGATGCAACTCCCGTCAAGGTCACCGGCGAGGTAACCGGCTTGAAAAAAGGACTTCACGGTTTTCACATCCACGAATTTGGCGACAACACCAACGGCAAGTTTCAAAAACTTATCTTTCTCATTCAAATCAACGTAGTATATACGTGTTTCGCTGAAATTGCGACGTGAATTTAATATATATCCATACATATCTTGCATAACTAACACATCAAGTAAGCCAATCTTTATAAATGATATGCAATCAAACGGGTCAACCCAGAGGTGCTCAATGTCACTCAAGATGCATAAACAAATCTGAAGATAAAAAAAAGTACTCAGTAATTTTCATTTTTCACAAAAATACTTCTGTGATTAATGTTATTTATTAAAGTTATTTATTAACTTTGTGAAAAATGAAAATTAAGGATGTTCAACTGTTTCACACTAGTCAAATCAGTGCTAAATTTCTGTAATTGTATCATTAAAATTGAATGCATTAAATAACAACAGCAGAGAGTAGTTTGAATTGAAGTATGTACGTTTAACCCAGAAAAAGATTAATAGTGCCAAATCTGCATACAGATTAACTAATTAACATTACTTTGCAATGGGATATATTTTTGTTCAGTTTTTTTCAAGAATAATCTATCATTTTTTGCCAATTTTGATGAGTGATGGCTCATTCTCTTTCTTAAAAGATGCTCTACAAATTGACCAGATGGATGTTTGATATTATTGATCATTTACTAATTATAGCCTGTTGTTTAACAAAAATCAAAATATTTTCATAAACAAATAGCTATAATTATTAAACTATCAATAATATCAAATATCCAGCCAGTCAATTTGTAGAGCATCTTTTGAGAAAGAGAATGAGCTATCACTCATAAAAATTGATGAAATATTATAAATTATTCTTGGAAATCACTCCAATAATACACGGAACTAAAGTACTGACTAAAAAATTTGGCTCGAAACAAATTGCAAACATTCAGCCTTTGTACACCCAACCTCAACAAAACATCACTCGCGAACATAAATTCCACAAACACACTACATACCAACTCTGAGAAATGTTGGAAGAATAATAAAAACGAGTAAAAATAAAATATTTAAAAATATTATATTGTTAAAATTAGATAAATATTATATTGTTAAACTTAGCTTATAAGTATATTTCTTTTTAAAAAAATGTGAAAAATCGCAGCTTAATATTGAATAATGCTTAGGCTAAAGGACTATGGTCGATGGCCTGTTGGCAATCCAACCTCACGGAAAAAAAAAACCCAAGCTCTATGTAAACCCCAATCTGCTGTACATTGTCAATAAATATTCCTTTACTACTACTACTATTCTTGGAAAAAACTGAACGAAAAAGAGAAAGCAATGTGTAAATTTCTACTTTGTAACTTTTTTTATTGTCTATAGTTTTGGAAAAATTTTAAATCACATAAAATTCTAACTGCGTTATCAATCATCACCAAATTTGGTACATAGCAGTGCTGAATCTAATTTTTCTGTCTATAGAAAGTTCCAGTTTATTTGGTTGGATTTAATGTGAGTTAGAGTAGAACATAAGTTTTTTGGAAAATTCAAATTCAATAACATAAAAACCACTCTTGTAGGTTCCTCCTAAATTCAATACTGGTCCTCCTTTAACGTTAGTTTATTTATAAAAAATTATACATAAATAATTTGCGGTAGCTAGAATATGTACATTTTTCAAAAATTGCAAATTTAAATAAAATTTTTACTTATTTTTTCATTTTTCTGAAAATTACGGTGAACACAGGTTTATATTAGCTACACATGTGTGCCAAATTTCATCCCCATTGTACATGCCATTCTCAGCATACGTAGGTTTGAATTTCAAATGCCAGCCACCCACATACACACACACATTCATCCATACATTTTTTTCAAACCCCCTTCTCAACATTTTGGTGTGTTGAATTTTCTAAAAAAATATTGCGCAAATTATGAGATATTAAGTGGACATTTTTTGGCACAAATGGAATAACATTAAACGATTATGGATATTGATCCAATAGCTTGAATATTATAAGAAATTCCATTTTTTTTTAAATTTTAGTACTCAATATTTTACACCACTGAAAAATTTTTATCTATAAGTAAGCCAAAATGGATCAACATACTTTCTCATAGAGTTTGATTTCTGAATGGTTTAAAATAGTATGGCAGCAATTTGCAAGGTACTAACTAATTTGTAGTTTTTTCCACTTATTTATTTTATTTTACCAGTAAAAGTATCCTAAACACTCATAAACGATCTACTAACAATAAACAACGAAGACAATTAAACAAACTAAACTAAATTCCACAATTTTTTTTTTCTGATTCTTTTAGTCACACTTTCAATGTTCTTCTATTCTCGTCCATACACCACTTTTTTTTTTTTTTTTTTTTTTTACTCCTTATCGTACTTCATACACGTTCACAAAAACTATTATTTTCATTTTTCTCCATCAACAGAATCATTTAAAAAATGTTACCATCTCACCATCATACCGCTTTTATTCTGTATTTTACAACTAAAAATGTAAAACTCCTTTTGCTGAAGGCCCATGGATGCCTGCCATAGTTGATAACTATAAATAAATAATAATAATATTTTATTTTTTCATTTTATTTATATTTTTATATGATCATTGGCATTCAATGGAAGGTTCTGGTTTTTGTTTGAGTAGGTTGTACCAGTGCTGGTCCACATTTTAATCCCCTTGGTAAGGAACATGGAGGTCCAGAGTCCACAGTTCGTCACGTAGGCGATCTCGGCAATGTCGAGGCTGGTGCTGATGGAGTTGCCAAGGTTGATATCTCTGACAAACAGATTCAACTTCAGGGAGCTCACAGCATCATTGGCAGAACTCTTGTGGTAAAAAAATATCATAAATTCCATTGACAAAGCAAACGATTTATTTCCAATGAGTCTGCAGAATTAAATATCATTTTATGAACAAACATAAACTACCCGCCGTCCACTATTTCATAACGATGTTATCTGCAGTAATTATTCTTTTGCAATGAATATTGTTTCATAGGTCCATAATAATTCCATAATAATTTAGTGAATAAAGTATTTTAAAACATAAATATTAAAGCAGATAAACTTCAATTGAAAAAAAAACTTTTTGTTCTTTCTGTAAACAATAATAGTAACAATAGGTCTAAACAATTTCTGATTCTAATAGCGCCCAAGTCCATTTTGTATTTCCTAGTTGTAGCTTTGTTCGTATAATCGGTATTCACAACATTAATATCTTTACAGCTTTTTAAAAATTATAAATTATAATTGTTTCTTCTACATGCGTTAAAACGGTATTTAAAATATGGGGCATTATACACCGATCGGACCAACTTTTATCTATCATGACGCTCGTCGATATAGTTGATTATTTTTTAATCATTCACCCCAATGAATGGAGCTTGCTCCATTTTTTTTCAAAATTTTCATTGCATATTTCGCGCACTTGCGAATTTCTAAAAATTGCGTTAAAAAACTTTCGAATGCGACAATTTTCGAAAAAATTGTCTCACTGCCAACTTTTTGTCCTGAAGTGAGACAATTTTTTTCTGATTTTTTATGAGAGTTTTCATTTTTTATTTATCTTTTAAACTCTCATAAGAATTCGAAAAAATAATTGTCCCACTTCCCATTTAGGCTAAAAATGTTCGTCTTCATAAGTAGTATTTATATAGTCCAAGCTTTTAAAAAATCGATTTTTATGTTTATTAATTCAAAATCAATGCTTCGGAGGAGTTGAAGAATTTTTTAAATAAATTTGTATAAAAATATACTTCAAAGTGAAAAGCTTTTATATACGTTTTTTTTACGATACGACTTATATCCAAGAAGATACGTGCATTCGAAAGTTTTTAAACGCAATTATTCGAGCAATTTTTATAAATTCATAAAGGCGCAAAATATGCGATGAAAAATTTGAACAAAATTGTTCATGCTCCATCCATTCGGGTGAATGGCTATAAAAATAATCAACGATATCAACGACGGTCGTGGTAAAAAGTGGTCCTATCGGTGTATAATAATGCCTCATATACGGTTATCGCAATGGTGGTCGTATTTGTTTTTAAACTTGTTGTGACTGTTTCAGGTTCACGCTGACCCCGATGACATGGGAGCGGGAGGCCATGAACTTTCGAAAACCACTGGCAACGCTGGCGCCCGATTGGCTTGTGGTGTAATCGGTATCACCAAGAAGGATTGAATTTTCAGCCGGATCTAAGTGCAGTGCTGAGAAGATTAATGAATAATGAAGAAACACACTGGCTCTACTATCGCCCTCAAAGCCATAGCTTGTGAATAGTGGTTGCAAAGAAAAAAAAATATCATTCCCAACATATTGTATTATCAATATAATTGATCGTATGTGTAAGTTATGCATTTTTTTCTTTCTCTTCAGTAATCCATCAGCTTTAATTAACTCTCAAATGCAAAAGCGATTTAAACTTTTTGAATTGAGATGGCTATAGTATCCAAAACCCTACATCGATCCTTATTTAATTTGACATTTAGCACTGCTGGATATTAGTTTCGCCCTGTGCAAAATTGAAACTATATTATTCGAAGATATCGAGAATTACAGCGGCAATGTCAATTTCTCAAAAAATAAATGTAAATGATGGAAAATCCGAAACTCTTAAGGGGATGCTGGAGTAGATTTTGATACCGACTTTTGTCGGTAAGTTTTCCATTTAGGACACAGGTGGCGCCGACGTGATCTGTTTACTTTTGAAAAGGATACCGAAACTCCTGAAAAGCAAAATGGCCGCGCACCATATGTCAACAGACTTTTGCTGTAAGATATAATTGTTTCTGGAAATTAGATATGTAAAATGAGACCGGACGTCAATTCTGTGATGATTTCTAAATATTTTAAAACCATCAGAATGTTAATTACAAAAGCCAAATCCATACATAGTGTATACTACGGTCGCATTGTAGAGGCTCGGAGCTTTTGCCAAATGTAAACAGACTACGTCAGCGCCACCCGTCTCCTAATGACGGAACTATATTCATGCTCTTTACCAGCTCTGAGCCTGTGCGAAAAGCAAACAGTCTTTGCAATCGTAGTATACACTATTCATGGATTTGGTTTGTATAATCGACATTCCGACGGTTTTGAAAGGTTCAGGAATAATTAAAAAATGGGTGTCCGATCTGATTTAACACATCTGAGTTCCAGAAACGTTTATATCTTACCTCAAAGGACCTGTTGACATTTCGAGCGGCCATATTGGTTTTTGAGAGGCGCAGTAATATACAATTTCTTACATTTCTTGTATGTTATGAACAGTAATTCGACCGGACACCCAAGCATGAATATTTTTATTACATCCCTGCAAAATATGACGAATATTTGTAGCATATTTTTTATGAATAGTGTATACTACGAAATCACCTATTTTTACCAACCAGAGTCGGTAAAAAAATCGACTTCAGCATCCCCTTAAGGTGTTCCTATGGAAGCCCGCTACGCGGGTGTCAGAGGGGCAAATATCAATTTTTTTCCTTGCAAGACAAATAATCAACGCGTTGGTGCGAGTGAGTGCGATAACCCGAAAATGCATGAGTCAGAGAAAGAACAGATACTTGCTCTGATATCTCAAAAATAAAGTAGGCAATCGACTTGAAATTTCGACACAAGTTGGGGAAGACAATTCTCTTCTCGACACAATTTTTTGGCTTTTTTTGTCTTCATTTTATCATCTATTCTTTCTAAGCGAGTGTAACCTATAATGCATGAACAACTTTGACAATGAATATTTCCGAAGTACGGTAGGCGATCAGATTCAAATTCTGCAGAAATTTTGTTTAATTATTGGCGAACATTCTATAAGAATTTCAGAACAATGACATTTAAAGTGCATCGTCCATAGGAACACATTAAAAAATTCAGCCCAAATTCGATGACGATGATTTTTTCGTGGTACTTTTGTTATAAAGAAGTTTTCAGATCGATAGCTCTGTGCGGTTCTTCCTTACTCTTGAAATATCCGGATTTAACGTTTTATCTTTTCCAAATCGTCGATGTTCAGAGTTCTTTTCAGGAGAGGGTATTTCATCTTCAAATTTTTTTTTTCCGCATTTCCCCCTACTTATCGAGTCTCCATGCGAGACTTATAGCGGGTTGGCTCGGCTTTTCGCACAGTATTATTTAATTATTCGTCATCCGAAGCATTTCTGTCGCGAGCCAGTCCCCCCAGAGTGCGGCCGCATCCGACTTCCCCCTCTATATCGCATTCGCCATAGCATTGCTGCTATGGGCATATGAAAACTGCGGAAAACCTATGCCGATATAGCCGGTCTCGAGTTCGCCTCACGGCACCGGAGCTACGTCACGTTTCGTCGAGAACCTAAACACGGACTACAGGTGTATACATGTGACCTCCACAGGTAGAAATACCTGTGTGGGTCTCATGTATACATCTGGAGCTTCATCGCGCCCGTATTTATATTTTTCGACGAAAATCGACGGCACCGGGAATTGAACCCGCGACCTACCGATGCTTTGGACTAGAAGCCAGTACACTAACCACTAGACCACCGCGCCGGTTTTTCATCTCCAAATTTAATAAAACCAAATATTTAGTTCGCCAACTGCAGTTACAGATTATTGATTTAACCAAGTTTTTTTTCTCATTGAAGGTTGTATTATAACTCTGGACCTTAATAATCTCTAGCCTTAAATCATTAAGAGCACGTGATACACCGGTGACAATTTCTTCGCCCAATATTAAACGCCTATAGCTCTGTTTCTCGCACTATTTTTCTTTTAATTCTCACAAAAAAGCGACTGAATCGATTGAGGAGCCAGAAGCTTAGCCCAATTCAGCCGTATTTCCGCATATTCTCTCAAAATTTGAGCCCTATCTGTCGAGAAGTTTAGAAGAAAATAGTTTTGAAAATTTCTGCGGGGGGGGGGGGGGGGGGAGTATCACTGACTCTTAAATGGTTTCCGAGATTATTATTTCTAGGTTACCGCTGATTTTACAGTTTACTTAGTAACAATATTATTGACTTATATAAGTAAAAACTTTGTTTTTTAACCAAACTATATTTTCTATACAAAGATTTACAAACATGTTAGAGTGGCATTATTTAATAATTGTTATACAAATAATTTGTCATCAGAATCAAATATTTCAAACGATTGAAATAATTCATTTCAAATACCAAATGTCGTAAAACACAACTCACCACGATTTAAAAAACACGATTCATTACAGATCTGGTGAAAACAAATTCATAACTATCTTGATAACTAATCTATTATTGAATAAAAACCCTTGTTTGATAAAATCAATATTTCGTTCAAATAATTCGTTAGCTCGACTAGGTATTACTTACAATCAATTACTTAGTTGATTTAACAAAGTTTATTTCTCAGTATATGTTCTATTACAAGCCTGGACCTTAATAATGCCTAAAATCGCTTAATATCTTCTGTGGTTACTATTTCTTAGGGTACCGTCAGATTTTCTTTTTTTTCCAACAATAATGTTACTGATTTACATAAGTAAAAAAGGTTTTTCGACAAAACTATATTTCGTATATGTTCTATTACAAGCCTGGACCTTAATAATGCCTAAAATCGCTTAATATCTTCTGTGGTTACTATTTCTTAGGGTACCGCCAGATTTTCTTTTTTTTCAACAATAATGTTACCGATTTACATAAGTAAAAAAGGTTTTTCGACAAAACTATATTTCGTATACAAAGATTCATAAGCGTGTCGACAGTGAATTGTTTTGTATAAAAAATTGTACTGCGTATTGAATATCCAAAAAAATGAAAAACATTATTCATTCAAGATTCGATTACTCTAATTAGCTGCCAGAATCGTGCAATACTTTTGGTAACTTTTCGTACCAGTTAACTAAAAGAGTTCTTAATGATTACCATAATAACCTATTGCTCGTCGAGTACCGTAATTCTTTACTTCCGGCTGGTATTGAGACGTTGGCATTGAATTGCCCCTCCATAACATGTACAGCAGCCAGTAGAAACCTCCAACGCATTTTGAAAAAAAATTCATAACTGCAAAACCGAAAGGGGTGAGAGCGCGTATCAATTCCGATAATTCGTGAGTCATCTTTATACTGTAATCGCCCAAATACCAAAGAGCGTGGCATATCACCGTCAATACGCTCATCACCAGTACTGCAGAGAATTTAAGGGCTCCACATACATTTTCGTAAGTGAGTACCTGCAAATAACAATATTATATATATAACATCGGAGCAGCCTACTTAGCGAATGGAGGTAATGTTGTGATGACTTCAGAAAAGTTAATTATCAAAAAAATCTATAATCGAATTTACCCAGTGTCAAATGAGTGCTGAATTTTTACAAGGGTTCACGTAAAGTTTATTGTGTTGAGTTAATTAAACTTTGCATCAAATGCATTGAACTTTGTATGAAAAAACTATAAAAATTTTCAAACGGAGATAATGTTATGTTTAATTAAAACTAGGCCGAAGAATTAAAAAAAAAAGTAATATTTGCCAAATTTTTTATTGTATCGTTCTTTACATTTTGTCTCATCAGAATCAATATTTATTTATTTAAAGATGCTGGAGCATGAATCGAAATTAAATAAACAGCCTAAAAGAATGTTATGTATTTTTGTTGTTTTGTTTGTTATCTTCTAGAATTACAACAGAAATTGTTCAACAAATCACCCGTCAATCTAACTTTTTCCAAATGAAAATGATTTGTTAATTTTTCTGAATACGCATAAATTTTTTTCAGAATTTTATCTCATTTTAAAAAATCGCGTTTTTTTTATGTTTGAGCTGTAAGTAGATTCGCACTTGATTAATTGTCCGGACACTGTGACATCCTACATATTTTTTAAAAAAATCTATTTTAAAAAAATTACAGAAAATTTGAAAAAATTTGTACGTATACAGAAAAAATTACAAATAATTTTTATTTCAAAACAAAAAGTACGGATGACGGCTGATCGCATAAAAAATTTGTTCAATGTATTTGTTAATAACATTTTGGAATTATTATTACGCAAAATCAATCTTTTCAACACCTTCTACATGTTTGATTTATTTCAGATTTTTATTCCATCGAGAAGTGTTCGAAATTTTCTCGTTTGTCGGGCTGTACTGCTCTCACATTCTTAAGGTAGTTCGGTGATGAAGGGCCGAAGTCAAAACAATGATTATTATTTTGCTATGAAATCATTTATATGTGTATATATAACAATATATCTCATCAAGAAGGTTTGTGGTGACCTAAAAAGACCGTTAGACGTTGATTTTTATGTCAAATAATAAAATTTCATGTGAAATAAGTCACAAGGAGATATGTTATAAGGCGTCTCTTGACTAGTTTTTCAGGTTGTGCCAACTTCTGAATGCTTGATTTATGAAATTATTTATATTTAACTATTGCGTTATCATGAAAATATGATCTAATACAGTTACTTGTTATTAATATATTCGATGGAAAAATCCGACAAACGTCGGAAAATACAAGTAATTTTTTTAAATAACTATTTTCCGGATTCGCGAAATCACGGCAGCGACTTGGCAATGCCGCACGGCTGATACCGTTGGCACAACCTGACAGTGAAGGCGTACAATTCAAATTATAAGATAGACCAACCTCGAAACGGTGGAAAATTTTTATAAAACAAAAAATTTAATTCGAGTAAAAGAGCTCTTGAAAATCTTGAAAACGCTAGAAAGAAAAGAGTACATACGGAAGTGCAAGCTAAAGTCGAATTAGCAGGTCCGAAGTACGAGGTGCATGGATACCGATTAGTAAACATAACCACGATTTTCAAAGGGATGAAATACCATTCGTGTGCCACGATTCTTTCTTTCGACTTCGTGGAGTCTGAGAAGAGCCCGGGCTTATCACAGGTAACCTATTCAGGCTATTATCTATCAGTCTTTATATCACTTCACTTATAATTAAAATAGCGGCTCTTTATAGTTTGTCACAGTTTTCACAAGTAGAGATTTGGTATTTGAATTACCGCGCGCGCACGCGTATGTGACATTCATATATTGGCTTCGTGCGTGACCTTCATTCGCGGCCATTTTGGACAGCCAGCGTTCGAAGCGGCGAAATTGTGCAACAGCTGATAAAAAATTATCACAGTAAAGCATGCTAGTATACGTTAATTAACGATATTATTTATATTTCTTTAATAAATCGCCACTATGAGTGCGCCAAAAGGGAAGGCCTCAATGCCGTGTTGCGTCGTGAATTTTAAAAACACCTCTGTAAATTCACCGGGTGTACATTTCTACAGTTTCCCTACAGGAAAGATCCAAGTTTTCAAGCAAAAAAGGCGCGAGGTCTGGATTGCCTCCGTTAAACGAAAAAAAAAGTTTCAGAGCTACTGTACTAACTAAATGTTCTCTAATCAATAAAGAGTTATAGACTATAATACTGTTACTAGGATTGAAACTTTACAATACTTACTTCCAATTTCACCTTGTACGGTGTAGTAGTGGAAGTGTCACTGACGTTTGGCGAATAACGCGGCACTTTATTAAGATACGTTTGTCTGAATCTGTTAACTCCTTCACTCGACGCACAGGGCATACTTATAACGCCTTTCCTTTTATAATACCTTGTGGATTAAAATCAATTGCATGCGTTATCGCCTTGAATCCCGTTCTGATTATCAATTCCATCTTTCAATGCCGTTTTAATGCTGCTGTCAGCTGTCATAAACATAAACACCGGCGAAAAGTGCAGACGACACCGGGCACACGAAAATTTATGTACCCTTTTTACGAAATAAATCGAATAACAAAAAGCTATTACCATAACCAAAATTAAAAAAAAATAAATTAAACAACCTATTTTTTATTTATAACAATACTTTTCAGTTGTTCATTTAGTATAATCGGAAAATCTTCTGTAAACTATATTCTAGCATAAGAATCAATGCTTTTTTTATATCAACTGTTGCCGAGGTGTGCCACAAGCGGCGCTGGCATCTTAACGCACTAAGCCAATACTACTATCAAACGTCACGAGCCCGATGTGCGACGGTGTTGCCGCGTCGCTACTGTCGATTCGAGAAAATAAGTGATTCAGCTCCGAAAGTTTATCTTTAATTATTAATTTCTGAAAAACTATGCAGTTGACCGGGTTCATCTTCAACCGTATGCTCCGTCACACTGTCCTCCTTCTATTAGTATATTTGTTACAGTCATATTTTGTACTAGATTGTGAGAAAACTCGGGTTATTCATACAATAGCCCCGGTTTTCCTATAAGACCAATATTAAAACTACCTACTTTTGAAATTAAATATCCAGAGAACGATACGGTCAATCACCTTTCTCAGGGCTCTATTTATTAAGGAGAGTTCAATCTTTCGATATAAAAAATAAAATAAAACACTTTTTGCAAAAGCTGTTCATCATCGAACTACCTTAAGTTCAATGAGCTATACATGATTTTGCGCTTACCTCTCGGTAATCCATCGATGGATATTCAATAATATCGAGAGATTTTCGTTCTGTAGCTTGAAACATTCTCAAGTACTTCAATTGCAGCTGTATCGCGTGACCTTGGACCTTGATCGATCTTAATTGGAACCAATGCCTGCCAAGTGGCACTCTTTCCAATTCAACCCATAAGCTATAGCTTTGTATTACGCTATCCTTCATGTCATCTAACATACATATTAATAAAAAAGAAATAGACGTATGGATTAAATATTATATTCATGTCCTACTTACATGTTAAACCCAGCCATTTGTCTGTTCCATATTGTTTTTCTACTACCTCTCGCACCTCGTCCAAACATTTTATAAGTTCTTGTTCATCCTTGTCCACCAAAATTACGTCTCTGTATGAAAAAAGTTGAAAATTTGTAGCCAAAATATAAAGCTTGAAGTTGGGATATTTTTTAGGCCAAAATATTTCCAATTGGAAAATATTGATGCTTCATCAAAAGTGGAATTAAAAATGAGTGAATATATTTTTTTGATATGTCTTTTGAAATTTAATTTTTTGTCATTTTTCTGGTTTTTTGTGTGAGATTCTATATTCCTTTATAAAAAATATTCTAGGATTGCAAAATAGAATAAGATGAATGACCCTGAAGAGCTTTATGTTTATTATACCACATTTTTATAGTATTTTTCAACAAAGTAGTGCTTTTGAAATCTCAAAATCAACATTCAGTACCATTATAAAATTAATACTTATGATATAATTCACTATTATTTTATAATAATAACTTTCAGTAGTCATTCAATGGGAATTCAACCTTTAAATAATGGAAAAAGGAATTCATTTTTCAATAGAACTTTACAAAAAAATGGAGGTCAAATATCCAATAAATTAAATACATGACCACATTTTTTCAATAAGTTTTTCATTGAGGTTTCTTAAAAATTATTTTTCTGAGAATAGAAAAATCTGCTAAATAATAAATAAGGCCTCTAAAAAATTGTATAGCTTATTGTTGCAGCAGAATCCTTTGCGTATAAATATAAAAAATCCTGCAAGCCATTGTTTCAATATGTTTTTAATAAAGCTTTATAAAAAATGAATTTGAATGGCTCTTAAGAATGATTTTTAAAATCTACAAAAAATATTGCCCTAAAAAAAAAAATAAAATAGGCTCAAAGATTTGCCCCATAACAAATAAAAACTTTGAAAAAATTCATAAATTGTTCTTGCAGCAGCTACTGTAAATTGTTTAAGCGCAAATCCAGTAATCATATTACCTATATGCCTGGATGCTTCTGACATACCGCCTTTCCAAATATGTGCCAATAAAAACTTTGCGCGACTGTTTGATTGTGCGTGAAAGAGCAGAAACAGGACTGGCTGGAGTATCGGTGCTGAGAGAAGATGTATCAGGACTAGTTGGGGAATTGCTGCCCACAGAAAACACACTAAAGCGTGCTGAGAGTTTTCTGTAGTTAGGAGACTCGTCCGGACTTCCAGCAGCTTTGACGCTCCCAGAAGTCACATCAGGGCTTCCAGAGGTTTTGCTACTCGTAGGAGACATGTCAGAATGTTCCATGGAATATTTTGTAGCTGTAAAAAATCACAATGAAAAATTTCACAATGGTATAAACAACATATTTCGATTTTTAGAAAATAATTACAGTGATCAGAGTTTGAACATCTTTTTGTGATTCTAGTTCAAAGGTCTTACCGTCGTTTTCGTCTCAAATTTCAGTCAAGGTCCCTTGTCATTCAGTCAATGTTTATAAACATAATAATACGAAGAACTCGGGGCTCCGTCAGACGAACTGACGTGTCGATTTTTATCGTCCTTACGCTACATATAATCCGGCGATTTCGGAGATATACGCCGATTTGAAGGCAAAAAAAAAATTGAGAAAAAAATATTTATGGCGAATATCTATGCTGACGATAATATCCTCGAATTGCACTTCACAGGCAATGTTTAGCCAGTAGGTCGACTGCTTTAAGTATTATGTATTATTACGCGACGTATGGCGCGGAATTTAAACTTACTGAGAATTATTTTCGTCGCCATTTTTTTGTTCAAAAAAAGGTATTGTAACCCAAGTTCCAAGTAGCACAAAGACAAAGGATATCTATTTGGTATACGAAAAGGTATATTAATTTCCGTCCAAATGATATCTTTTTGGATTTGGATATCTTAAGAACGTCTAAATGATATCCAAATCCAAAAGATATCATTTGGACGGAAATTAACATACCTTTTAGTAACACGTGCATGAACAGCGGTGCTTTTCATGGCAGTTTTGCGGGCCGAAAGTGGCTAGTTTCATAGCAGTGTTGAAACGATAGGTTGGCGCATGCGCAGTTCGCGATTCCTTCACTTTCGACCCTGCTGTTTCACTTTCGACCCTAGGGTGGAAAGTTGATAACCTCACTTTTCACTGTTCGTCCCGCAAAACTACCATTCAAAGCACCACTATTCTTGCACTTGTTACAAAAAATATGGTGTGCAACACGGGCCAAAATTGGCGTTTGCGACTCGTGTGATGAAACCTCACACTCGTCGCAATCGCCAACTTTCGGCCTTTGTTGCACAATATACTATTTCGTATACCAAATAGATATCCTCTTACTTTGTGCTACTTCGGGTAGCATACGGACAAAAGATATACTAGCAAAGAATATGGATATGCCTAGAAGAACACTTCCCGTACTTTCGTTGAAGCCAGAAAAGTTGGGGTGCTCGGACAAGCTTTCACCCCAGCTGCTAGGATGTCGCTAGTAGCGTTGTATAGCGGTGTGCTGTACGTGTAGCTCACGTACAGAAACACACAAGCTTACACCTCGGCAACAGGCTTGGCTCCGCCTTGCATCATGCCTCCTGCGCTGCTATTCGTTTAAAAGTTGGGGTGATTCTGTCTCTCTCGCTCCCGTTATGTTTAGCGAGTCGGGGTGATCATGCTGACTCTCTCGCTCTCGTTCTGTTTAGCGAGTCGGGGTGATCATGCTGACTCTCTCGCTCCCGTTCTGTTTAGCGAGTTGGGGTGATGATGCTGACTCTCTCGCTCTCGTTCTGTTTAGCGACTCGGGGTGATCATGCTAACTCTCTCGCTCCCATTCTTTTCAGCGAGTCGCGGTGATCATCCTGACTCTCTCGCTCCCATTCTGTTCAGCGAGTCGGGGTGATCGTGCTGACTCTCTCGCTCCCGTTCTACTATATGGTTTTTTTCCCATCCGAAAGTGATTTTTTAATGAAAGTGATATCCGGTAAAAATTACATATTTCATCAACAATCAGTTTCCACAATTTATATAGAACTTGTCTAGAAGATATTATACGAGAATCGAGTTGGTGTAGCAAAAAAGACGCTGACTCCGTAAAGTGTAGTTTTGAGTTCAAAACACCATTTTTTCCCCCCTGTATGTTAATTAATATCACCAATTAATATCCCGGATATGGAAAGAATAACATACATACTAGACATTGACAAGCGATTGTAGTTAACATTCAGGAAGAAGAAAAAAAAAAAAAAAAAAAAAAAAACCCGGAGTTTTGAACCCAAAACTACATCTTTCGAGTCCAGCGCTCTACCTGCAACACCAACGAAATTCTCGTACAATACTTTCTAGACAAGTTCTATATAAATTGTGGAAACTAATTGTTGATAAAATATATACTTTTTACCGGATATCACTTTTCACTAGATTAAGTTACGATATAAATGAATTAAATTATAATGTAGCAATAGCGAGAAAAAAAGAAAATTGTTATTACTGGGATTCGAACGCACGACGTTCCGCTAAATATGAAGGAAGGTGGGGAAATTCCCCTACCTTCATCCTACAGACAGCCTTCAGTCCCAACTGTCCGCCTAGTAGGCGGAGTTAATTGATCGGTCTACCGTGGTGCCATCCTGCGGTAGATTTATACGCAGAAAGTTTTGCTTCAAGCCGTCCATAAGAAGTGTTCTTCTAGGCATATCCATATTCTTTGGTATTAGTAATTGCATATTTGCATACATATCAAATAGTTGACGACGCTACGCGCGCCTCCTCCTCTTTGCGCTTAGAAAATAATATATTTTTTATTTTTATAATCATAGGTAAGTACATCGAAAACATAGCAACAATTTGCACATAGACAGTATTAGATAGTCAGGTATCATGCTTTTCACGTATAAGCTACTCTTTGGGTAATACTTACGATGAGTGTGCGGTTACTTGGTTAAATGATATTAAATGATTAATTAAAGTTTCATTTACTTCTTAAAAGTTGCTCCGTATCAGGATTATTCTGTGGCATGACATGCAGGGCAAAACCACGTCGACTTACGCGGAGCTCGTTTCAAACCTACACACGAGTAGTGATACCATGTAAGGCAAGCATCACAAAGGATGGTGTTTTTTTTCCAGCATGTAAGTGCACATGGTGCACTTCCAGATAGCGGTTTTGCGTTTAGTTTCTACAGTATTCATTATACTCTCGAAAACATCTGCTTCCATGTATTTCTGTAACCTATTCAGCGCTACGCTCTCGTCGAGAATCGCGTTGTTGATTAGTTCTGGCCAAATTTCGACGCCCGACTCTTTTACCACTCGGTGAGGTCATCAAAATCGATTTCAGTGTCCCAATCGAGGACCTTCTCAACAAGCGTACTGTCCGAACATGAGAAATCAAAACCGCTATCTTCAGAGATCTCCGAGATTGTTGGAAGTGGCCGAATATTGTCATTTGGTTCTGAGATACACTGATTCTAACGCGGATGGCGCGTAAACTGCGCTAGCCAATCACGTTCTGATATTCAATTTCCGCGACGGAGAGAACAAATTTCGAGATCGCTGATTGGCTACGCAGGTTACGTGATTGCTATTTGCCTGACCAATTTATTTTTATTATTATTCAAGATGAAGTGCTACTGTCTACTGCTCGGTTGGTAACAAAAACTGTAAAGCGTTGTTCTTAGTTACAATTGGTGTTTCATTCAAAAGACGACAAGTACTGACTGTGTCTTGGCAGTCTGCATTCAGTACATCTCGACTTGTATTCGAAAAATCAGTAGTGGCGAAGAATAATACTTCGGGAAGATTCAGCTATCTCACTTGCACTTATGGCAATCTGAGAGAGACAGACGACATGTAGCACATCATCTTAAGGTGATGTGTTATACCGACTGAGTCGCCGTGAGTGCGAGAGAGAAAACGCCATTGATAGTCGCAGTGGAGCGAGAGAGAAGTTACTCAGTAAAACTGTAATCAATCTTTCAGAGGACACCGAACGTGTTTTGATAAAAGAAAAGTTTTACATCATTGGTCTCTTAATTCTGCATGATGTAAAACTTTCATTTTTCCCATAAAAGATCAAGTTTCTGAGAATTCTTGTTCCGAAAGATATTCGCTATCTTTCTCGCACTCATGGGGGTTTCGCCTCCCCTTAACCTGTTAAGAATTATTTGTTTTTTATCTTTTTTTATGTTTCACCGAAATATAAATCAACTGATCGTTGCCCGATACAGGAAATATTATTTTCAATATTATATTTCAATAGCCTCGAAGAAAAAACATCGAGTATTAGAAGATTTTCATCGACCAATCGTGACAATTCGCCGATTGTCGGCGTCAGCCAATGCAGCCAATGGTAACAGCAACTGAGAGCCATTGTTATTTTTTGTAGTGGTAGTACAGTTGTTGACTATATCGTAACTGATCGTAACATCGAGCGACTATGCGGTATCTCACCGGTAAAACAAATTTTCCACGTGTTTGTAAAACAACAAATAACACAATGTAATGAAACAAAAATTATTGTCATTTTCAAGGCGTCACACCGTGGCTAGGTGTGCTGCATTGTCACACAGAAAACGTGAGTTTTTAAATTATCAAACGTTGAGTCTACGTCGAGCTAACCTCTCGATGCACGCGTTGTTTAAAACCATCGTAACGTTATTAATGTAAAGTTGTTTACAGAATGGACGAGCTTTGCCCGTTGTGTCTGAAAATAGGAGCGAATAGAAAGATCAGAGCTGTACAAATCAATTTGGATGAAGCTTTGTGGATGTGCGAAAATGAGGAGGTAAGATTTAACATTGGTCGTGTCCCAGTCGTTGACCATGTATCTAAATATCGCTATCGATTTTTGGAGCATTATATTTGTTGCCAAAATTTTTCGTTTCATTGAATATTTTTTATATTTCATTTCTTTCAGAGAGCAATAATAATGATCTTTTTAAGATGATCTTTGTAAATTTCTAATCTAATTTAAGCAAGATAGGATGGCAAAAATTTGATTAGCAAGAAGATTAAGATTGTTTTTTTTTTTTATAGAATACCTGCAAAATTCAGAGAATACATATTTTTGTAAAAATCGCAAAAATTGTATAGCTAAAATTGGTACATAAATAATTATGTAGACCAGAGCGTTTATTCTGCCAATGTTTTGGGGTTCCATATTTTAATCGCAAATTTGATCTGATGATTAAACGAAATATTCAGCCCTTAATAATTCTCAATTTGATAAACAGAACTAAGTTTTTGGCAGTGCTCCAAATTCTCTTAAGTTTTGTGGAATCCAATATTTTTCTATTATAAAATTAGGAATATCTTCTTGGCATTCGTATAATATGCATTTAATTTTCAGTGCCCCTGGCCATTCTTTGGGCACGACAAACCTACTTTTATTCCAAGAAAAGTGGGTGAAAAATGGGCTTACGAATGGCAAACTTACAGAAGAGTAAAAGAACGTGTTGGATCTGTTCCAGTGTCCATTGAATTATCTCTTTATACGCCACCGGTAACACCTAGCGCAGATGCATCCACAAAAGACTCTATGCAGTCAGAACCTGTAAAGAATACATTAGACTCAAGCAATAATACTGATATTTTTTCAAGCAATTCATCACCTAGGGACTCGTACGCTCCAAGCACAGCCGCAGAAGTCAGTTTCTTATCCCACGAAAAAGCTGGGGCAGCAAAAAATGTACACAGTGCCAAAATCGTGCCTTTGCAATATGAAAGAGACTCTAAAATCGTCGATAAGGTGCCTCCTATCCTCCCAAGCATTTTCGACATCGACGCTGATGAGTTTCCTACTCCTAAGATTAGCATTAAGTCATACCCCGATTCAACTTCGCCTGAAGATATTTTCGATATTCCCGATGCGGGAAAATCCGAGGCAGCGATCGAACGCGTCGACTCAGTATTAGTAACGTTCCCGAAGTCACAGACCGAAAAATCTTCACAAATTAAGAAAGAAATCGTCGAAAACAGCGAAAACGCTACGATGGTAACGAAAAATATAAAGGGGCCCTACATAAGGAGCATCGCTAGAACGAATATCGATTTGCAACGATTCGATCCTCTCAACATCGTCAAAATCGAAAAGCCCGATATTCTAGAAAAACTCGAATGTCCTTCAACGCCACCGAAGCAGAAATCGGTCGAAAATAACGCTAATCCATTGTTTAGTCCTACACAACACACGACTACGATAAATGTAGATGGAATTCCACCTATTACACTATCCTACAATCTCGGGGATTTAGGGGCAATGCCAGAAGAAAATTTACCGGTGACGAGTACGCCAAATCCAAGCAAAAAATGTGAAACATTATTGCAGGATAACAACCATGACAATCAATTTACGGCGGAAATACCAAAGAAACAATCGAGAACATCGGTTAAGAGTCGAAGACTCGCTAATAATGGCAAAGCCTTTGAAAAGTTTAGCTTCAGTGCGCTGAAAAAAGTCAGCAAATGCTCGAATACGACTAATGTGCCGATTGTGATTAAAAGCGAGCCTCCAAAATTAGAAGAAATTATGAATCGAAACCAAACTTCCATCTACGAAAGCGATTGTCGTTTTCCCGTGAAGGATTTCGTCGCTTCAGGCACAATAGCAAATACCTCTAGTTTTGAAACTATAAACCCGAAAATCGAGACGTTGAGTTCGATGAATCTAAATTGTTCAAACGTGAATGAGAGTCCTCCGGACGATAATCTGAACCTCAGCGATTTGATAGATGATATGTTGCTTGATGGCTATCAAAACGCAACGCAAGATCTTAAAGACGATTGGCTAGAATCTTTTTTCAACGAGAATGCGTAGGATGCGATAAAACGTTAAACTACAGTTTTTCTTTTTTTTGTTATTCAACCTTAGTGTTATTTCTGTGATACTTGCATGCGAGTATTTTGTTATGATCAATAACACGTGTACAAATGACGATGTAAATAATAATAATAATCTACTAAGTTTTATTCGTTAATGTTGTATATTTTTCAAATTAATTTGATCCTCGTCCGTTTCCACTTAAAAGAGCCGCGCCTTTAAGGATGTAGGAGCGCGATGGGGTGCTCAACTTCCTGAAAAGTGAGAATTCAGAGAGAAATTCGAACACTTGTCGATGGAATAAAAATCTGAAAAAAATCAAGCATACAAAAAGTGCGGAAAAGATTAATTTTGCATATTAATAAATGCCAAATGTTATTAACAAATAGGTGAAAAAAAAATTGTTCAACAAATTATCCGTCAACCTAAATTTTTTTTCGAATGAAAATGATTCGTTAATTTTTCTGAATATGTATGAATTTTTTCAGAATTTTGTCTAATGTTTGAAAATGGCGGTTTGATTTTATTGCATGAGCTGTATTCGCGAATCTATTTGATTAATCGTTTCGAAACTTCTTGGGTGTAATGAGTGGTTTTGTGATAAGCCCATATGAAAAATTCGCCACTTAACATGCATACAACGAACTATTTTTTTTTCACCTATTTGTCAATAACATTTTGCAATTATTAATATGCAAAATTAATCTTTTCCGCACCTTTTGTATGCTTGATTTTTTTTCAGTTTTTTATTGCATCGACAAGTGTTCGAATTTCTCTCTGAATTCTCATTTTTGAGGAAGTTGAGCACCCCATCGCAGTCCTACATCCTTAATTACCAAAGAATCGGCCGTATTCATCGAAAAGCCCTGTAAAAAGGTTTAAGTTTTCCGTTGTGAAATGTATGACTTAAAAATGACAATGACGACCAAAATCGATATCTAAAAATTTTGAGGGATCATTTTTGAAATTATTTGACTGTAAGTTAATCTTCACTATGGTAATTTATGGCAAAGCTACTGTCACTACATTCAAATTCTGTTCCAAACCTCAACAAAACTTCCACTTAATCTGGCTTATTTTAACCAGAGATCGTTTTTACTCTTACGATTATCTCGGATCGTATCGTTGACACTTGGGGGAAAATTGGAATTAAAAGTGACAGTAACTTTACCACAAGTTAACGTAGTGAAGATTTCAGGATCCTGGCCCAGAAATGTTGGAAAAACTTATTTTTTTTTATTTTGCTTCCTGATAGAGGCTTTGTTTTCGTAAAAAAGAATTTTTTCGACATTTTCATGTCAGGACACTCAGAATGGTTCAAAACATCGAGAAAAGTAGTTTAGAAAAAATGTCTGGATGTATGTATGTATGTGTGTATGCGCGTGTGTGGCATTCTTATAAAATTCAAACCACTGTATCTCGAAAACGTCTTTAACAATCAGAGTTGTGAATTCCCAATTATTTTATAAATTCAATCGATGGAACAATTGTCTTTGCAATTATGTTTTTATAGTAATAACTTGCAGTGATTATAATATAATGTGTAAACTTTTGAATAGAGGCAAAAAATATTAAATGACCATAAATTTTCATGGTAATCTTATTGAAAAATGGAGAAATACTGTTAATGCATTGCGAAAGTAATGGAGGATGGTGCTTGTCCATTTTTCTCACAATTTCTCCCAAAATTTAATTAAAAATGAGTTTTTTCTTACAGCCATTCAAAAGTTCAAATATAATTTTATAATTGCTGCAGGTTATCATTACAAAATCGTTACCACAAAACAAACTGTTCTGTAAATTTTATTTCTTAAAGTAATGGGGTCTTACAACACTGTTAACAATCAAGCTGAAATTTGGCATGCTGGTACAGGACGCCCCTTCCTATGTATATATTTTCGAAAAAAATGAAAAAAAATCAGGTTTTATAAGCCTTTCAATTTTTCCAAAAATATTTGTATGTTCTCCAGCTTCCGCAATTTTTCAGCTTATGAGCTAAATAGTTCTGGACAAATAGAGAAATGAAAAATGAAGGTCGGTATTGAATTTGAGCGAAATCCATAAAGCCGTTTAGATTTTGCAAGTTCGACCAAACCTGCTCAAATCTTTTGTAAGGTGAAATTAACATCAATTTGTAGTAGATATCGAATTTGGTGAAGATTGGTAAAGTGGTTCAGGTTTTATAAGACATTGAATTTTTCAAAAAATCCCTGTATGTTCTGTAGCTGGCACCATTTTTTAGACTATGAGCTTAAACAGTTTTTGACGAATAAAGCAATGACAAATGACGATCGATACTGAATTTAAGTGAAATACATAAAGCGGTTTAGATTTTATAGAATTTTGAAGTTATGAAAATTTTTGTTTTCGTACTTCTTTAATTTGTATTTAAAATAAGGATGCAAAGTGGAACTTTGCACATTGCTTCGTCAATAATTCTCGTCATTCGCAAAGCTTGCTCTATGAGGCAGCCAAAAATAAAATAAGGAAACTTCCTCATAAGTGTAATAAGGGTGCAAAGTTCTACTTTGCATCCTTTTTTTTAAATTTAAGAACATCTTAGAATGATGTCTTTTATGTTTGGATGGTTGTTTAGGCCACAGGGTTATTATTATCATTGAATCCGCTTCGTGGTAGGTTTATCGACAAATAATTACAAAATTTATACATAAGAATAATCGACTAAGTTTCATTGGTTAATCTCGTATATTTGTAAATTACTTTGACTCTCGGCAGTTTCCACCTGAACGGTCTCCTCGCGTTCGATAACCAACGGTTCGACCGTATTTTCCGGAAGACCGTTCGACAATATCAACATTTCTTGTTCATTCTTCTCGTCGCCTTCTATAACTACATATTTATTTCTATTTAACACATAATCGGAGTGTTGTTCTAAATGCCTTTGAAATTGATCTTTATCGCTAAATTTCAAATTGCAACTATTACAATCATAGATATCAGTCGTATCGTCCGTCAGATTATCGGCCAGGATTAAAATGCTTTCTTTCTGCTCCTCTTCGCTCTCCACGACGATGCCATATTTGTCCCCGTGTTTTCGCTCAACGTGCTTCGTCAAATTTCCTTTTTGCGTAAATCTCAGATCGCACTGCGAGCACGCGTAAGGTTTTTGGCCTGTGTGAACCATAACATGTTGCTTCAAATTGTACATCGAGTAGAAAGCCTTTTGACAAAAAGCGCATTTATGAGGTCTTTCAAAAGTGTGATAACGCCTAATGTGCTGCGCCAATTCGGACATTTTTCTGAAGCTTTCCTCGCAATAGTTGCATTTCCTCGGTTTTCCTCCGCCGTGACCGGCTCTGTGAAGATTCATTTCCTCCAGATCGGAAAAGCTTCGTCCGCATATTTCACAAGTGTGCGGTTTCGCTCCCTCTTTATGGATCTTAACGTGTTTCGTTTTATTAGCCTTTTGCGAGAACCTTTTTCCGCATATTTCGCAAACGTACGGCTTATCACCGGTATGAATTCTTTCGTGCTGTTGCAGAGCTACCAATTGGGCAAAAGACTTTGAGCAAACGCTGCAACCGTAGGGCTTCTCGCCCGTGTGAGTTCTCATGTGTTTCTCAATATCGCTCGGTCGCAAAAATGGCTTTTTGCAAACTTCGCAACGGTAACGCGGATTCTCGTGAAAATTTTTGTGAAAATTTAATTGACCGACTTGGGAAAAACGCTTTTTACATACGGGACATTCGAAGGGGCGCTCACCGGTATGGACGACCAAATGTCTTCTTAATAGAGCGGCACTTGAGAAAACGCTCTCGCAATCTGGGCAAGAATGTCCCGATTTTTTTTCGTGCATTTTGCTTTTACGGTTTGAGGAGGATTTTGGTTTTGAAGTTTTTGAATCCTCGTTGCCGTACGAAAGTACGCTTTTTCTTTGGTTTATCGAGTTCGTCGAAAGCGAATCTGTTCGAGGATTTGAAGATTCGTCTTCAATTGCTTCCGTGGCTACGTTTTCTATCCGTTCTTTGAGAGTTTCGTCAAGGTGTTCCATAGATTCTTGCTCTGTCGATGCGATAACTTCGTCGTCATCCAGAGGCAAACATTCCGCGCAATGAATCGACGCGCTCTCAAAGTCCGGAAATATACCATCACAACGCAAACATTTGTACTTAATTTCGTGAATTTCTTCATCGGTATTTACATCTTCTTCGCTCAAAATTTCATCCTCGTAATCTTGTTTTTCCTCAGTTTGGCTGTGGGATTTGTTTTCTATATTCGTTGATATTGTCTCGTCTGCGAGTGATTTTGTTTGCAAATTTTCTACAGTAACATCTTCCTCGTCAGATCGTACTGAATATATTTCTTCAGTTATGTTACCTTCTGCTGACTGTATATCTGTGACTAAGTGTATTGATTCATGTAAATTGTGATCTAAATGAGACTGAGATTCTTCTAGTCTCTTTGATTTAAAATCACTTCCACAATTCTCTAAGTTGATTTTTGGATTCTCTTCCTCCTCCATTGCATCTTCCAAAAAATTATGATCATCATTAGTCATGCGACGTCCTAGCAGCGAATAATAAGAATCATAACAGATTTCTCTGAATGTGTAAAACTGTGTTACACGATTTTCACAATTTTTGCAAATACTCAGTGGTAAGGAATCTCTGACCTGGACCTGAAAATTCGAAAAATAAAAATTTCAATATAAACGAGGAAAATTTATTTTAGCTGGTTGATATTTGTTAATTTAGGCATTGAGCTCTTAAGGAGACCCAGTCATCTTTAAAAGTTATACAAAAACATGGTGCCCGTTTTTTACATAAAAAAAAAATTCCCTGCCTTTTCCCTGACCAATCAAACTTTTTCCCTGACGGAAATTCCAATGATTTCTATTTTTTTAAATTGATAATGCCAATAAAAATGTATCCAAAACAAGTACACGTCTTCGATAAATGATTTATTTTTCCAATCAACAATGAACATATTTTTTCTGCATCTATTTTGTAACCTTATAAATTACATAAATGATCTTTGGAGTCATAAAGCTTCACATCACATTAAACAATATTATAATAATGCATGTTATATTATACTTATTATTATTATAATAATATATAACATTTTTAAAACTTTTTTCTTAAGTGCTTTGATACTGAGCAGAATCGTGTTAAAAAAATCCGCATCAGGTATTATGAATCGGGTTCAATCGATAAATTATATTGAAATTGTAATTATGGTATTAAGGTTTGTTTCTGTTTTTTTTTCTTCTTCATCATTTTTCTAATCTTTTTTTTTTTAAGACTTCCTTTTATGTACTTTTCATCTTCTTATGGGGAATGTGGCACCAATTTACTTTTTCCCTGACCAATTTTGAGATTTCCTGACTTTTCCCTGATTCTCTGACCAATTTTATTTTTCCCTGACTTTTCCTGGTTTTCCCTAAACGTGGCCACTCTGAAAAAAAGTGTATTGTTGATGCCTTTCTTGTAAATAATCTTATTTAAAAATAATCATACTTCTCATGAAGTACATGTCAAGCATTATAATTCTGCAATTTTGTAAACACATACAGAGCACCGGGAAGTGTGTCATAGCTTTTAGATCAAACTGGTAAATGGATTTGAATTTTAGAAAAACTCCTCAAATAAAAATTCCTATACTCATTATTAAATATAATCATTATTAAAGATAAAATAAGACACGGAACATTAAAATCTTTTCACTATAGTTTGCACTGAAAACTATTGCAAAAGAAAATGATAATAAAGCAATAAAGTGGGTAAGCAGTCAACGAATACTCCCTAAAGAAAAATAATAAAATCATCATAGGTACTAAAGTGTGATATATGAAAAAAGTGCCTGGATCTAAATTTTTTAAATTGTAAATTTTAGTTTTTTTGTTTTCAATATTTACTATTTTTGTATACTTCTTGTTATTAAATAATTAAACTTCTACAACTTGCTATATTCAAACCTTAGATCAAAACACTGTTTTGTGAAAATAAAAAAACATTTTTTACTTTTCCTCCCATCCTCCGACGCAAAACATTTGAAAAGCATCGTATACATAAGTTTCTTGGCGCGAAAAGTAAACAGAGCATGCAAAAGTCGAAAACAGATAACGAAAAAATAAATTCAACAAGTTTCACTGTTTACCCACCGGAATCGACAAGCAGACCATTATTCTAGTGGCTAACGAGAGGCCAGTGTTATCATTGTCACCAAATAAGGGCGTCAGATTGTTTCTGTCACCGTCAGCCAAGCACAAACGACATTTATCAATAGTAATTTTGTTTGTATTCATTTTCATCCATAAAGTGTCATAACATAACCTCATTTCTTTTATATACTCGAGTAGTTGTAGTTCTATAAGATAGCGGCGCTGTAATCGCCGCATTCGCTGTGCTTATAAAAAAAACAGGTTTAGTCAACGTTCTGTATTCTGATAAATGTTTTTTCAAGGATATTTGTGCTAAAACTTAGCTAATTTATAAGAAAAAGAAGTAAGTTAACTTTTATACAATTTTATTCGAAATTGATAATTGCCTAGATTTTTAACAATGTGTTCTCAAAGATATGGATTTTTACGTGAAAAATTGAAATAGACGTATAAAAATCGAAGTTGTGGACAAAAAAAAAATATTTTAAGGACGATCGGTGGCCACTCCCAAAGTCAAATCAGAGATAAATTTTCGCGATCGATTCTTTAAAGTTTAATTCATTAAATAATAACAGTGGAGGGTGATTTGTATTGAAGCATGTAGACTTAATCCAGAGAAAGATTAATAGTCACGGATTTGCATAAAGATTAACTGATTAACGTTTCTTTTCAGTGTGATATATTTTCGTTCAGTTTTTTCCAAGTATTATCTTTAATTCTTTGCCGATTTTTATGAACGATAGCTCATTGTTTTTCTTAAAAGATACTCTACGAATTGACCTCCTAGATATTTCATAGTATTCATCGTTTTGTAATTATAGCCTGTTGTTTATGAAAGTATTTTAATTTCTGTTAAACAACAGTCTAGAATTATTAAACAATTAACACTATGAAATATCTAGGCGGTCAATTCGTAGAGTATCTTTTAAGGTAGAGAATGACCTGTCACTCATTCAAATCGGCCAAGAATTACAGATTATACTTGAAAAAAACTGAACGAAAATGTATCCCATTGAAAAGAAATGTTAATCAGTTAATATTTATGCAAATCCGTCACTATTAATCTTTCTCTGGATTAAGTCTACATGCTTCAATACAAATCGCCCTCCACAGCTATTATTTAATGCATTAAACTTTAAAGAATCGATTACAAAAATTTATCTCTGATTTGACTTTGACAGTCGTCACCGATCGTCCTTAATCACATGTTCCCTGTTTTTTAAACTCAAAACAATGTTTTTATTTTTTATTTCTAAAAACATTTTTGACAATAGTTTCAACAGTTGAGGATTTAACTTCTTAGTAAGTAAATATTATTTTATTGAAAAAAAGAAGAAAAAAAATCCACGCGCGTTTGTTAAGCGGTCACCCATCAAAGCATGCGCCAAAAGTTGCTTAACTTCAGTAACTGAACGAGACCTGGTCTTATTTTAAAAAAATGTTAACATTTATTTAAAAATGGTTCATAATAATAAAACTACTGGTTGAAACAAGCATTTAAAAAAAAATCTTACATTAACAAAACTAATTCGCCTTATTAAACTAATAAGGAAACTAATTCTTACATTAATAAAAAAAGCCCTTGAGAATGGGGTTTACAGTTTTCTTCGGTAAATGAAGTTATTCTAAATTATTATGTATATTCTGTTAGTTAAAATGACAGCAGATGATCCGGAATAATTATTGTTCGTAAATTCGTACATTTCATATATAATTCGTATATTTTTTTATGATTATTTTTAACCAATACAGTTGAAAACATTAAATTATTTTTTAAATCTTTTCTTCGCCACAAATGTTGAAACTTTCTTTAAAAAAACGTTATGATTTTATCAATATAGTCTCTAAGGAAACTCTGAAAGGTAACTTAATTCCGGAAATATGCGAGTACAGGTCAAGAACGGAAGGGGACGGGGATATAGTCTAAGAAACACAAAACACCTAGTCAAGAAGGGGTGGGGGGGGGGGGGGGAGGGATTAAGAGGACTAAGTTAAAGAAAAGATCGGGAAGAAACTCAAAACTTTGTGCTAAGCGCGAAAACTTACGGGTCGGTACTGACTATACTAAGTTATACACGAAACGTGTATAATGGATGTGCGGCATAGCATAAATAAATATTTATTAAGAGTCGTTGGAACAAACGTTAGTTTATAAAACATGAAAAGCCCTGTGACGCTAATTGTAACCAATGTTCCTATTGTGTTTAAGGATTAGTATGTAAGGATGGACTTGTAAAAGGCGAACGTGCCGCACGGTGGAAATAAATTCTATTCTATCAATATAGTCTCTAAAATAAAGTGGTTAACATAGAGTACAAAAGAATTTTTTCCGCATTTTACCATCAGTCGGCAAAGTAGGGAGCAGTTACGTATCTCGAGACGCTAATGCTACAGCCAGACTGCTAATCGTTTAATGCTGTTTCTTCTGGCATCACTCCCGAATCTCTGTCACCAAAATTTTTAAATATTTATACATCAACATACATCGAGTCATACGTAGTGTATTATTAATTATTTATCAAGTAGATCCAGTCAAATTTAAACTCGAAAAAAAAAAGAATTCCAAAAAATAATGTGCGATGGCCGGGAATCGAACCCGGATCAACTGCTTGGAAGGCAACTATGCTGACCATTACACCACCATCGCACGTGTATCATATAGTATTTGTGAGGTTACATATACAAACAGAACATGGAAATCAAAAGGCGACTATAAATCCGAGTGCAATTGTTTTGTTAAAAAGTCGTGAATGTCACGATTTAACCTTTTTTTAATCGAGTGTACGTAGAAAAATCAGTATTATGATGGTAGGTGATATAAATACGCTACTTCTCAGTTTCCTGATCGGCGTTGGTGGTGATTTAGGCGTAAGGGTAAATATGAAGATGAATTAGAAAAATAAAATGAAGAATATTTCTCGTCGATTAGATATCGCCGCGGCAGATCCGTCAGAGGTTCGGCTCTTGCCGTGTGGTATTTAGTGCCTCCGGCACTTAGAGTATTATCTCCGCGTGCTGTGCATTATAATTCCGATATTTCGAAATCGAGCGGTTTTTTTCGGTCGCAATTATCGGAGGTATCGTCGAAGGGCCCGCGAGAGGGGGGCGGAAAAAGGGGGAATGGAAGAACAGAAATACAAGCCCGAACCCCGATGCTTTTGTGTCTCGATCGCGTTTCACCGCGGAGCCTCTATCAGTCAAATTACAGCCTGACAAGCTGACACGTAAATTGGTATACTGTACCACGGACTTATTTATACCGGGTGTTACGAATTATCTGGTCAGTAAAACAGCCCAGGCTCCCTCTCGACCCTATGCCATCACAATTTCTTAACAATTTCTCGGAGACGAAAACCCTTCGGTCTTGTTGGAATTTAACAACAACAAAAAATCGAAATTAAATAAAATTGGTGCCGCTCTGACGAAATTTCAAAAGGCATGCCGAAGCATGAGCCTTTTTACGTAGTCCTCTAATCGCAATAATGCTTTTCGAATTTTCAGAACTCGGGGATCGAGCACATCGATCGATTGGATGTCGGTATGGTTTTCTGTAAGTAAAGATCGAATAAATTTTTACCTACTCGAGAGCGAATATATGTTTACGATTTTTATGTAATATAGTTTTTCCTGAACTTTGCGTTTATATACTCACAATTATTGTTCAGGGAAAATTTGAACTTAAAAGTCGGATTTCTTTTCCTTATAGGAAAATACGTTTTTCTGACAGTGAAGGGGTTAAGGGGATGTAACTTTGTGAGTTGCTGAAATATTAGTGGGTATATATTACGGATTTTTTTTATTGCTAATCTGTTACATATTTTTTTATTATTATCTGACACATTATTAGTACATGTTTTTAGGCTTAAAAATAAATTTTCCTATCAGAAAATATCAAATATTGGTCGAGAAACATTACGTCCTTTACTTCCAGCCATTAAAAAAATTCGACGCACGTGTAAATGTAAATTAGAAATGATAATATTTATAATTCATCAATTATCAATATTTCCAAGTGAAAAAACGTATACTAAAAGTATGTGAAACAAAAATATACAGCAGTTTTGCTACAAAAATCCTAAATATCGATTTACATTTCAGTTTCTCGAGACCGGTACGACCCTTTAAAGCCTTTTTATTGGGAGAATAATAATTGCAACAAATAAAATGAGAAAAACCAATACGATTTTTGCTAATTCACTGTGAACTTTTCAGGCCGTAGTTGTTTCAACTAATTTCTGTATCATTTTTCGAAATGCTGGACGTTTATAAAAAGTATGGACATATTGAATTCGTATATCGATTGAAGTGTTTCGAAAACGAAGACAATCGTTTGTATAGTCTTTATTTTTTTCGTTTTTTTGTGAATTTTGATGTAAAAAAAATTTAATGGAATCAGCTAAATCTGTCGATTTCGTTTTCCTTTTTATGTAATATTTTATGTACAATACTTTCGTGACTTGCTGTTTGAGAATGTTTACAAGCCCTTTCAGGGCCTAGAGCATTTTAAAGCTTACAATAATAATAATAACGCTACTAAGATAATAACGATAATAAGAAACGCTCTCACGTACACTGTTAGAAAAGACTGGAAGTTTTTATGCATAAACTCGTCATCTAAATTTAATGTACAATTGTAGTATAAATGTAATGTACTTTTGCGATAAAATTAAAGCAAACTATTGAAATTCAGGTACTTTTACTGTAAAATTAAAGTAAATTATTGAATTTGCTGTACCATACATTAAGGGATCTTTCTAGTGTGAAAAAAAATCGATTTTTCTTTCGTCTTATCTATTAGTATATACGGTCAAAAACATACATCTCAAATTTTTAAAGCGAAGTTCGAAATACTTCGCTGGCATACTTTATGAACCTGGCATCACCGATTAGTCGTAAGTACATAATGTAGGTATATGAAATTTCTACACTCGAAACTTTAAATGCGTTTTTCTCGAAACGACATTTTTCAAAATGGTAGACATTCTCCAGGAAACCGTTTTCAAATTTTAGGAGCACATTCTTCACGCTACTCTCTATCGTGCTATGGAAGCTTTTTTTTTTTAATCTTCCCGTTTATTTAAAAAGAAAAACTCGAAAAAAAAATCGCTAAAATCGGTACTTTTTGTTCAAAACGCCGCCATTTTGTGAATTTTAATTTAAAAGAAGCCTCCATAGCGCGATAGCCAATTACATACTAATTAATAATCCGCGGGAGGCAGTTTTTGTGAGTTTCTAATGTATTCTCATACAATAGAAACTCAGTAAAAATAAAGCCGTCTGTGTCGGCCAGGTTTTCCGCAGTTTCCCTGTGCCCTCGTGCAAATGCGATACAGTAGTTGCATTACGATGAGTGGCTGCGGACAACACTCTGGGGGGGGGGGGGGGGGGGGGGGCTCTATGAAGTGAACGGGGAAAGGGGCGTCTATGATGGAACGGGGAAAAGGGGAGAGGGGCAACGTAAAAGCCTGAAGAAGGCATACGGAAAGAAACAAATACTAATTACAGTAGAACCTCGGTTATCCGAGGTAATGTGGGGAGGAGGTATCTCGGATAAGCGAAAACTCGGATAATACGGAAACACACACAACTCAAAATCTTTGCTCTCCCGTTGACTGTTCAGTCCCAACTGTTTTATTGTAGCTCGCAAGCGAGGAACACACCGAACTTGTAGCAACAATTTTATGCGCGTGTAAACAACAATGTAGCGAACGCGAACGACTCAGCGTAGTCGTAGCAGCTTCATCCGTTTGATCTGAGTTTCTCCGTATTATCCGAGCGTACACCTCGGTTAACGCGGAGTGCTCAGATGAGTCCGGTGCCTCGGATAACGCGGAGTCTCGGTTAATCGAGGGCCGGATAAGCGAGGTTTTACTGTAATAATCCTTTGGGGTTTTTTTAGATCAAATTTGCGACCCCTAGAATGTCCACCATGAGGATATCTTTTCTATCAACATTATTTTCAACAATTAAAAAAAATTTAAACAATAAAAATCGTCTTATAAAAAATCATTTTCTGTCATTCATGGTTACCTTAATATGTCATAAAAAATTCAGATTGATCGGTGTATAGTAACGGTCCGAAAAAAAAATCGTGAAAATAGGCTAATTTTCGAGCCGTCATACTGGAACGATCGCTTAATTTTACATTACACTTACATACTAAATTTAAAATACCAGTTTAAGCATAAAAACTTCCAATACTTTACATAAAACTTTACAATGTAACTTGATGTAAGGTTTGTTTTATCGGGCATAAAATATTCCCGGATATGTTTTAAATTTAAGAATATCAAAGCTTACAATTCGTATATTGTCCGGATGTAATTATTTCGTGTTTTAGAAATTGCATCGTACGAATGAAAAACTCAGTGCGGCGATCGCGTCACGCCTCTGTGATTGTTCAATAGCATAGATGTATAATACATAGACTGCGCGTTCCCTACTTTCCTTGGTTACAAGACTACGAACTTAAGGTAGTCCTTGCGCATTAACCTTTCTGAACTTTAAGATTTAACATTTTTTTATATAATAGTTGAATCCCTTCGAAATGCGATTGCAAAGTTTCAAGCTGGGTTATAGACTAAATTACCGAGAAAATAAATATTTAAAAAATAATTCTTATCCACGGGCTCTTATGGGAAACTAACCGATTTCGTACTTCGGAACGAAAATTAACATGTATAAACTGAACTTTTATACAATATCAAATGTGCTATGGATTCCTGATAAAAAAGGGACGTTATCGAAGTATTTGGGTGTAATTCCAACTTCAAACACATCATCGCCACTGAGAAGTTACGGATAACCGGATGTAGCGGACGATGATAGAAATCAACATAACCTCCAGTGTCAACCGGTGCCGTTTCAACCTTGGTTTCAGCGACCCGATTTTTCGTTGCGGTTGTGGTCGTGCCGCAAAAATTAGATTTTCTATCTACTTTTTTTTTGTTTTGTGTCACAAATTTACCTTTAAAACGACCAAATTTAGCTCTGACCGCGTGATGATACAATACCACTACGCGTTCAAACGAGACTCTGATGAGATATTTTAGTTAATACAATTTATGTTTTTTAAGTTTACGAAGCATCTACAAATACGTTTTTATTCTCACTGTGATTAATTGAATGTGTAGATATATAAAAATGTTAGTATTTACAGAATTTTCAATTGATTAGTATGGGTCGCAAGGACTACCTTAAGAAAGAGATAGCTGATATGTAGAGCAGTCCCTCTGTCCTTGTTTAGCAGCACAGCGATTGGCGAAGTTAGACAAATAAAGGACTGCTTTAAGGAGGATCGGTGGCCACTCCCAAAGTCAAATCAGAGATAAATTTTCGCGATCGATTCTTTAAAGTTTAATGCATTAAATAATAACAGTGGAGGGTGATTTGTATTGAAGCATGTAGACTTAATCCAGAGAAAGATTAATAGTCACGGATTTGCATAAAGATTAACTGATTAACGTTTCTTTTCAGTGTGATATATTTTCGTTCAGTTTTTTCCAAGTATTATCTTTAATTCTTTTCCGATTTTTATGAACGATAGCTCATTGTTTTTCTTAAGAGATACTCTACGAATTGACCTCCTAGATATTTCATAGTGTTCATCGTTTTGTAATTATAGACTGTTGTTTATGAAAGTATTTTAATTTCTGTTAAACAACAGTCTAGAATTATTAAACAATTAACACTATGAAATATCTAGGCGGTCAATTTGTAGAGTATCTTTTAAGGTAGAGAATGAGCTGTCACTCATTCAAATCGGCCAAGAATTACAGATTATACTTGAAAAAAACTGAACGAAAATGTATCCCATTGAAAAGAAATGTTAATCAGTTAATATTTATGCAAATCCGTCACTATTAATCTTTCTCTGGATTAAGTCTACATGCTTCAATACAAATCACCCTCCATAGCTATTATTTAATGCATTAAACTTTAAAGAATCGATTACAAAAATTTATCTCTGATTTGACTTTGACAGTCGTCACCGATCGTCCGTAAGCATGATGTCTTTTTCTCAAGTTTGTACAACTCTTGAGGGAAACGCGCAGTCTAGTTATTATATGTCTATGTTCAATAGCGAATATTTGCCATGAAAATAAGGGTCCATGTCTAAATAACTTCGAATAAACAACTTCCCACTAAAAAACCTAATTAAAAAAAACTCCGTACATGAATAACTTCATATACAAATAACTCCAACTACAAAAACCACAATAAAAAGAAATACCGGCGCAAAAACTTCAAATAAACCACAATTTTAAATATAAATTACCATTACTTCCCCACCACACACTACTCCACATGAATTATATAGATAGCTACGGAAATGTCTTGAAGGATTACCACATAAATTCATTCATCACAAGCATGAATTTCTAAACACACGAATCAATAGAACCTAAAGAACCTAAAGAAAGAAATAACGAGAAAGCTAAACCTGAGGCCTAAAAAATCTATAAATAGAAGTGATTTTGGTATGTTAAGATTATTGTGTAAATATTCATTTTTGCACAATACACACAATAACAGAAAAAAAAACAAATAAAAACCAAAATTTAAAAACAGCTAATTATTCTATCGCAAGTTATTTTTGTCAGAAGTTATTTAAGTACAAGTAATTTTCACCACAAGTTATTCATGATAAGGTTCACTTGACCAAGTTATTCTGACGTAGTTATTTGTGAAAAAAATGATCCCGAAAAAAAACTGTCACTCTTACAATTTACTAAGTAACAGGTACCCAAAATGTCTGTTGGCCCGCAACCGATTATGACAAAATAGTTATGCAAGTGACGCGATGTGCGCGGCGCGTGTTGCATCTCGTTAGTTAGTTCGTCACAGCGACGGACCCGCGAGTCACTGCGCCGAACTAATGGTGCAGCTTCGACGCCACGATCGTCGGTGTTGGCGTCACGAGATCACGACAATCACGAAGAAGCAGCAACAGCTTCGATCACGACGCACACGGAATGCCAACAGGAAAAGCTCGACAGTAGCGAAGAGTGCCCGGGCCGACCGGTGCAATGTTACAAACACGCAATCCGAACTGGCACATCCCAGTGTTCGCGTTCAGAACACGCCGCGGATTGTAGGTACAACACCACTGGAAAACATGGCCAAACGTCAGTTTTGTTTCGTTCCTGGTACGGTGTGTTGTGCGCTGCGCTTGATAAGTCGCCAAACGGCACGTGTTTTATGTTTACGTTTTTAAGTTCGCGCATTGCTCACGTGAGCCTCGAAAAGCGGGTCTCGACCGATCACAACGCGTCCTCTAGATTCGATCGGACAAAGAAAATCAACGGTTGCTAATCATTGTTGCGCCAAGTTGAAGCTTTACGAACGATTGTAAGAACGATTAGGTATGGAAAGAAAAATTCGTGTTCTCTACCGATTATAGACTAATGACGATCATTACAACGTTTCGAGTTCGTGATTTTGTTCGATATATATATGGGTGTCATCCATTGTTGTGTGAGTGGCTTCGTACCAAAGTTATAAAGCTTCATTAGTGTATGAAATAACAATTTACGGTAAAATTATTCTGATAATTGTGTTTTGATAATAATAATCGGCAAACGCATTATCATATGGGCAGGAAAAGACGATCGATTCGTAAGCACTGAAAAGGTGTTCGATTAACGTCGTTGTATGGGATTGACATTTTCGTGAATGTCGAATCTAAGTATACATACACGGTGTATACTTAACTCTCCGTGTGTATACTTGTTTTTCTCATCTTTGTTTGCACACTGAGATTTTTTTATGTCCAAGCCAGACTTGCAACATTTTCGGGACATAAAAAAACGGAATTTTTTTCTAAACGCGTTTCTCATAGTGCCTGTCACTTTATCAAATACTTGTTTATGTCAGATTCTTCAAATTTTCTGAAACGACAATTGCATTGAATATAATGGGGCGAAATTAACCCTAAAAAGGTTAAAGCTTTTTTAAAATGAAAAGCATGGGTTATTGAAAACTGCCTTTAGTCTATAAGATTTATTTATAACACATTTCCTTTTTTCCGACTTTGGTAAAATAACGTAATTTCGTGTACGTAACGCGGATGCGCAAAATCGTTAATTTTTAACCCGTAACGCTTACAAATGCGCAATCCAGTTTCATTACTCTCTAGGGAGGAAAACGTTTCATTTCTACCCGGCGGGAGTGATGAAAACCGTACCGTACTCTCACTTATTTACTTACTTGCTTATTCGTCATAGGTTAATAATTAACTATTTTTGCGTTTTTGTTGCAAGCACGAAATGTGGTTTTTTTATAGCGAAATAGAGAAAAAAAAGTAACAGATGCTACACAGGAAGGAGCATAATTTTCACCCTCGGCATAAATAACGCACTTTCCTCTCTTGTAACATAATATATTTTATTTCACTCAGTGCGTCAAACGTCGTTTACACACCTCGTGAAATAAAATTTTGTACGATACTCATGCGAAAAACGTTTTCTTAACTCGTGTGATTGCAACACTCGCCTTCGGCTCGTGCTGCAAATTCACACTCGTCAGAAAAAGTTTTTTCGCACTCGTATCGTAATGTACTAATTTTTCCCGATTTTGCTATAATAACTTAATTCCGTGAGCGTAATGCTATTTTTTAATCTCTGACTCGTACGCATGCGCAATCCAGTTTCATTACACCCTAGGGAGTAAGACGATTCATTTCTGTCCGGTGGGAGAATGAAAATTGTATTGCAAATTCGTACTCGTCATTGGTTAAGAATGACCAATTTTTACGTCCTTGTTCCAAGCACGGAATGTGGTTATTTTATATTGAAATCAGAAAAAAAAAAATTCGTATGCTACAATTATTAAGGTAGTCCTTGTGACTCATACTAGTCAATTGACGCACTGTTCCGAAAATTCTGTAAATGCTAACTTTTTTTATATATCTACACATTCAATTAATCACAGTGAGAATCAAAACGTATTTGTAGATGCTTCGTAAACTTAAAAAACATAAATTGTATTAACTAAAATATCTGATCAGAGTCTCGCTTGAACGCGTAGTGGTATTGTATCATCACGCGGTCAGAGCTAAATTTGGTCGTTTTAAAGGTAAATTTGTGATACAAAACAAAACAAAAAGTATATAGAAAATCTAATTTTTGCGCCACGACTACAACCGCCATGAAAAATCGGGTCGCTGAAACCAAGGTTGAAACGGCGCTGGTTGACACTGGAGGTTATGTTGATTTCTATAAACGTCCGCTACATCCGGTTATCCGTAACTTCTGAGTGGCGATGATGTGTTTGACGTTGGAATTACACCCAAATACTTCGATAACGTCCCTTTTTTATATTGTATACGGAATCGTGACACTCTAAGGAATCCATTGCACATTTGATATCGTATAAAAGTTCAGTTTATACATGTTAATTTTCGTTCCGAAGTACGAAATCGGTCAGTTTCCCATAAGAGCCCGTGCATAAGAATTCTTTTTTAAATATTTATTTTCTCGGTAATTTAGTCGATAACCCAGCATGAAACTTTGCAATCGCATTTCGAAGGGATTCAACTATTATATAAAAAAATGTTAAGTCTTAAAGTTCAGAAAGGTGCGCAAGGACTACCTTAAATCATCATTCGTGACGTAATAGTTGTAAGGCTTATGTCAATTTCTTTGCGATGAAAAAAAACGATGAAAAAAGAAGATTTCGCTTCCGTTCCTATTCTTGTTATGAAGAAATTAGTCAAGATTATTCGAGACTACCAAAACAGTTGTCCGATGTTTGAAGGACAATTTACGTACCAAATATATAGCGTTTTTAGGGCTGCTAAATTCTATAGCTTTCATTGCGCGTCTGAATAATTAATCGCTCGTGAATCCGTTTCGAATCCCTGCTCTATCAACCTTCCTAAGCCTTACTTGAGAGCTCTAAGTATACTACGCGAAAAAGCGAGTCAGTCGAATGACAGCGAGCAGCAGGTGATATTTAAGCTCGATGTGATGCTCCGCTGCCTCTTAGAAAATTGTCGGGTTTTATTCCGCGATGTAATTATCGTTCGGGACGAAGAGCTCGAGCCGTCCGGATGAGTGGCGGACAGACGTTCGCCGAAATCCGGGACTTATCGTATCGCTGAAATACTATATGTATATAATACCGCATAGGGCGAGAATCGAGAGAAGTATTTACGAGAGTAGTCGGCTTCTAACTTTCGTGGCAATAGGTCACAAATTCTCTGTTCGCTGTTCAAATATTTGTAATCAAGTCATTTTTTTTTCTTTTACATACATTTCCAAAAAACAATGTTGTAAGTGTTGATTGTAATTCTTGCTGTCATATTATCGAATCAGAAAAATTATCGTGGTGTTAGGGCATTCAGTCCATTGTTACACGATCGAAAGGTTAAGTATGTTAGTGCTATTTTGTTAACTGTTTTAGAAAATAAATTAAGTGCTTATATGGAAAAAAGTTGAAGTCAAGTTTTGCACATTTCCCACTTTCGCCAGAGCTACACTCAGAGAAATTGTAGAAGTCTTGGCAACTACAAAGTGACAGCCTTTCATTTTTTATTCATGCACCTTGTTTTTGTAATTATGGTAACTTAAAAATTGTTCTAAATATACAGTAAGACCTCGATTATCCGACGTCCGATAATACGGAGAATAGCATGCGCACTCCGTGTTATCCGACGTCGGATAATCGAGGTCTTACTGTATTTTTATAATGTAATGTATTTTTATAATGCTATATAGGGCGAGGATCGAGAAAAGTATTCACAAAGTAGTTCTCTTTTTTTCTTTTACATACATTTCCAAAAATCAACGTTGTAAATGTTAATTGTAATTCTTTCTGTCATATTATCGAACCAGACAAATTATCGTGGTATTACGGTATTCAGTCTATTGTTATAAGGGAAGTTGAGTTTGCGTTGTAAGGGAAATAGAATACTCGATTGATTGTGTCAACTCATTTTTTGGTTACAGCAACTAATTTTTCTTTTCCATGTACAGTATTTTCAATTTTAATTATATAACAGTATTACATTTGAAGTAAATTTTGAAAACATTCCAAATATATTTTTATTTTTCACATTATCATTTATCTATAATTTGTATTTCTTGAAAATAATATATATTATTTGAATAATAATAATAAGTTGGTGCAGAGCAGTAAAAGTGTGAACTTTTAATGCGGCAATTACGACAACTTTTGGTTAAACAAAATTAATATTTGATAAAGAAACCAGAATTAGTGTCGCAATTGCTTGGAAAACTTTTCGTTACACGAATAGCAACTTGTCGGTTCTGATTTCCATAAGATCTGCGCACGAAGTTTAAGGAGGTTCATCAGAAATATAAAAATGTAGAGAAAAATCTGAAAATATTATCGCATAGTCGATACTTTGTGCTGAATGTACCTGAATTATTTGGGAATTTTTACCTACACCATTCACATAAAATTAAAGTATTTTCTGCATACTGTTTAACATGGGCTCTTATGACCTGACAGCTCCATCGTTTTATAACTCGGAGAAAAATGCAGAGAAAAAATGCAAACCTTGTTATTTCACTGTAGTTATAGTTTGGGTAAATACCACTAAAAAATCAGACTGATTGTCTACTTTGTTCATGAGAATTATTGAATGAAAGCACGACTTTCGCAGTTGTTTGCAGCTTGCCGATATAACAGGCAGGAAGTACGGCAACATTGGAGAGTTGAGAGTTAGGCTAGGCTCAGCGCGACAGGCGCGCGATTCAGACGATCTTATATTGATAAACGAGACGTGGTTGAGCGAAAATCGAATATTCGATTCATTTTTTTCCTATTCTTTCCGTTTTGTACTCGTTTTAACATATGCTTATAGCACTTTTCACTAATAAGCTTCCCTTTCCACCTGTAACGTAGACCTGCCATGATTGAAAAAGCATAACTGCTGAACTACTGGTAGTCAGCTGGTAGTCGCCACCATGACACTCATGGTAGGCAACCGCGTAAAATACGGACCTTGTTGCCGCACTTCTCCACAAATTCGCGATACTACAAATTCTAATTTCTATATGTTTGAGCATTATAAACTTATATCGATTAACTTTATACTGCTAAAAAATATTTATATATCCGTTTGAAATTACATTATCCGTCCCAATTTGACAATTCTCCGAATCAAGATATATCATTTATGCCGTTGGCTATCCTGAAATAGGCCTGTGCATAAGCATAGGACTACCGCTCGCACTCCTCACCTCCCGCACGTACTGACGAACCTCCTTAAGAATTATGTATTTTGATATTGGAAATTGGCAAATTAAGGGGTTAATTTAGATTCTTCAATTTGCACGAGCTAGTGGGAAGTACAAAGCGTGAGGGAAAACAAATGTGTTATCCACGTGATGGAAAGTCAGAGTTGTCCGTAAACCGTGACTCAACCCATCCACTTACGAAGATATATATAGTTTTCTTATAAGTGTTATACCGTCTTGGTAATTACACCTTTTATTCTCGCGCTTGCAACACCTCAGTTTTTGCAAAAAATATTTATGTAAATTGCTATTTAGCCGTTGGAGCTGTTTGAAATATCCTGTAGCTCATCGACATAGCGAAGCCCCTATTCGTTTCAAGCATTTTCAAGTAAAAACGTAAAAGATTTACACCAGTTAACACGAATGATAGATATCTGTAATTGTAAAATTTAAATAACTTTTGCTCGATTGCAGTTGTGGAGGTTGAGAATGAAGGCAAACATCCAGTCTCACTTAGTACACGAATGATCGATTGCTGCGAAAATATAACACCCGAAGACATCGATTGTGAGGTGAATAAATTATAATTCTGTTCATTTGGACTTTTCAATAGAATTTAGTAGAAATTATTCATGGAATAATTTTTTATCGCCACACTGAGAGAAAATTACGGTATTGGCAACTATAAAGTGACAACTGTTTATTTTTAGTTCGTCCGAGCAAATTTTTAATAGTTGCCACAACTATCAAATAGTTACCATAACTAATCTCATAGTTACTGTAACTATGAAAATAGTTGCATGGACTAAAAATTAATAGTTGTCATTTTATAATTGACTGTACTACTACGATTTCTCTGAGTGCCCTTAACGGCACAACTGATAGATAAATTAAATTCAAATTAAAGTATGAAGCAATTTCTCAATGTTACATATACAAGTTTATGACTCCTTTTCACGCATCCTGATTTGTTTGGATTCCATAAATTTCTTATCTTTTTAACGATAAGTAATCGAAAAAAAAAGTTTCTATAGCTGCAATTTTTTAAATTGATTTCTTTATCGTTGACTTACGAGACAATAGTATCATGATAAAATTACATTGCAATTGAGTTGCCTTACACAGACTATACCCGATTATGTATCGATTTCCTCGAGACCAAAGCGAGGTGCAGCAACTTATAAAAACATGTGTAAATATCTTTTTTTACATCTTTACCTTAATTACACTTTTTTTTTTAAAACGGTTACTTTTTCTTATACGAATCCTGTTGAATGGATACATTTTTAATGAATATAAAAAAAACTTGTTCATTGGAAAATGAGGGAAATAATTAGTCCGGCAGAGTTACTGCGATCAAATAAAAAAATGTAATAACATTTTTTTTTTAGTTTTTATATATAAACTAATATATTAAATGTAACATATAATTGTGATGTAAAATTAATTAAAAATAAAAGTACTTTAGTTTTATGCATACAAACATGTATATCAAATTTAATATATTTCCCGAATGCGAGTTAACACAGAAAGGTTCCAGTAACTGTACTTTAAAACTCCAAATAGGGAAATTACTGTTTTTAACACATCTCACATCTTTTTTTAATAATTATCAAACAATGAAAAAAAAAACAACAGACGATCTGTAGAATTTAATTATTTCATGAAAGAAGAATGCATTTGTATATTAAAATTGAGTACGAATCTTGTTCCACTATTTGATACAGGAGTTTTTCATTTTATCAAAGAAAAATTCATTTGCAAATAAAAATTGAAAACTACAATTTTTCTGCTATTTGATTCAGCAGTGTTAAAAAAAAATAAAAAAAATAAAAAAACGGAAACGAATTCCAAAGATGAAGATTCTTTACCGTAAGAAAGTTAAATTCAAAATTGCAACTTAAAAAGCTAAAGAACGATATATATATGTATACTACGATTTTATTGTGGCTCGCGCGCTGCGCGCGATCGCAATCACCCCCCCCCCCCCCCCAAGGGTGCCCCCTGTAGGGTAACCCCCCCCCCCCCCCCCCCCAGGTGCCCGCAGCCTTGGGGGACCTATGTTTTTGGAAAAGGACTTAGAATAATTCGGACTCGAGACTTGGCGGAAAGGGGTGGGGCTAGCCCCAAGCCTTCAGCCCCACCTCCTTTCGCCAAGCCTTGAGCCCGAATTATTCTAAGTCCCTCGATTCTTGACAAGGCGGCGGCGACGGCGGCGAGATCTTTTTATAATATAGAGAGATATATTTACCAGCACATACAACTTTTAAATTTCATCAAAGAAAAATGCATTTTCAAATAAAAATAGAAAACTACAATTTTTTCGTTATTTGATTCAGCAGTATCGAAAAATCAAGAAAAAACTAATTTCAATAAATAACAGTTCTGGCCGTCAAACGGCTAAATCCATATTGCAATTTGAATAGCAAAAAAAAAAACGAAGAAAATCGCTCCGATTTTCACGAATCCAAAACTTAATGCGGAAATTATTGAATTCCAGCATATACAACTGATCGGCGGTGATATGGGAGTGCTGAATCCCCTTGGAATAAGAAACCTGACTCTGGTATGGCCCACCCTCGTAAGTCACCTTCCTTCAAAACCGTCTTCCTTTGATCTCGTTCTTAATTCCTGCGAATTCTGCGACTGGTATAGTAACTCCATACAATAAGCCAACGCCGCGTAGCGCGGTAGCCGTGATCCCCCGTGTGATAAGCCCTCGGTATAATGCCACAATAAGCCAGACAAAGAGGGCGAAGAAGAGAGAAGAAAAAGAAAAAAAAACAGAAAACAAGAATGAAAAAAATGAGGAAAATAAAAGGAATTCGGTGAAGCTCTGGGGGAGCAGCTCGGAGCTTTCGTCGCTGGAACTGGTGTCGACTGTATGCCGCTTGTGCCGGTTCCCTCTGTCGCGTGGGAGTAATATAATCGTGGTCGTTATCGTGATCCTGACGGGGCGGAGCCGACATGCACCAACCAGCATACTCGGCTGTGTATTTCTGCCACCACCATGGGCCCCAAACATATTATCACTAAACACCACCGCCGCCGTCCTCGTACTTGGTCGTCGCGGACTTGCACGTTCAGCCCCACTCACGCGCTACCGACTCTCTCGCCGCCATCATGATTTATGAGTGTTTTTAGCTAACGTGACCCCCTCTTGTTCCTCGTGCCCCTCGCGGCCCTTTCTCGTTTCCTTTCTCCCTCTTTCACGGTGGCTGCTCGCACTTCATACTTATGCTTGCTTATGCTCTTGTGTATAAAGCAAATATACATATCTGGCCAAAGGAGAGCGAGAGAAGATAGAAACTAACCACGTAAATTTTAAGCGAATTTAAGGTAGTTCTGTCGGTATGCCGGAGTGATAAATCTCAGAGTCTATATGACATTAAAAAATAATCATACCCATCACTTTGACTGCCTTAATAATAATATTAAAAATAATCGAGAATCCTTCGAAATTGTCGTAATCAAATTAAACGATTATTTGTAAATAGTTGATATATTTAGTGCGGATTTGACTTCATTTTTACGATAATTAGGTTAGGAAACGTCATTTGGCCCGTTATCGTGCACTTTGACCTTGGTTCAATTAAGCATTATTCCGGAGACTTCACCTTTTTTCATGATGCATCAAGTCCTGAATGATTTGCGAATCCGTAGTACTTTTTATTTTTTCTCTATCTTTGATCTAAGTATGTTAATTTTCGATTTAAAGATCAATTTTTCCAGCCCTCCCGTGAGCACCGTGTAAAAAGATCGATTTTCAAGTTTTAATTGTTCATTCAAAGACTCGGTAAAAGCCTTCAAGATTTTGTGCAAGTAAAATTGAATAGCTAAATTACAACATGTAAAAAATTCATGCATATGAGTTTGGATTGCCTTCGTGATAGAACTACCTTAAGAAGAAACTTTTCAACCCTCCACGGAAATGCCCTTTAATTTTATTTTTTGCATCTAACAGCCAACCCTTTTGCCCCTTGCGTGATTGCCTTAATTACGGGACGATTTGCCGGAAAATGCCGATTTTTATCTAGGATATCGACTGGATCTATACCGATTTGCAATGGATTAGGATTTTGTGAAGTTATTTTAACTTGGATGTTGCAAATTGCGCGGTTATCTGCACGAACGTTTGGTTTATTGTGTAAAAGATTATTTTTGGAAATTGGGTGGCAGATTTCGTCAATATCAAACCTATTTTCTTCGTGTGACATTTTTTTGTTGCAGATTTCATTATTGCATTTTAAATGGAACAGAAATGTTGTGTCGATTTTTCGATTTAATGAAAAAGAAAAAACAAATTTACGAAAAGTGCAAGAGAAAATCGATATTGAGCTCAGAAAGCAACTACTTAAAAATTAAGCGAACTGAAGAAGGAATTTTTCAATCCTGACTGTATTTTATTTTATGTTTATTTTGCATCTAAACAGAGAGAAAAAAAAGATACTGGTAACTATAAATTTACAGTGAAATACAACCTCAGCCATTAAAAAAAAATTTATCTGTACTAATTATTCATAGTCAATTCAATAGTTAATAATAGTTATCGTAACAAAAAATGTATTGTTTTAAAAATTTTGCGATAGATGCAAAGTACTATTCATAGAAAACATGTTCACAAACATAGTATTCTTTGAGAAATTATTCAACAAGTTTGAAATGGTATTTGCCACAACAATAATAAAATTGCACTAACTATGAGAAAATAGCTTGGGTTGTATTTCACTATATGTTCACTGTTAAAGTATCTACGACATTTTAAGCCAACTGTAGAATTAGTTACAGTAACTATAACGTAGTTAATTTAACCATTAAATCCGTTAAAATAACTATTCAAATTGTTGCATGGACAAAAAATCTATAGTTATGGCTTAATAGTTGCCTGAACTACCACAATTTCTCAGTGTAACAGCCACTTCTTTTGCCCTAAATGATTGCGTCAATTAGTGGTCGATTTGCTGGAAAATACTGATTTTTTATCTGCGATATGGTTGGGAACTATATTTTTTGCAGTGTATTAATGTTTAGTGGATGCATTCTGTTTTGCACGTTGCACATTGCGCAGTATCTGCACGAACGGAATGGAGAATGTAACGTGGCGATTTCGTATGGATTTAGCGACAATCGGACTGGAGAAATTCAGCATAAAGTGCGATTCGACACGTTGGTTTCCGGTCGAAAGTTTCCAGCTGTTCTCGAAGGTAACTGTGAATCGGGGAATGCTGATTTTTTTTTGTAGCGTATATTTTGTGAATTAGGACAAAGTTGCTGGTTTTTTTAATACGAACGCAGGATACTGTGACCCCGTTATCGTCAAGAGATGTGCCAGCGTCGATCTCGATCCTCTCGATCATTGTCGGCCGATAAACTGTCACGTGAAGTACAATGGAAGAAGAAATTTCTACAATAGGAAGCTACAGCGATGCCAATCGGTGCCAATTTGCATCGCAGACACGGACAAGGAACTCCCAAATGTGGTGAGTGATTTATTTATTGCTGCATTGAATTTTTATAAATAAATTAACTTTATAAATAAGTTCTGTTGACGTAAAATTTCATCTAAGAAAAAGTTACAGATCGATGTAATCACATATCTGTAATATTAAATTATGTGACTAGTTTCTTAAAATATCGTCGCAAAAGAGACATTATTAATTGTCTGTAAATTTCACAAATTTCATTCTGATATTACCAATTTTAGTAAATAATTTTGTACTGTCTAGCGATAAATTACTTTCAATTTGTCTTGTGTAAGGGATTTAACGATTTTCGTTTTAATTATTTATAAATTAAATTTATAGATTGATAAATTGATAAATTTTCTTAAATTTTTGAAACGCCTTTGTACAGGTGTACATTAGAGATGAAATATTAAATTCTCCATCCACTTGTAAAATATTTAAAAATCCAATTTTTTCATAATAATGAATATTTTTTAAATTCAGCGTTAAAAAATACCGCTTTTTTAATCTTCTCATTAAATTTGTTAATTTCGAAAATGCGCTTCTATCAATAATTATTGATGCATTCATGCCTTGAATTGGTTGTATATTCCCAAAAAATCCTAGTCAAGATCCTACCATTAATCTAGCAGTATTTATTCCAACCGATAAGCATAACAGGATGAATACCTGTACCGTTGGATATAATCGGCAAAGAGTACGAAAGCTCATTAAAAAAAATTACGAATTGTACCATAATTCTTTTTTCATATCTTGCCTTTATATATTACTTTCATATATTACAAACATGACAAAAGTTTTTCATTTTCTAAACGTAGCGACTTGATTCAATTTAACAAATTATTTAAATCTGAAAATGCGTTTCAATTAATAATAATTGATGCATTGAATTTGTTTTATACACTGAGAAAAAAATATATGTAGTTGAAATAACTAAATTAGCTTACACCTTCGTTCAAACGAGTTTTTCGTTAGGACAATCAAATGTTTAGTTTCTTCAATAATCATTAGTTTCAGTTGTCTAAAATTTAATTGTGGTAATCAAAATATTTCCCACGTAAAAATGATGTGTCCAGGATGGAGTCTGGGCAGTGCGGGATGGAGTCCGGGTAGTCCAGGATGGAGAATGGGATTTAATCCGATCCCATTGTCCATCTTCGACTCCATCCTGGACTGCCCAGACTCCATACTGGATTGTCCAGAATCCATCCTACACAACCCACGCTCCATCCTGGATTCTGTCCTGTATTCCATCCTGGAGACCGCATCTTTTTTACGCGGGTTGTTATACCAACAAAAAATTCATTTGAACGCGGTTGTACGCTAAATTAATCCATACAAACATTTTTTTTCTCAGTCTATTCCCAAAAAATAGTCAACTATATTGCAAGCGATAAGTATTATTATTATTATTATTCTTTATTATGCTTTAAGTCCATTAAGGATCTGTAGGTATCCAAACGCAGAGAAACAACATTTAAATCTTATCAAACCTAACAATACGTACACAAAATATACAAACAAAAATCATAATAAGTAAACATTAATGTTTTAAGTTCTTTAAGCGACTATCTTTCGTCAGGTCCCACTACCCGTGTCGTGGCGAAATTTTTTTCACAGTTTCTTTCGTTTAAAAATTTTCGTTGGCTCTGGTTGGTTAATTAACTGTAATTAAAGTTGGTTCAATCAATTAGACTTGACGATTATTTAATATAGATTCGCAATAATTCGTTAATAATTGCCCGTCGCTACCTAGTATATTATGGCATAATAACACTTAAAAATATTGTGAAAATTAATATATGTATTGGAAGTTCTTTTTCAGATACAGTATATTAAATTTCATTTAATATACAGATATGTCGTAAAATTCCAATAATTATATTATAAACACAAGTTTTATGAAGTATTTAGTATACTGTATATTAATTTTGCTACAATTTTTTTGTATATTAATTAACATTTGTGTATTAAATTTATTATACGCGTTCCCGCAAAAAAGCTTCAAATACTTTATATTAATTATCATACAAAAATTTCTAACAGTGAAGTAAAGACTCTATATAAAACAATGTAACAGGGTTAATGCCTGAAATACCGGATATAATTGGCAGAGTGCAGAGTGCGAAAGCTCATTAAAAAATAATGAAGAGCCGTATCATAATATTTCTTTCGTGTATTACCAAATACGACAACAGTTTGTTTTTCTAACCGTAGCGACTTGAAACAATTTCAATACGAGTAGATTCCGTCTCGCCAGTTTTTCGCACCTAAGTCTTGTATTTATGAACGTTGCGCGCTATATGGTCAAACACCGGAAGATCCGTGTTCCATATATTTCGAATACACGCATTAAAGGCAATACATGCGAATGAAGGTATGAAGGTGTTCGTACATGAGACGTACTGACCGAGCACCTCGAGGAGAATTTGCTCTCATCGCCGGATTGATGTACAGAACTGGCATGCGATGTTTCGTGCCACTTCTGTGCCTCCCTCACGTCCCCTTCGTAATAGTAACATGATATACTATTCAGTCCGCTAAATCGTCGAGCCTCTCTCTCTCCTGACCAGCGATTATTTATTAACTTTAATTAATGACGCTCGACGATTTAATTTTAACGCCTTGTTTATAGTTTTAATGACTGCGCGTGATGATGAACTGGCAAAGTTTTTAAACTATTATTCCGCTTGGTAGCGTCGCCAATTTACTTGCCGTTACATTGCAGTATTTCGTTTCATTTCTTAATTCTTTTAATTTTTTTATTTGCAGATAACATGGTTATTTCTGTGGGAATTAGATACAATCGTGTGTACTTAATTTGCGTGGTCGTTTCAGGGTCTCCATTGCTGGCAACTTTCTCCAACTCAAACTTTTCGACTTGAGGAATTGATCCACTTTTCTGTGGTCGCTGATGCAACGAATGTTACCCTCTCATAATTAACTGCGGCTAATGATGACGGATGGCAGGTTGTTTGCCGATAAAACTTACTTTTGCTTCAACTCTTGTAAATCCTATGCAAGCATGAGTCTTAAACATGCATACTTATGTGTACTAAAACGAAAGCTTGGCGCACGACATACGGTTAATCAATTCCTTGCGAAAATTTTGCGTCTTAAAATTCCCGGAAATTGAATAAATGTGACTATAAGAAACTTGAACTTGGGTGAGCTATGATAATAACTGATTCAGGCTTACGTGCCGCTGTGCAACACCTTTCGCAATTACAGATTTTTATAGGTGAATTTGAGAAGGAACAGCAACGTTTTGTAAGTTTAGTGAATTAACAAATTTTTTTTTGTTAAATTAGAAGTGACTACAAATTTGACTGTAAAGAATTTGAACTTGTGTGAGCTATGTTGATAACTGATTTAGGCTTATGTGCCGGTGAGCAACACCTGTCGCGATTTGGAAAATGCCGTTAATGAAATGGAAATTCAGGCGCTAAGTCGTGGCGAAGCTGAACCCGCTTGGGGATCCGAACCTGCACCTCACATGATGGTTAGTACATTAAGGATGTTCTTCGATAATATCGATATTAATAAGAAAATCTAATCATGTGTATTGGGAAGTTTAAAAAAAAAAGATAAATCTCATGATAATACATAAGTGCAGTGAAAGGGAATTTTTACTCACTTTGAATTATACATGTTACTCACATGTCGAATTTCGGAGCAGAAACAATTTAAAAAACAGGAAAGTATGAAGAAGTTTACAAACTCATAAATTTCCTATAGCTCATTGGCAATAGTCACATGCTCTTGTTATAGTGAAAAAAAACTTTGTTTCAGGTTTTAATATTTAATTAATAAATTCGGGTGTTTGACTCATTCTGATGTAGTAACCAACATTTAGTTGGTTCGAGGTCAATTCACTTGAGTTAATTTTATGCAATTGGTTCAAAATAAATTAAATAGAAATCGTTTGAAGCATTTAGCTTAATTTTATCAAATAGCCAACGGAATTCAATTAGTTCAAAGTACATTTATTTGAGCTCAGTTAATGCGGTTGGCTCAACCTCAATTTAAACAATTTGGCTTGAATAGCATTCAGATCGCTTCTTTTAAAGATTTATCTTGGCATTAATTTTTTGTCTTAAATTCATAGCTAAATGATGTTAAATGATGATGGAGTTAAAAATGTGACCTCGTGGTGACCGGACTCTCCGGTCTCAAAAGTTAAAAGTAAATACAAGTGCAATGTAAAAAAGCCATAGTGTTAAACTTCTAAGAACATAAAACACAGACATGCTTAACCTATAAGATCCCCGGTCTTATAGGCCCGGTCACCAACCACACCAAAAGCACAACACGAGAAGAAAACGTCTATTTTGTCAAACAACAAATGTACAAATACGAAACATAAACAAAGTATGAGGTCACAAACTCATCAATTTAAAATTTTTAATAACAATGGTTTCTGAAGAGGCCCTGATCAGGGTGAAACGTTAAACCACAAAAAAGGAAAAAAAAGTCATAAGCCGTCATTCGCCGAAGCACCTCATACCACATGTCCTTCATAAACGGCTAAAGCAACGCTTAACAATCATAAATGATGTTCCGTCTCAATTCTTCTTGTAGGTCCATTTTGGATATCTATAAATTACTACATTCACTTTTATGTAGACTAGCACATCATAGTGTTATAAAATATAAAAACCGGGCAGCATATGAGATTTCCGAACAAAGATTCTAAAACGGTATTAGGTGTCTTAAAAAGTTTCTAGATTTTTTTCTTTTGCGAAATAAGTTCAATCCTTGCTCCATTACAGAATATGTACTGCCACCACGGTTACAATGACAACATCACAGGCTTCTGCATTTGCGACGATGGATGGAATTCCCAACCACTGAGAAATTTAGAGCCCTCCAATGAATATATTCACATGTGTAACGTGCAGATGTTACGATTTCCGAGTATCAATGGTAATCCTCTTGAACTCATCCTCTTCGTTGTATCCTTTGGTTCCTAGTGAGTCTACATTAACTAGACTAAATAGGCCATAATGAGCTTCTGTATTCTTGAGCAAGAAAAAAAATGTACCCGTCAATTAATTGAGACCAAAAGAATAGCAATACAGGTCCCACCGAGATTTGAACTCGGATCGCTGGATTCAAAGTCCAGAGTGCTAACCATTACACCATGGGACCGACTTGACAATTGCCGAGTTATTTAATTCAATCAATAGCTCCCGAAAAAAATAACTGGCTAAAAAAAAAATATATGCTTAGGTCCCACCGAGATTTGAACTCGGATCGCTGGATTCAAAGTCCAGAGTGCTAACCATTACACCATGGGACCGTTGAGATTTCCTTACGAAAAAGAGCGAGTGGCGTTTAAATATAGTTTTTTTTTTAAAAGTCGTATTCCAACAATCCAAACTTCAACTTCAACTTCAATTCACATAAGTTAAATAAATATTTACCGACTTTTTGCAGTATATATTATTTGTCAAATAAATGACGAGAACGTTGTTTTGCAGAATTATCAGATGAAGGTCAACTTCTATTTGACCAATCAGTCGTCTCCGAGATGTTGGTATTACAGTTTTAGTTACCGACGGAGCACAATCATAGTTTTGAGATTATGTGCTCCGTCGGTACTAAAAACTGTACTGAATGCATTCAGTGTTTGTATACATTTTTTGAAAAAGCAAGTTCGTACGTCCTTTGTCCCTTAATTCCGCAAGCGCTAGCAATTTGTTTTTTCCTGAAATGTGTATGGAGCCTGAAGAACAGGCATTACAGTTTTTTATATCGACTGAGCACGAGATGGGAGGGAGGGTGGTTATGTGTGTGTGTGTGTGTGTGTGTGTGTGTGTGTGTGTGTGTGTGTGTGTGTGTGTGTGTGTGTGTGTGTGTGTGTGTGTGTGGAACGACACCTTAAGGTGATGTGCTACATGTCGTCTGTCTCTCAGATCGCCATTAGTGCGAGTGAGATAGCTGAATCTTCCCGAAGTGTTATTCTTCGCGACGGTCGATTTTTCGAATAAAAGTCGAGAAGTATTGACTGCAGACTGCCAAGACGCAGTTAGTACTTCTCGTCTTTTACCTGAAACATCAATTATAACCAATAACAACGCTTTACAGTTTTTGTTACCGACCGAGCACTAACACATCATCTTAAGATGATTAAGATTAAAGCGTTGTTCTTGGCTACAATTGATCTTTCAGGGAAAAGACGAGAAGTACTGACTGCGTCTAAGAAGTGTGCAGTCAGTACTTCTCGCCTTTTATTTAAAAAATTAACCATGGCGGAGAATAACGCTTCGGGAAGGTTCAGCTATCTCACTCGCACTTATGACGATTCGAGAGAGACAGACGATATGTAACACATCACCTTAAGGTGATGTAAAATATTTGTATACGCGAGAAACTGTGGCCGAGAAATCCGACTAACAGTTTTTGTTACCGACCGAGCAGCTATAATAAAACCTTAACAACGTCGAGCTCAACAGATTGCGGGATTTCTCGGAGCTCTTGTTGTCCTTTTCTGCTTTGCTATGACGTTTCTGATGCGTAACTCCATGCCACCTGGTCCAACAGTTGAATGTGGACAGCAAACCGGTGAATATTTTGATAGTTCATCAAAGAGTTGCACAACAGCATCATCGAACAAAAAAAGCCAGAAATTTTGCCGGAGTTCAACAATGTCATGTCCAGGATTACGTTAAAATGATTGATTGATAAGATACCTTAATAAAAAAATGCACAATTAATCAGCGTCTTCAATTTTTTTTAAATGTTATTGATCATCGGGGTCACCACAATTTTTCCTGGCATTGTGTAAAGTAAAAAAAAAAACAACTGCCGAAACCCGGGATTGAACCGGGGACATTTAGATCTTCAGTCTAACGCTCTCCCAACTGAGCTATTTCGGCGTCGAGTCTTACTTTCCGATTGCGCAATGTTCTGGCTGACGATACTATTGTCGTTATAAAAAAAACATTGCTTGGGTAGTTTGTTCGAAATTTGTGGATTGCTTTTATAATTGCTTCAAGTAAAAAAAAGTCAATTGCCGAAACCCGGCATTGAACTGAGGACATTTAGATTTTCAGTTTAACGCTCTTCTTTTTGTTTTTTTTAAAGATGCTTATTTCAATAGTTTAGGTACAGTATCGGTGTTCTGCGGTAGAAATAATACGCAAAAAATATCAAGCGGTTTTAGAGTGAATACAGAGAATAGTTGGCACTTGCCCATTGAGGGAAATCATATCACGGAGAAAAATAATTAGCTTCCAAAACCATTGGCATGGCTAAATACGTTCCAAGCGACTAAGTTAGCTAGGTTATCCAATTTTTTGGTTGAACTGACAAACTAGTTGGTTGTGACGCACAATTCGTTAGTTGCCAATAAATTAATTTGCTGACCCATCGAACTGGTTTGTCGTCCGAACTAACTGATTTGTTTCTGCAACCAACTAGTTTATTATCCCAACTAATTTTGTCGCTTGGAGCCTATTCAACCAATCATTTTTTCTGTGTATACCCGAGGGGAGTACGTAGTACATAAGTATTTAAATTTAAAGTCTATCGGGACAATTGTCCAACGAATTGTTACGCATGAAGCGTTTCGTCTTACAGAGAAAAATTAAGTGTACAAAAAATTCCACAAATGAATCTGATATGACCCTCTCCCAACTGAGCTATTTCGGTGTTGAGTTTTACTCTCCTATTGCGCAATGTTCTGCCCAATCATACACGGAATGCAAAGATTGGTTGTGACAACTACGTTTTCAATTTGTTTTACTCGAGCTCTCAAAATTTAGTTGCGATGACCGACGAATTAATTGCCACAAACACTTTGAAAAGTAACCTCAGCTATTGACAATTAGTTATCGTGAGATGGTAAGCACAACGAATCTAATATTTGAGGATACTATTCCAAGTATACAGCCATGTGACCTCAAAAACGATATTTCCAAAGATTTAATCGTACCTTACCGGGCATGATTTACGGTGCTTGATAATATGGACCAATACAATTTGTGTTGCATTTGACTATTTTGATACTACAGCATTAAGGTAGTTCTGTCGTGAAGGCAATCCAAACTCATATGCATGAATTTTTGACATCTTGTAATTTAGCTATTCAATTTTACTTGCACAAAATCTTGAAGGCTTTTACCGAGTATTTGAATGAACAATTAAAACTTGAAAATCGATCTTTTTACACGGCGCTCACGGGGGGGCTGGAAAAATTGATCTTTAAATCGAAAATTAACATACTTAGATCAAAGATAGAGAAAAAATAAAAAGTACTACGGATTCGCAAATCATTCAGGAACGGATGCATCATGAAAAAAGGTGAAGTCTCCGGAATAATGTTTAATTGAGCCAAGGTCAAAGTGCACGATACCGGGCCAAATGACGTTTCCTAACCTAATTATCGTAAAAATGAAGTCAAATCCGCACGAAATATATCAACTATTTACAAATAATCGTTTTAATTTGATTACGATAATTTCGAAGGATTCTCGATTATTTTTTATATTGTTATTGAGGCAGTCAAAGTGATGAGTATGATTATTTTTTAATGTCATATAGACTCTGAGATTTATGACTCCGGCGTACCGACAGAACTACCTTAACAAGACTAATAAGAACACGTAATTTGATATTCAACTCCATATCTGGAACTTGCTTTCGGGCACGATACTCGAATGGTCGTGGCAACCAATCGAGTAAGTAAGGTTGCAATATAGTTGATTACCGCAACTCATGGGTTATCTACCAATGAATCTTAGTTTGTGCCACCAATTCTCCTTCTTTTTACAACCAAGTTGAATTGTAGGAGAATTAGAATAATTGGTTGGTTGCGTCAACCGATATTTTGGTTGTGGCAACTGATTATTTTTTTCCATGTAAAAAAAGAACATTATTTGAGCAGCTTGCCCAAAATTCATGGCTTGCTTTTATAAATGCATCAAGTAAAAAAAAAGACAACTGCCGAAACCCGGGATTGAACCGGGGACATTTAGATCTTCAGTCTAACGCTCTCCCAACTGAGCTATTTCGGCGTCGGGTTCCTCTTTCCCATAGCACAATCTTATGTCAGGCGTTACAATTGTCGTTATAAAAAAGAATAGTGTTTGGACAGTTTGCCCGAGATTCCGGGTTGGGTATCATAATTGCGTCAAGTAAAAGAAAAGACAATGGCCAAACCTAGGTATTGAAACGGGGACATTTAGATCGTCCGTCAAAAACTCTTCTTTTTTTAATGTTTATTTTAGCAGGTTAAGTACAATAATAGTAAAAACAGTACATGAAAAATATCAATCAATGTAAGAAAATAGTTGGCCCTTGCCCATTGAGGTCACAGCCTCGCAATTAAGGTAGACGTACCATTTGTGGGCCCACAAAAAATGTATATATTATTTCATCATTTCTTCAATCTATTAAAATTACTGAATGGGGTTGTTTTACATAAATCAAAGCAAACTTTACATTGAATATGCAATTAAGAATTAGGCGCTTAAAGTACCTAATTCTTTAATAAATTATGTTCAAAGCCTTTTGGCACGATTTGTGGCCATCTCGTCATTAACGTGCAATCGGTACGACCACAAATGGATCAAGCTGAGGACCACATATGGGCCTAATATGGCCAAAAACGGACTTCTAGAGTTGTATTGGACCCGAGGGGAGTATGCAGTACATATATGTGTGTATCTCACAAACTTTCGACTTTCGCGGCCTCAAAGAATAAAAAAAAATTTTTGTACTCATCTTAAGACCTTTAGCAAGCAATATTCTTTCATGGACAAAGCTTCATCTACAGGGTGCTCGCACAAAAAATCACATCATTTTAACTAAAAATCATTTATTTGGTGCTAATTCATTGTAGGAACTATGTGTTATTGTGTTTTTACAAGTGTTTAACTTACTTTCAATTTAACTTTTTTTTTTAAATGACCCATTTGAAGGTATAGTTTTATCCCTTCCAATAGGTCATTTTTCTAATTCAATTTTACTCAATTCGTATGCAGAAAATGAAAAGTATGATTGGTAATGACTCCACTAACTCAAAATATAGTTTAGATAATTTAGGAAGGATAATAGTTTGAATTTATTATGCGAATTTATAAACTTGACATTCTCGAACCTGACAATTGAATACATTTTGATCCAGGAAAAATTGTTTCTCGTCTAGAGGTCGGGCACATCTGCCCACATCTAATTCGTGATAAGAATAACGTACTCAGATGGAATTTAATTATCTTACTTGACTAGTTTGGCCGGATAACGATGCGAAAAACCTGACTTTTATTCTCCACGCAGCAACTCTCCGACAAAAATTTCACTTCATTTAATCCGTGATGATTCTACCTTCATGTGCATTCAATTCGTTTGGCTCAATTAGCTTGTGCTGATAATCCTGAACCATATAACGGTGAATGTCAGGTTCACCATCGAAACCGAGTGACAGACGTTCACAGGAAAACCGCTTAATTTTCTGACATGTTTGGCGATTACAATTAGGTATATTATGTTCATTGCACCTTACCAGAATTTCATGATTTTTTTCTTATTTTTCTGAAGGTGCATATCAATGCTACACCCGTACGAAGTGACGCGAAAATCAGAGTTACGAGCGAAAACGTTAATTTCCGCATTTGAACCAGGATAAAACAGTGTAGTGGGACATTATAAAATTAAATTTTTTTTTTTTCAGATAGATTATGCTTCGTACATCTTAGTAAAAATTTGATACTCGCGTAATTTATTCTCTGTAAATTACTATTGCATTCCGCAATCGAGTTACACGAAAGTCAAAGGTTTGTGAGATATGCCCATATATTTTCAATGTTACTGTGTGAACAATTGCCCAGCCGATTGTTACGCACGAGGGGTTATTATTACGGGAAAAAATAAATACTCTAACGCGCTCCGAACTGAGCTATTTCGGTGTCAGTTTCCTTTTTCCCATAGCACAATCTTATGTCAGACGATGCCATTGCCGTTACCGAAAAGAACAGTGTTTGGAAAGTTTGCCAGAGATTCCGGACTCGCTATCATAATTGCATCAAGTAAAAAAATAATACAATTGCCGAAACCCGGGATTGAACCGGGGACATTTAGATCTTCAGTCTAACGCTCTCCCAACTGAGCTATTTCGGCGTCGAGTTTTAATTTTCCATTGTGCAATGTTCTGGCGGTCGGTGCCATTGTCGTCATAGATAAGAACGGCGTTGAACGGCTTATGTTCCCGGGTTTCGCGCCTCGCTCTTATAATTGATGAAAAATTGGCGGAAGAATCGTATTATATGTGCGCGGAAAAAGCGGTGATTGTATTGCGCCGTTTATTTCGACTTCCGGCTGGCCCGTGGTTGGCTGGGAGCTTTCGCATCCAGCGGTCTGAACTGCAATTAAAGTAATTGGCCTTATTGTGCTGTCCGAAGCGAAAGCTAGTGAATGGGCACTGTCAGCCGCGCGAGCGCCTGTGCGGCCCAAACAGAAATGTGCACCTATCCTATGGTCCGTGGCGCGCGCAGTTGCCTCTCACAACGAAACTTGTTTCTCGTTTCTTTTCTTCTCCTTTTTTTCTTTCCTTTCCGTTTCTTTCTTACGTTTTTTTTTCTCTTAAATCCTGCGACCCCTCGAGGCTCGACTGGCGCACCGTCGCGGCCGGCGACCCCATTCCCTCTTTTCCACATCTTCGTGGGAGCGAATTACTTTTTGATCTAACTCGCCTTTTGTGACCCGCGATTAAGTCAATTTTTTTCCAAGAATGTGCGAGGACGGAAAACTAGGAGACATTTGCTTAGTGTCCCACGTCGGATATAATAACGGAGCTGTAAAAATTTAAATTTCCCGAAAATTCTTCCGGCTTGTAACTTTTATCTGAGGTATTTAAGGTTTTATACCTTTGCAGCTGGGGCTAATGAAAAATAATCATTTGCGAAATTCTTCGGGAGTTAATGATCCTTCGAGAGTGCGAGCGCAGGCACGGCAGATGTTACACGCCGATTCTGGGTGGTCAACTATAATCTTGCAAATATTATGGCTTCCTCGATTTGCTAAAGTGACGAAGAATCGTCATTGATCAGGTGTTGATAGTTTCTTTCTCGAATTCTTAATTTTTATTTATTACAATCAGAGTCGTAGATCTTGCATTCTTGTGGAAGTAAAATTGACCATACAATTGACTTTATAATCATGTTATCATAATAATAACATGCAGTGATTATGATATGATATTATGTGTAAACTTTCAAGAAGCTGCACGAATATTCATTTTTTATAACATTTTATGGTACTAATGGATTACAATAATAATAAAGGACCGTGCAATTCCATTTTTGCATAATTTCCGGCAATATTTGATTGAAGATAAGAACATTATCAAATTACATCTACACTGTTAAAAATCTGCGGTGTAAAATGACGCTGGTGTGGACTTTTTGTTGGTGTTACCCATGATAGTGTTAATTTTAACGCTTTTTGCGGTGTAAAATTGACACGGATGGTTTCGTTAAATTTATTCCAGTGTCATTTTCATTTATCAACACCGACGTTAGGATTTTTCTTTGTTTTACGAATAGCAGTGTAACCGTAACATCCGCTCGTGTTAATTTGGCACTGTTCGGTGTCAATCATGTGCACATGGTGGGGCGCTAACTAGCCGTTATCAGTGGCCGCATCCAGTGTATCGAGGAATCTACAAGATTGCGATTTGCTGTTGAGCGCCTCGGTTCTAGGCATTGTATTGTTTCGCCGATCAGTATTGTTTGTGCGAGTACTGTAGAATATCAATGAAATTAAGTCATAAGTATTATTATCCCGTTCTGGATATAACAATAAAAAACGTTAAATTTAAAGGCGAAGGTCACTGGATCAAAATTATCCACTACGGACCGCTCATCGTCTACGAAGATTAGTGCGAGACTGTACATTAGGGCTGTTCAAAAAAACATAATTTCTTTATAATCGGTTGCTCCTGAAATGCTGTATTGATTATCACCAAAAAATGGTATCGCGAAAGCTGGGAGTTGTGTGATGATATTAAGTACTGCCGCATCAAGGCCAAAATTCAATAAAAACAGCAATTTTTAGAATTTTTTTTTGAACTTGGTGAAGCGCTCATGGAGATCGTGGTTGCTTTCGATAAACTATGAAATTTTGTAAAGGCAGAAACATGTTCGATAATGTTTAGTACTGCCGTATCGACATTGAAGTTAACAAAATAAAAAATGAAATCCTTTAAAACATTGAAATATTTATCTGCTCATCGACTATTTTGCGCGTTTTCAAATGACAAAATGGCTCATGAAACGGGAGTCCTGTATGATCAAATTTAGTACTGCCGCATCGATATCGCAGTTTCATCAGATATCATCATGATTATGATCATACATGACTCCCGTTTCAAGAGCCATTTTTTCATTTGAAATCGCACGACATAGTCGACGAGCAGACGAATATTTCAATGTTTTAAAGGATTTTATTTTTTGATTTTGGTAACTTCAATGTCAATGCGGCAGTACTAAACATTATCGAACATGTTTCTGCCTTAACACAATTTCATAGTCTAACAAAAGCAACCACAATCTCCATGAGCGCTTCAACACATAAAAAAAAATTTATAAAAATCGCCGCTTTTCATGAATTTTGGCCTTGATGCGGCAGTACTTAATATCAGCGCACAACTGCCAGCTTTCGCGAAAACATTCTTTTTGGTGATAATCAATACAGCATTTCAGGAGCAACCGATTATAAGAAAATTATGTTTTTTTGAACAGCCCTACTGTACATGTTATACTCAAGTTGTTGAATTAGCAACATTAAAGCACAAGTGTGCTCATGTTGTTAACCAACCTTAGGATAGTACTGTACATGTATATTGTTCCAAAATATGCTATATTTTAAATAAAAAAGATTTCTAAAAAATTTGTTCGGTGCAATTAATTTATAAGTTTTTTTGAAACAACATTTTCAGAAGCACCTGCCCAGTGTGAAAACATTAACACCGCGCCGGCGTTACAAAATTAACACTAAAGTCGTGTTAATGATACGATTGCTAGTGGTGTTAAATCAGTATTAAATTATTTAACACTATTCGATTTACACCGGTCGTTAACACTACAGTCGGTGTGGACCTATATAAACACCGACCTGGTGTTGTTTTTAACATCAGATTTATAACAGTGTATAAAATGAAGTGTACATTATTGTTTAGCGCATGAAATATTTCTAAACATTGTCAAAACTTTTAGTTACAATACTATTCAAACTTTCAATTTATTGCGTTATTGCGCGCTTCATAATAAACAAATAACTGCTTAATTATTTTATATTTCTGAATTTCATCGTATAAATGCTATTTCAATAAACATTTTTTTATGCATGAAAATACTTGATTAGCGCCTAGCGCAAATTAAAATACATAATATAATCGATATACGGAGGATAACAAAAATTAATATTAAGATTATAACAATTTTTGGAAAAAAAAAAATAATCATTTCCTTCGAGCCGGATTTGAACCAGCGACCTATGGATGTCTCTCGCAATCAAACCAACTACAGTCCACCGCTCTACCAACTGAGCTATCGAAGGCTTATGATTCACTTATAAAATAACATTTATATTCGTCATCCTAATATATACGATGAGTGTATGTCTAATCAATAAGTAGTAATAAGCATTTGTTGCCGAGCTAATTGTAATATTATCTGCTTAAGGATGTAGAGCGCGATGGGGTGCTCAACTTCGTGAAAAGTGAGAATTCAGAGAGAAATTCGAACACTTATCGATGGAATAAAAATCTGAAAAAAATCAAGCATACAACAGGTGCGGAAAAGATTAATTTTGCATATTAATAATTGCAAAATGTTGTAACAAAAAGGAGAAAAAAAAATTGTTCAACAAATTATCCTTCAACCTAATTGTTTTTTCGAATGAAAATGATTCGTTAATTTTTCTGAATACGTATGAATTTTTTCATAATTTTTTCTAATCATCGAAATTTCGTTTTTTTGGAATTCATTTTTTTAAATGCATGTTAAGCCGCGAATTTTTCATATTTGCTTGTCATAAAACCACCCATCACACCCAAGAAGTTTCGAAACCATTGATCAAATAGATTCGCGAATACAGCTCATACAAGAAAAAAAACCGCAATTTTCAAACATTAGACAAAATTCTGAAAAAATTCATACGTAAGCTAAACGGCCCTGGTTGTGACCCTGCCTCAGTTTGTGAGCCCCGATAGCTATTTTACACTGTCATAAATGTAATTTACGTCGAATTTTAACTTTATTATCGCCAAATTAAAGGGCTTTTTAAATAGTTTTTTTCAGCAATAAACAAATTTTGTAACAAATTATTTAGAAATACATTTTACCGATGAAAGCCGTGGTATTGCGTCTCAGTGAGTTCGAACCGCCATTCCTAGACGGAGCTCACTAGCTGCATCGTTCGCGTATTTGATCGTTTCCATTCTTAAGTAAGTATAATACAACATAACAATTATATGAAAATGATCACAATAATTAGATTTATCCACAAAAAATAGAATACTTAAGCTATTGATTAGTTTTTCCCGTAAACTCAAAGGGTCAATAACTCCCAACGTAATTGTGGTTATTGACGCGGTTGATGACCCTCTCAATATTTACGATTTTTACTTGTTGCTGAAAATTAGGTTAGGATTGAATACTGTATAAATTTCAATATTTAACGTTATTATGGTTTCGTTTTCATTTAATTATCGATATTTTTTCCAAATAGGAGTTCGAAAAACCCGGATAGGTGTCAGAAACCCGGTACACGCGGGGGTCAGGACCTACGGCGTGAGTGTCATAATCCCGGTACACGCGGCGGTCAGGACCTACGGCGTCAGTGTCACAAACTCGGTACACGCAAGGGTCACAAGCTACGACATGAGTGGTTCTGCAGGATCAGGAATCCCGGCAGTAGATAAGCAGTATTTAAATAATGTTTTTATTAATATTCTCAACATTTTGCCTTTGAAGAATAGTCTAATCTGTTTCAGAAGGTTTTAATGCACGTATTGAAAACGTTCATTTTCAGTTTAACAATATAAATAACAGAAAATCGACCCCGTTGCTCTAAAGGTGTCACAAACTGGGCCGTTTACCTTATTCAGAAAATTTAAAGAGTCATTTTCATTCGAAACAAAAATTAGGTTGACGGATAATTTGTTGAACAATTTTTTTTCACCTATTTGTTAATAACATTTTGCAATTATTAATATGCAAAATTAATCTTTTCCGCACCTTTTGTATGCTTGATTTTTTTCAGCTTTTTATTCCATCGAGAAGTGTTCGAATTTCTCTCTGAATTCTCACTTTTTAGGAAACTGAGCACCCCATCGCACTCATACATCCTTAATGTTTCAAAATTACGTGAAACTAAATAACGTTAAAATAATATAGCCACAGCACCTATGGATCCGCATTTAACGATGTTTTTACCTCATTGTTACCTCTAATTAAATTGCTCCCGTTGAACCAGATAAGCCAAGTCAGCGATTGTGTAGTTGGCATATCGCAAAGAGTTGATAAAACTCTTGACTTACACTGTGTAATGATGGCTCTTAGCACTATCAATAACATACATGATAACGAAGCGTAGTTGGCGCGCGTTAACGACCTTTTACCTGATTAGGCGGCCTAATCTTTCGACTATACACGCGTTAATAGTATATTTAACTTGGCGTCGAGTCGTTGCCGCAACTTTTAATTATGATACAAGTGCGTAAAAATTTTTTTTACGATTGTGAGTTTGGAGCACGAGCCGATGACGAGTTTTACAATCACACGAATCAAGAAAAAGTTTTTCCAAGGTTAAAAATGGGGTTTTATAAACGCGAACCGTGTGCAAAACGTCATTATTGCACCGAGTGAAATCAAAATTATTATATGCACGACTCCATAATAATATCAACGATGGTATCTTTTTTTTTGCCTTGAACAGAAAATAGTACATTACGATACGAGTGCGAAAAAACTTTTTCTGACGAGTGTGAATTTGCAGCACGAGCCGAAGGTGAGTGTTGCAATCACACGAGTTAAGAAAACTTTTTTCGCATGAGTATCGTACAAAATTTTATTTCACGAGGTGTGTAAACGACGTTTGACGCACGCGAAGCGTGTGTAAAATCGCGTTCTACGCACTGAGTGAAATAAAGGTTTTTTGTGACATTTCTCACGGTTATTTTTATTTCACCGTCCTCAAAAGGTACAATAATGTCGAAAAGGAATATAAAAAATATTAGATTGTAATACTAGTGCGGCAGTTCTCTTCACCAATGAGTTAACACGGAAAAAAAAGATTGGTTGCCATAACCAAGAAATGAGTTGACACAACCAATCGACTATTCTATTTCTGTAGCAACTCAAATGGTAATACCAACGATTCGAATGGTAGTCCCAACTATTCGAGTGGTAGTCCCAACGATTGGATTAGTTAACCTAACTAATCCAATCGAGGACTAATCGTGAATAGTTGAGGTTACTATTCGATATGGTTGAGGCAACTAATTTTTTAGACATTGTGTACAGCAAATCGAAAACGTAGTTGCCACATAAAACTTTTTTTTCCGTGAATGCACTGAGAAAAAGGACGATGGTATTTCTAACAATAATACCATAGTTAAAAATTTATAATATGTGGAACCATATATTATAGTTGAATCAGCTTTCATATGGTTTACCGAACTATTATCGTGAAGTTAAGGAAACTATGCAGCTTGAATAGTGCATCTAAATATGCGCCACACTTAAGAATACTATAACTTATCGTTAAAACTGTAACAATAAAATTATGATATATTTAACACATTTATGAAATTAACACTGAGAGAAAAATATGGTCTGAGTTACCATATTTTTACTATAAACTATGTTTCCCTGAGACGACGACTATGCTTTTATGGTTATCGTAATCAATAAAAATATTGTTATCATATGCCATATTTTCGTAGTTATGTCAACTATTTCTGTATGTTCGTTGCAACTATTCGTTCTTTTACTGTTTATAAAGTATTTTGAACTGTTGGAGAACAATAAAAGCATATAAAATACATAGTTATTTTCCAATTATGTTTATTTATTCCTAGTATCCAGTATAGTAAATGATGAGATCGGTTAATAGTTAAACATACTTACTATTGTTGCTAGATTCATAATACTTTTGTGTACTATAAAAAAGACAGCACGTGAGATTTGCATCATGGACGCTTGCGGACAACAAATTGATGTTGAATATTACAATAAATATTGTAGCGAATACTATGCATTATTACAAGCGTCCATGATATAAGTCTCACGCGCTGCCTAGTTCCCTCGCTTCCGATAGATGGCCAGCGAGATAGGACTTTCTCGCCAACGAATTGTCATCTGGCCCCGTTATAAGAGGTGAAATATTCAATCTTTGTCACTTCTGATTTTTGTCTGACTCCGACGTCTGACTCGCAACTGGGCAGCGGCAACAGTGAGTATTGGGAAAAAAGTCGCTCTAAGCCTACATCCCGCTCTTCTATATTCACTACTATCAGTGAATATAGTAAAGATATAAATATTAAATATTACTTGTAATTACAAACAAAACACTTATTGCCATACACACTTAATTATATCAACGAAATGGAATGTGAGTGTAGACTATAATATATGTAAAACATACTATTCGCGAAAAGTCATTTCAGATGGTATATAAATCCACATTAACAAAATCTAAACATTCGCTCTACACCATGTCGTTGTTTATAGCACACAAAAGTATTATGAATCTAGCTACAATAGTAAGTATGTTGAACTATTAACCGATTTCATCATTTACTATACTGGATGATAGGAATAAATAAACATAATTGGAAAATAACTATGTATTTTATATGCTTTTATTGTTCTCCAACGGTTCAAAATACTTTATAAATAGTAAAAGAACGAATAGTTGCAACTAACATACAGAAATAGCTGACATAACTACGAAAATATGGCACATGATAACTATATTTTTATTGGCTACGATAACCATAAAAGCATAGTCGTCCTCTCAGGGAAACATAGTTTATAGTAAAAATATGGTAACTCTGACCATATTTTTCTCTCAGTGTGCTTGAAGAAAGTTTTCGACATTTTTCACTGTATTAGCAATTTGAATTGAATTAATCCCAAGATATCAAAACCACAATTTAAAAAAATATGATATTGCAAAGCATATTACATAATTAATAATATCTATTTTTAGTGCATAAGCTAGTGTATTCAGCATTAAAACAAGCCTGTACATCCCATTCACACTATATTTCAGCTGTTACTAAGTTTCCTAAATGATGAAGCCAAAATCGATGCATACACTTTCTAATAGAGATGAATTAATAGAAAGTAAAAATTGATCAGAAAGGAATGTGCAGAACGCTTCTCTGGAAGTTTTTTTTAACAGGGCAACAAAAATCCTTGATAACTCAAAGCAAATGACCTAATATACAACAGTAGAACATGTACAGAAATACTTGAAGTGATGCCAACAAGAATTCGCCTGGTACCACAAGCAGATTATTGAGATACGAGTTGTTTTACCATAAGAAAACGATAATCCTCCTGTAATTATTACTAATCATCGGTCGGCGATAGACGGTTGGAACGGAAAAACCGGAAGCTCGTACCACTTGCGATTATCATACGTTGGCGCTCGCTGTTGTTCTTACTATAATTATTATTCAAAAACCATAAAGGCGACGAAGGAAGCGTGGCGGCTATTCTTATAGCACAATACATGCAGATGTACACAACTATACATACTCATCGCGTTTCCGAGCTATTTTTACTACGTAATAATCAGATCTGAGATTACGATAATTAGCGCATAATATGTAAGATACACACAGTTTTATTGCTCGTGTTCAGATAGTTATGCAGCGGCGTTTTATAGGTCCGCATAACACGGTTTACGATACACTGAGAGCCCGCGCGCACACACGGACCAGTCTTAAGGCGATGAGACACATCTATGAGTGCGAGAAAGATAGAAGTAATGGCGCCAATGGCAGAGTGAGAGAGAATCACAGTGACTGAGTTTCACATCGTCTTAAATTCTATATACGATGCATAATAGTACAAACGCGTGTGTATACATATTTATATGCTGTACACATGTGAATCTGATATGAAATCGCCGAAACGCTTGCACACATTTGCATTATTATCTTCGTCATTCTCCATCAGTTTAAGTAATATACCGAGGGCAGTCCCTGTCCTCGTCCACCCGCCGTTTGCTATTTTTTTTCTTCACTGCGGTCCTCATAAAACTCTAATGAGGCCCAGTAAAGAAAGTATTATAGCCAACTCTTCGCCACAACTTTGCTCGACTTCGTTTCTTACTTCTCTTTTCTCTTTTTTTTGCTTGCTATACAGTATTTCTCCTTTTTGCTTCTGCATAGCAGAAGTTTTTGTAAACACATGTTTTCTCTGGATGTTCTCATCAGTTGGTAAAATTAAATGAAATTGTGAGAAAAGTAGTCTAGGAAAAATGTCCGGTATTTGTTATAATATGTGTCACTAGAATTACAATGTCACAATAATTACTTATTATAATATCTATCAATTATTAGAATTAATTAGAAGCTTTGGCACTCGCATTGCTCCGACAGGACCAGGGACTTAGATTGTAGTTGCTTGCACGTTTGCTGGTGATGGGGAACTTGTTTATATTCTAAAAGTAAAGGGTTCTATCGAGTCTCAGCTAAGAGTCATTTCGTGTCACTAGGGTAACACAGTTGCTATGGAATAGTTGGGGTTGCCATCGCAACGGTTTAGGGGACTTATCCCGTATAGGGGATGCCAGCAGTTACAACGGGACCAATGATTGGTCCAGTAATGGCTACCAACCGATGGTAGCCAGTACTGCACTGAGAGAAAATTATGGTATTAGTAACTATAAAGTGACAACTATTCATTTATGGTTGGTACAACAACTTTTTTATCGTTGACACAACTATCAAATAGTTACTACAACTAGCAGTTACCATAACGATTTTCGTAGCTATCATAACTATAAAAATAGTTGCATGTAATAAAATTGAATAGTTGTCACTTTATAGTTGACTGTACTATTACGATTTCTCTGAGTGTGGTCAACTATCGAGCCATTGCTGGGACCAGTGATGGCCAGCAGTCCCTGGCCAAGTATAAGCTGCCAACATTTTCCCACATCTGGCCCATTGCTGGCGACCAGCAGTAGCTAATAGTCTCGTACCGAGCACGGGCTACTGCAGTTTGCCACGACTGGGCCATTGCTGGTGCCGATGATTGCGTAACTGCGCCATCTATACTGTGTTTTCCTATAATATCCTCACACCCGTTGATGTGTCAATCACGCGATCAAAATGTCGAGCTATTACACTCAGAGAAATCGTAATAGTACAGTCAACTATAAAGTGACAACTATTCATGTTTATTATATGCAACTATCTTTATAGTTACAATAACTACGAAAATAGTTACGGTAACTATTTGCTAGTTATAGTAACTATCAACTATTTGATAGTGGTATCAACTATAAAAAAATTACTTATGTTGTACCAACCATAAGTAAATAGTTGTCACTTTATAGTTACTAATACTATAATTTTCTCTCAGTGTATCGGGTTAAAAAACATCGCGATTTAAATAAAATAAAAAAAGTGTTACAAGACAATCAGGAGGTCGATAAAGTGGAAGACCCTCACCCTAAGCGACGAAAATAAATGTCTGTGATAGTGACAATGGCGAAGACCCCGAAGCAAGGGGTAGTCGACATAACCTAACGCCGACAGAACTATCGCACGACGAAGGCGACTTATTTCAAAGTGAAGATTTTATATAATTTTATATAAATTTAAAATAAAATAAAATAAAATTAAAAAACAAATACGAAAACAAAAAGGTGTTGGTTTATTATTTTTAGATTTATTTATTATTCAGTTAATAAATCTATTGATCATATGTTGAAATAAACATTTAGTTGTTGTTACTATATTTGAATTGCGTTAATTGAAATTTAGCAATAATAACCAAATGTTTATTCGCAATATTATGAATAGCTTTATTAACTGTTAACGATCATCATGGCCATCATTGGCCATTACTATGCCGAGGATAGTAAAACATATCAACCAGTATTGGCCCAGCAATGGCGGCCTTTTTCTGCCGTTACTGGGCCAACAGTATCCACCATGGCTGGCCAGCATTAGTCGCCAGCAATGGACCGTTCATGGCATTCAGCACTGGGCCGATGTTATCATCCAGCAGTCATGCCAGTGCTGCGCCTGTGCTCGTTGCCATTGCCGCGCCGTTACTGGGAGACTGGCCGCCAGCATCCGCCCAATACTGGGCCGAGTGTAATCCCCTATACGGGTAGAAAAAACGGAGGCCTATGTGAAGTCTATGGGGGCCCATGGAGAACTTAGAAAAATCTTGGGGGGCCCATTGGGGTCTTAGAAAAATCTAATCTCAAGGTCCATGGGGAGTCATAGAGAAATCGGGCCTTGGGACCCCATAAGGGATGTAGAAAAATCCGGAATTTGGGACACAATATGGGATTTCGAAAAATCCGGGCTTTGGGATTCCTCAGGGGAAAATTCAGGCTAAGAATATTCAGGGGAGGACTTAGAATAATCCGAGCCAGAGGGAGGACATTTATGGGGGAACTTAGAATAATCCGGGTGAGCATCAGGTCCACTTTACATGGGATGCCCTATGTATATATCCCGATTCATGACACAGAGGCGACGGTGGTGGCGAGACCTTTTTATAATATAGAGAGACATTTGAAAGAGAATACTTGAAATAAGCTATGTAGAAAACAGACTAACCTAATATCTTAAAAATTGGTTTGGTGTCCAATAAATGGATCATTTATTGGACATTTATCTATTCACTTGGTCCGGATCAATAATAAAATAAACCTTTATGCCTAATCTTCCAAAATCTTAATCCTGAGCATAAATTAAAAATTGTGCATACGATATATAATTTCAATTTTGGCTTTCCAATAATTAAATTCGTGATAAACTCGAATAAACCGAGAAATTTCCAAAAGCTGGGACGCATCCGAGCATTGGCTTCCTCTGTGAGGAAGCCAAAGTTAGGAAAAACATCTCGGCCTTGGAAAAAACGTCTAAACTTTTTTTTTATTCAGACAGATTAACATGCATACATCCTTAATTGTAAATGAAATATTGTGAAAACGATGTTTTTGCGCGAAGCCGCAAACGAACCTCGACGCAATTATCAACTCAATCGTGGGCGGTTGCGCAAGGGTTGCTGAACATAGCTAGGGGAGTGCACCAAGTGGGCAGCCATAACAGAACAGCCATCCCGAGGCTGTTCTCCGTCGGTGTGAGAACTAGTTAGGGCAGCAAACTTTGGTAAACAGTTTGAGAACAGGGGCATCGAAAGGTTCATATCAGAGCTGCTTCACTGGTGAGCTTAGCGCCGGTTAGAGGCAGAGAATAGAAGCAAAACATAGCTCGAACTTTACCACCTGACAGTTTGATCGGACTGGTAATTATATCCCGGACGAAGTGCGTATATCTCTTGGCTTCTATGCATTAATAGTCGACTGTATGCCGAAGGGTACAGGAGTATAAAAATAAATATCCTGCACTGATAATCTAAATTGGTGTTAGTGGAAATAGAATGAAATGGAAGAGGCGCATGAACACGAAGGGTTCGTAGATTTATTGGGGATATGCAATAAAAATGATTGTCCCAGTTATTGACCACTTAAACCTTATAAAGCTTAGCAGATAACGCAACAACACGTAATACTTATGAAAGATGCGACTGTTTTTTTTTTACATACAATATATAAATTATGTAAAGAAATTCGTAGAAGTCTGCTTTATGAATGTGAAACATTTATTTATTTATTAAGCTGAGCAATGATTCAAATTTCTAATCTGTTACAGTTTTGTTAAATTATACGTTTAACCTAATATCATCTGATACTTTTTTTTGAGTTTTACTAAAAAAGGAATTGGGATAGTTTCGACGTAACCGAATTTTTATTTGAACTAAAATTTATTTGGAGTCAATAGTTTGTAACGAATTCATGTCGATTAAATTTTAAGGTTTTCCAGATATAAGCATAATGTTGAAAAACCAGTGCACACTCAGAAAAATGGTGGTGCATGTGGCAACTATTAAGTGACAATTTGTAATTGCTTGTTAATACGGCGGAATTCACACAAACTTTTTTCATAGAAAATTGGTCTAACAGATTTATTCGAATCTAATTAAATTCGCTCCGAACCTTTAAATATATTATTTATTTATTTATTGTTTTTTGCCATAGTTATCAACTATGGCAGGCCATCGCCCGAGGGCCTTCAGCCAGAGCAGTTTTACATTTTTTATTAAAAAATACAAACATAAGCGGTATGGTGATGAGGTGGCAACATTTTTTTTTTTAAATTTTTTATTTATGATTGTGTTAATGGGGAAGAGTGAGAATAATATTTTTTGTGAACGTGAGTACGCTAAAGAGTGCACAGAAGTAAAAAATAATAATAATTAAGAAAAACGAGAAAAGCAGCCAAATCACCTAAAATGTAGCTAAAAGAGTCAGAGAAAGAGTGGTTTTAGAGTTTTATTTAGTTTGTTTAGTTGTCTTCGTTAATTTAAATATATTAATTTCAACAAAATAAATAAATTCGTTTCCTCGAATTAAATGGATTTGTTTAATTGCCGTTGTAATAACATTCCCTTCGTTTTAATTTTATTTAAATAAAAAGCGCCAGCTATTTTGATTTTAAAAAATGACATTTGATTCTGACTAAAATAACATTTAATTTGCTTCTGATTTAAATATAAATTGTATTCATTGAGGAATCAAATTGGCAAATCGATTTTTTTCTAACGTTAATGTTTTTTCTGTTAATGTTGCGGTCAGCCACTGGGACGAGTTAGCTTGTGTATATATGGAAACTCTTGTCATTCGTACTGTGCAAAGATAAGCGGCGCACAATACGTGACAAGCATACAATAATGCACATCATAGGATGCGTCTGCCCTCTCACACTAGACAGTGTAACTTCGTCGGGGTGTGCAGAGTTTCGCGTCTGTGCGTTGCACACGCGTAATGTATGTACACAGTGCAGAAGCAAGTGGCCGCGCCGGGCGGACTATCGGTCTGGGCATATCTTACGCCGAGAAAGAGCGAGAGCGTTTATGTCGTCTGAAATGCATTCGTAGTGGGCGTATAACCGGTTATTAAAATCCCGATATGATCTTAACCTGTGGACTAGCCTGGCGCGCCGAGCCAGAAAGTGAGAGAGAGATATGTAGTAGGCAGTTAAAGAGACTGCCATGGTACCATCGCAACCATTGCTACAATATTTTCACGTTCTTTTTTTTTTGTTTAACGTACTGTCGATGATACGTGCGCTATGCGTGAAATTATTGAGACATGCTGACGCTCGATGCGAACGGAAACAGGAAAATACCGGACGAGAAAACCGAGCGATACTCATAATGCGAAATTGCGGGTGAACTGAACAATTAAATATATATATATATATACACTGTTATGTGTGTTGACCCAGTTATTGACCCGTTAAGGAGAGACTATTGCGAATGTAAACGTTTTTTCTTGATATTTGTTGTTTTATTTTCTCACATATTTTTCAGGTTGTGTATCATTTGCAATTTACGTGATGTTAGAAGCAATTATTTGCTGTGGTTCCGAAGACCCATTACTCTACCATTAATTTTTCTTGAATAAAAAAAAGAAAAAATTATCATGATTTAATTCCATAGAAAATTATATTTATAATATGTTCATCATTATAATTATGTATATATAATAAATTATGATTATGTTATAAATATCTCTTACGGAATTAAATTGTGGTAATTATTATTGTTTGTCAAGAAAATAATCGTGGAGCAATTTGCTTTAATTATAATTATATTATAAATATTTTCAATACATAACCTACAGATTCTTATTTTTCAGCTTAAATGTAAAGGAAATCCTTTTATTAATTCAAAATCAACCACCATCGCACTTTTTTAAAATTCCCGAAACCAAAAATTTGGAAAACAAAGAAAAAAGTTTTTTTTTAATTATTAAAAAAATACTTACTTTATTGTCGATGTGAAATTTTTTTTTTTTTTTCATATAATTTTTATGCAATAGGATGATGTAGTTTGATACTAAAATTGCATTTTATCATCAATCATATCGTAAGAAAGAGCTCAAGCAGCGTCAAAGGGAGGGACAGTATAATAAGCATCGAAAAATCGATGGGTCGTATAATTTGCACAGTGGCCATTCACAAATGTGTCAACTGCCAGGCACACGGAAAGCTTCATCAGCACCGAGCAATTCTTGGTTATATGTGTGCCATTATTACCGAGTGCAGGGAGAATTGCGTTGTATATAGCCACAGAGGAGGTGGTACCGGAATACTTCCCGCCCCTTCTTCCCCACTTCCGGAAAAATTTGTGGCACTGCGGCGACCCGGGGTCCGCGGGCGGAGCGGAGGTTTTGCTGATTTCCGGGGTTGCACCGCTCGTCGCTAGGCTGCAACATGCATATTATACTTCTTTCTGCATTTACACTGTGTACATACGCTATTCTGCAATATAAAAAGAGCTCCAGAAGAGTTGATAGATATTTAGGATCCGCTCGATATTGTATTTTAAAAGGATGAAGCGATGTACGTTTTCCCTATTAAAAAAAATTATACTGAAGATATTATACACTGGAAGAAAAGATTAGTTGCCATAACCAAAAAATGAGTTGACTCAACCCAGGGTTCGGAAGTAACACGTTACTAGTAACGTCGTTAGTGAATTCGTTACTTTTTGGTGGTAACGGTCGGTAACATCGTTACATTTTTATTCGTGTAATTCTAAGACAACGCTCGTTACAAATTTGTTGTAACAAGTAACGAAACTGCCGTTACTTTTTCGTTACTTTTTGAGATACTAAATGTTTGTTAACAAGTAGCTGTTCGAATTCCCTCTAAGAGGCGAGATACCAACGAAAATGAATGAAAGCTACTTGCTCAACGTTAATAAACGCTTTCCCTGAATTATTCATTTTTTTTCGTTAATAATTATATACGTCTAAATTTGTTATATGATTAATATGTTTTAAAGTAACGAAAAGTCACGGAGGCGTTACATTTTCAGTAACGATAACGGTAACGCGTTATTTTGTCACAAGGTGTAACGGTAACGGTAACACGTTACTTTTTCACAAGGAGTAACGGTAACGGTAACGAATTACTTTCAATAAGTAACTTTCCGAACCCTGACACAACCAATCATTATTGCTTCCTCATAGAATAATCTTTGTTTTCGTAAAAAAAATGTTTTTCGAGATTTTCATGTTAGTACACTCAGAATGGTCCAAAACGTCGAGAAAAGTGGTTTGTACGAAATGTCTGTATGTGTGTGTGTGTGTGTGTGTGTATGTGTGAGTATGTGCAGATTTCGTTGTGTGCACGATAACTATTGTGATTTTCGATGAATGTTCATCAAATTTGGCATGCAAGTGGGTTATCATAACATAACGTTTGGGATTGTACATGACGCGAATCGGTTGCGAAATTGAGATTTCGCAGCATTTTGAAAATTTTGAAAAAATTGTTTTCGCGCTATAACTTCCGCACATTAAGAGATATCGGGCTGAAATTTTGTATGTAAATACACTATCATCAAACCATCACCTGTACCAAATTTGGTAAGAATTGGTAAACTGGTTCTAATGTTATTGCGATTTAAATTTTTTTTCAAATGTCTGTAAGTATCTCAGCTCTTGTAAATTCTGAGACATCCGACAGAAATGTTCAACGTGTTTTTATGTTTATTGATTATCAAGGATGAATTTAGTCAAGGAAACGGTCATTAAGTCTGTAAATTTAGATTTTGCTGCATAAAAATAAAAAAAATTGCCGTTACGAAAAAAAAAAAAAATTGAAATTTTTTGCAGAATTATCTGAAGTTTGGTTCACATATAGACAAGGATGGCCCAAGACTTGAGTACAAATTTGACGCAGATCTGTCCAGCCATTCAAATTTTATGGTATTTTGAATTTTTCGAAAAATCTCATTCTCGCGCTGACTCCTGCAAATTACGAGATACCGGGTTCTCATTTAGTCCACATATGGACTACTATGGTACAAGGTTTTAGTACAAATTTGAAAAAAATCGGTTACACGATTAAAATTCTTCGACTCTTTCAACTTTTAGAAAAATGTCTAGAGCATAAACAAGTCTGCAAAGTAGAACTTTGCAAATTGCTTCCTCATTTTTTTTCGCTTTTTACAAAGCCACCTCTATGAGGAAGCCGAAATCAATTAAAATACTTCCTCCTAGGCTTTGTAAAAAGCGAAAAAAAAAATGAGGAAGCAATGTGCAAAGTTCTACTTTTTCTATTTCCCTTACAACTCAAATGGTAGTGTCAACGATTCGAATGGTAATACCGACGATTCGACTGGTAGTTCCAACTATTCGAGTGGTAGTCCTAACGATTGGATTGGTTAACCTCACTAATTTCGCGAGAACTAATCGTGAATAGTTGAGGTTACTATTCAATATGGTTGAGGTAACTAATTTTTGAAACATTGTGTATAGCAAATGAGAAACGTAGTTGTCACAACCAAACATTTCTTTCCGTGTACACCTACAGATTTGGTATATGTTAAATTGAATATATAAATATGCTGCGAAATTAATGTAAAATTAAAAATATACTACAAACCAGGGTTCGGAAAGTTACTTATTGAAAGTAATTCGTTACCGTTACCGTTACTCCTTGTGAAAAAGTAACGTGTTACCGTTACCGTTACACCTTGTGAAAAAATAACGCGTTACCGTTACACCTTGTGAAAAAATAACGCGTTACCGTTATCGTTACTGAAAATGTAACGCTTCCGTTACTTTTCGTTACTTTAAAATATATTAATCATATAACAAATTTAGACGTATATAATTATTAACGAAAAAAACGAATAATTCAGGGAAAGCGTTTATTAACGTTGAGCAAGTAGCTTTCATTCATTTTCGTTGGTATCTCGCCTCTTAGAGGGAATTCGAACAGCTACTTGTTAACAAACATTTTGTATCTCAAAAAGTAACGAAAAAGTAACGGCAGTTTCGTTACTTGTTACAAAAAATTTGTAACGAGCGTTGTCTTAGAATTACACGAATAAAAATGTAACGATGTTACCGACCGTTACCACCAAAAAGTAACGAATTCACTAACGACGTTACTAGTAACGTGTTACCCTGCTACAAACGTTATAAATGTCGTGTTTAATATATAAGTACTATTTGGAATAGCGTTTGGAATATTGTATTTTTCAAATGTTTTTAACGGTGTAATAATCAGATGTATAAAATATAAAATATATACGTACTCAGATATAATAAAATATTCAGACATTATTTATAATAAACAAATATGTTTGGGAAAATTTTTAGCGACGTCTATTGATTTATCGTACATGAGAATATTATTATATTTAACAAATTAATTTATAGTCGTGGTTTATTCTAGTTAGTTATGATAACTGTGATCCCTTAAAAATGTATATAGTACATTGGAATAGTTGTGGTAGTTTTGGTTATTATTAATTGACAATTAATAAATAAATAGCATAAGATTGTAAAAAAAACACAATTCAATTACACATACTACTCACATTTGGCGCTTGTAAAAAAAAATATATGCTCAACAAATGCAATGTTTACGACTAAAAAAATCCAAATCAAATTGTATTGCAACGTCCAATTTTATTTTTCACATACACTTGCACTTGTGCATCGAAAAATCAAAATCAAATGATATACAAAATTATAAAATAAGTATACGGTAAATATATAATATATTTTTTTATGTAGTTGTTTTCCTAATGGTTTATATATCTGCTCACTTGCACTTGTGCAACAAAGAACCCAAATCAAGTCGTAGACAAAATTATAAAATAAGTATAACATAAATTTATAATACATTTTTGTGTATAGTCATTTTTCAAACGGTTTGTACTGCGTACGAGGAGTGCAGCTACTATACCATATATAAAATAGGTTTGTGATCGTGAGCAAATCCAATTGAAGTGCTAATACTAACCACATCCGATGCTTGTAAAAAAATTCTATCTGCAACAAATGAGACTTTTACGAGTAAAAAAAATCCGAATCAAATTGTATTGCAACGTGCAATTTTATTTTTGCACATACATATACGAAAAATCCAAATAGTGTCGTACACTGTTAAAAATATTTAAGGTAATATTACTACACCGTACAGGAAGCTCTTTTACATAAACGTGTATAGAAAATTTACTATTCGAGTATAACGTAAAATTGATGTACAATTCTGTTAAATTCGTTACAAAAGTCGCTGCGTAAAGTTGATACAATTCTGCTAAATTCGTTACAAAAGTCATATTAATTGATGCACAGAATATTAAATACGCTATAAGAGTCGTGTTTTTAATATGAGTTTACTTTAATTTTATAACACCCGCGTCGACTGTTAAAAATATTTAAAGTAAAATTACTACAGATGTGCAGGAAGCACTTTTGCAGAAACGGGCATATAAATTTATTATACAGGTATAACGTAAAATTGATGTACATGTCTGCTAAATTCGTTACAAATTCGTATTAATTGATGCACAGTATACTAAAATTGTTGTACAGTTTCCTAAATTTGTTACAAAAGTCGTCTTTTTAATATAACTTAAATTTAATTTTACCACACGTACAATGAATTTTAATTTATTTTGTATAATTGAATTTCCTACACGGGTTCAGTAAAAATACAATACATTAAATTACTATACAGTATATGAATTTTCCAAATATTTTTTACAGTGTACAGAAAATTATTAAGTAAGTATAACATAAATTTATAACACATTTTTGAAATACGGTGATTTTCCAAATGGTTTGTATATCTACGTACGAGGTATGCACCTCAGTTTGCCGAGCATTATGCATCTACTGTACAATATATCGCGGCGAAAGCCATAGAGCACAGCGGCCAATCCATCAACGCGATCGTACGTTTTTCAGTCGGTGTACTGCTATCTCGGATTGCCATAAAATATTTCATGCTTTCACAACTAAATTATGAAGGTCCGGCGCGGTCGCGATGACGTTATATGGCGAACCGAGTTGACGCAGAGCCTTGCAACGAAGTTGCATGCACGGCTCGGTGAGCGTCGTCCTCGTGGTGACACAAAACCTCAGGCCGAGCGACTATAATACCGTTTCTCGTTCGTTATTGAAATAGTAGCGGCTTGTTATACGCCTGAAGATAATGACACACAGGTGTACTAGTCGATGAGGAGTACGCGTGCAATGTGTCCTCAATGATAAACTGACACGTGCAATAGTCTTGTTCCGTTTGATTAATTCCATGATTAGTTAGGAATATCGATCGAATTATATTAGATTCTCTTGGCAGAAAAGAAGAAAAAAAACTACGTCATATTTGTCACTTTGTTTTTGCTTCCTCATAGAGCAAACTTTGTTTTCCTGACAAAATTCTTTTTCATGTCAGAACACTCAAAATGGTCCTAAACATCGAGAAAAATGGCTTAGAGAAATTGTCTGAATGTATGTATGTGTTATAAAGTGCCTAAAAATCATTCTACCATAACTTGTGAACGCCTCTATCGGATCTGTTTAGATATCAATCTTTGTTGGATTAAGTTTAGTTTTGTAAAAATCGATTGACGCATTTCGTTTTAATGTGACTTTTAAGATTTTGAAAAATGTCCGTCAGCGCTCCAACTCGAACAAATCTTTAACTATCCGGGTGAAACTTCGTATGATAATTCAACAAAGTGGTGCAACTTCTGGTATTAAACTTGGAGAAAGTTCGGTAAAGTGGTTCGGATTTTATGGAGATTTGACGTTTTTTTTTAATTTACGTTATTGCACAAACTTTTGCAAAACTTCACATAGCGAGCTCAAATTTTGTATACAAACGAAATAATATTCAGCCATGATATTTATTCATTAATTTAGAACAAGGATGCAAAGTCGAACCTTGCACATTCTTCTCTCATTATTTTTTGTCCTCTGTGAGGAAGTCAAAATTTATTAACATACTTCCTCGTAGACGTAGCTTTGCAAAAAGCGATAAATGATGAGGAAGCAATGTGCAAGGTTCTACTTTGCATCCTTTTGCTTCCTCTTAGAGGAAGCTTTGTTTTCATGAAAAAAAATTTTTTTCGAGATTTTTATGTCAGGACACTTAGAATTGTCCAAAATGTCCAGAAAAGTAATCTAGAAAAAATGTCCGTATGTGTGTGTGTGTGTATGTATACAACTCCGAAAATTCGAACTCCGATAACTCAAGAACGGTTTTGTATATCGCGCTCAAATTTGACACACTAGTGTAGCAGCAGACCCTCTTCAACTGTACCCTTTCGACAAAATCTGTGCGAAAAATTCGATTTTATGCCGTTTTGAATTTTTTGAAAAAAGGACGTGGTCGCCCTAACTTTCATAAAATTTAGTCTATTTTGCTAAATAGTTGGTTATAAGAGTAGGTGCACTCAATGCTGTTTGGTATTGAATTTGGCTCAAATCGGTAAAGTGGTTCAGATTTTATGGAATTTTGAATTTTTCATAAAATTGACATTATCGGTCTATTGTAACTTTTGCAAAACTTCAAATAGCGAGCTCAAATTTTTTATATAAATGAAACAATATTCAGCCATTATATATGTATAATTTAGTGACAAACGGTATGAAATTTGCGATTTTATGGAATGTTGAATTATTTTTAATAATATACGTTATCACATTTACTTTCGAAAACGCTCTAATAATAACGAAATAGAAAAAGCGAATTCACAACATGTTTATTTATCTAATTTAAAAAAGGATGCAAAGTAGAAACTTGCACATTGCTTCCTCATTATTTTTCGCTTTTTACAAAGGTTCCTCTATGAGGAAGCCAAAATTGAATAACATACTTTTTTGCTTTCTCAGAGAGGAAGCTTTGTAAAAAGCGAAAAATATTGAGGAAGCAATGTGCAAGGTTCTACTGTGCATCATTTTTTTTTAAATATTTATTTATCTGTCTTATTTGTCAATGCAACACAGCTGATCATTATAAGCAGAAAAGGATGAAATTTATTTTATGTTTATAAATATTATATCTTTTGTCATGCATGCGTGTTAACTCGCAGAGGCGAGTACGGAAACTACGACCTGTTCATTATATTTGCCTCGCTTTATGCACTTTCCGTACGCGTTAAAGTATTATAGTTTTATATCAGATAGAACAACGCTCGAGAAATATAAAAAAGGTATCCGCGTGAGCGAGAATATGCGTCAACTGCTGATACGCTGTTGATGAATTTATGTCTCTGGCGTGATGCGAAAAACTCTTCGAAATTCTTTGCGAATAGGGCTTTTGGTATCTCGGGCTTGTAAAATTTTAGAGGAAGATTGAAAAAACAGTGATGCAGTTGATTCTACACGAACAGAACAGTCTGCTGATTAATTACTATACCTAATTCGTGTCTGACAAAAGTCCACTTGCATACCTAATTCGAGCTCGGTATTTCAAAATCTGCGGAAGCTAGAATTTTTAAAACAAACAAATCTCACCCAAACACATGCATACATATTTTCTAAACCACTTTTCCCGACGTTTGAGATCATTTACCGTATTCGGACATAACAATAAAAAATATATATTCACGAAACCAAAGCTTCCGTTGTGACAAAACAAAGCGATAAAAAGATATAAATGTTTACATCACTCGATGCAATAATGGACGTTTTATGCACGTTTCGCTTGCCTTAAAAGCCCATTTTCACACCTTGCTAAATAAAATTTCGTAGAATACTCGTTGGAAAAACTTTTTCTTTACTCGTGCGATTGCAGCACTCGTCAGAAAAAGTTTTACTTCAGTCCGTGCGAAAAGAGTCGTTTTACGCACGGCACGCGTGCCAAAAATCCTCATTTTCACACTTCGTGAAATAATATTAATAATGCGTGGTGGAAATGTTTTTCTCGGCTCGTGCTGCAATCTCGCACTTGTCAGAAAAGATTTTTCGCACTTGTGTTGTAATATACTATATTACCGCACTTGTATCGAAATGTACTGTTATACAACTGATGATAGAATTATTTAGTTGGGTTGATAGTTAGTTCCGTTTGTGAATCACACTGGTAAGCACAACGAAATGCAACGAGAATTAACCGGAGGACGAGTGTCACATGAGAATAAAGATCGGATAAAAGTGGTGAATCGCGACTATCCCGCGCGAGGGATTTGCCAAGAATACGGATCGCGTTTCTTCTCGTCCTCGTGAGGACCGACGATGCACATGCGACCCGACGATTCTGGAACGGGTTTCCGTCGGAATCTGGCTACACCGGCTGTTCTTCTACTCAACTCTCGTGCCTCAATTATATACCGATCTCAGCTCAACAGCATCACGGGATCACGAGCGCTGTGATCATGCTTCACGACAAGGACGCGCGCGTCATGCACGTTTAATCCTCGATTACTTAGGCCAAATTATTTCGTGACATCGACACGAGAGAAAACGATTGGTAAATTAAATAACGATATTTTGTCAGTGCAATTGCAGTTTTGATGGATTTATGAGATCGCATCAATAGATTTTTATATCCTGCAACAGTTACACTCACATTTCCCTTTTTTTATGTTGAACATTTTTTTCTGACTCAAGATAGTGAAACTTTTTACATTTTATCAATTTTTAACGTATATTTGCGTATTGTTGTCATTTAATAAAAATGCAAAATGTATACTTAATGGAATTTCAGTATTTTTCGGTTTCACATTAAATTACATGATTTTTAAGTTATTTATTCGTACAATGTAGCAAATATACATGCTATGTGATCGGCTATATTATTTCATTATATTTTTTTCTAGCAGAATTGTTTTATTTATTAGGTGTGAAATTATTTGTTAAATGACAATCATTGTAGTCAATGATTTATTTATCATCATAGTTAAAATCTTATCAAAAGACGTGGTAGCGTTTCGATGCTTTTTAGTGGTTTTTATAAGTGGAGTTTTGAGCATTTGAGATTGATATGATTGAATCAATGGTCCATAGGGTAGATTCATAAGTGATGGTAACACCGGATATGATCGTAAGTAAGTTAATTAAGGAGGATCGGTGGCCACTCCCAAAGTCAAATCAGAGATAAATTTTCGCGATCGATTCTTTAAAGTATAATGCATTAAATAATAACAGTGGAAGGTGATTTGTATTGAAGCATGTAGACTTAATTCAGAGAAAGATTAATAGTCACGGATTTGCATAAAGATTAACTGATTAACGTTTCTTTTCAGTGTGATATATTTTCGTTCAGTTTTTTCCAAGTATTATCTTTGATTCTTTGCCGATTTTTATGAACGATAGCTCATTGTTTTTCTTAAAAGATACTCTACGAATTGACCTCCTAGATATTTCATAGTGTTTATCGTTTTGTAATTATAGCCTGTTGTTTATCGAAGTATTTTAATTTCTGTTAAACAACAGTCTAGAATTATTAAACAATTAACACTATGAAATATCTAGACGGTCAATTCGTAGAGTGTCTTTTAAGGTAGAGAATGAGCTATCACTCATTCAAATCGGCCAAGAATTACAGATTATACTTGAAAAAAACTGAACGAAAATGTATCCCATTGAAAAGAAGCGTTAATCAGTTAATATTTATGCAAATTCGTCACTATTAATCTTTCTCTGGATTAAGTCTACATGCTTCAATACAATTCACCCTCCACAGCTATTATTTAATGCATTAAACTTTAAAGAATCGATTACAAAAATTTATCTGTGATTTGACTTTGACAGTCGTCACCGATCGTCCTTAATCTTTGGAAACTGCAATACGACTTTTAAAAGATCTTCATGTACAGACTGAAAAAAAATCTTGTGAAAATTACCACCATCTATATTAATTACTATATTGTCATCAGAGTAGTAAGCTCTGATTACTTTATGAAATAAATTGTAAGGTATAATTTTCTCATTATTATATACATCGTAATAACGACCTGGAATCCTTATAAAAAGATTCTTACATTTTTTAATGTCAGCAAAAAAATACTTTTCCATAAAAATTCTATGATAAATTGCGATAAAAATGACGGAATACTTTTCGTCATTTATTTTAAAATACATAAAGTATATCGTCCATTTTTTAAATGAAAATTTGCGTGATGTTTTATTTTTATTTTTTCATAGTAATTATTAAAAATTAATTTTTCTAAGTTTCTACACAAGCTTCAGATAATTATTATACGAAATGATAATTATCAACTGAAATTTTAGATGTGCGAAAATCTAGTATTGACTACTTCCATCCCGTAAAAATGTTACAAACACGAGGCGACGGATGGAATTCTCATGCTCTCAATTATTTTTAAAAAAGTCTCAACCCCTTTTAAGGGTATTCCAATAGAGGGCGAATTTTTTAGATATTAATAATCATCATTATCACTATTTTTGAAACTTTTATAATTATTTTTATGTCATCAGAATGAAAAAATAAAATTATTTCGTTGCAACCCACCGATGAAAAATGCGAAATAATTATTTTGTTGATTACATTCAGTACGATTTTTGTAAACTATTTTGTTAATACTGTAAGATAGGAAGATTGAAGGAAATGTTTTTTGATAAAAAACAAATTGTAGACAGTAATTTTCGTAGAAGAGCGGAAGGGAATTTAAAAAAACTGGGCGGTGGTCAGTGTCGTCGCGACGCGGCGCGTCGGAAGGCGCAAAGGTGAAGAGCAGGTGCGACGGTGTTGTAGCTGACTCTTGTCCGAAGCGAAGAAGTTGAGTGCAGGCCTTGGACTGTCCTTTCTGTCGTGTTGCTCTCCAGCAACTCTCTTCTTCACTGTCTTCGTATTTGGTTAATGATTATAAAAGAGCGAGGAAAGATATCGTTTCGATACGTCGATAAATTTGCCTCTCACACTCGATTCGCAGTCTTTTCGAGGAATGAGGAGGAAATAAAAGGAGGGTTGATAATTAACGGAGGAACCAACGAGGCTGCATTCGGAATTGATTTAAAATTAAATACGTTTCTTAGAAACTAAGCTAAGTTATACGAGGTGTTACTAAATCTATATCCAACTTTTTTTTTCAAACACAAAAATGAACTCATTTAATGTTCGTTGTTTGTACCATATTGCCTTAATATTTATTTCAATAAACTTACTGATCTCGTACTTAGTAAACGACTAAATTTCTTATCTATTGTGAACCTTTCAGAGTCAAAAATTACTATATTTTTATTATTATTTATTATACTTTATTTTTATCCGGTAACTCCTTCTATTTACATTAAGGTGATTTTTGTAGTAGTTATAATATATGTTTAAAGCTGTATGAAATTTAAATTGATTTATCAGTAAATATCACTTTTAGAAACAAGTTGAGGTGTACGAGGTGTTATTAAATCTACAGTTTTTGTTTCCGAACAGAAAAGATCCCATTTTATTTTTTATTTTATGCTATATATAGATTAAGCCTATTTAAAAAAATTTGGTCAGATTCGTAATTACCAGGAAATTAGTGATCTCGCACGTACTAATAGACTAAATTTCTTCGCTATCTTGAACTTTTTATAGATATAAGATACTTTATTTTTATTTCAATTTTTTTCCGCGTAACAACTTTTTTTTCTTATTAAGGTGATATTTTAGGTGTCATGATATATGTTAAAAGTTAGAAAAAAATCGGCAAAAGAATAACCAGAATCAACCGCCCGGCAAATAACAATTTAATTTACTGAAACTTTCCTAAAAATTCTGACTAAAAGTGAAAAACTTCGGTTCCATTAACATCAGAACGTTAAGGTAGTCGAGGGTGATTGAGCGAGAATTACGAACAGTGCTCGATGAAATAAAAATCTGAAAACAATCAAGCACATAGAAGGTGCTAAAGAAATTACTTTGGCACAATAATAATTTAAAACTGTTATTAACAAATTACTGAAATAAATAATTGTTCAACATAATACCCGGTAACCTATTTTTTTTTGTTATGAAAATGATTTTTTGTTTTGTCTGCATACGTATGAAATTTTTCCAGAATTTTGTGTGATGTTTGAAAATTGCGTTTTTTATGTTAAAATTAAAAATATTAATAACATTTTAAAATTATTATTGTGCCAAAATAATCTCTTTAGCATCTTCCATATGCTTGATTTTTTCAGTTTTTTATCTCATCGTGAACTGTTCGTAATTCTTTCTCAACCTCTCTCGAACCTTTGCGACGTCAGACAAGATACTCATACTATCATAAAAAGAACGAAATAAAAAATCAAGCAATCGATTCGTCGTCGTGCTGGAAGACAACAATCACAAAAAATATTCGCGACGTTCATCTTCTCCAATGATAATCATTACGCCTCGTTACAATGCCTCAAAACTGGCAATTCTTTCCTCCGACAAAAAAAAAACACGGCAAAAGAATATCCACACTGAGAAAAAGGACGATGGTATTTCCCATAATAACACCTTAGTAAAAAAATTATAATATGTGGAACCATATATTATAGTTGAATCAGCTTTCATATGGTTTACCGAACTATTATCGTGAAGTTAAGGAAACTATGCATCTTGAATAGTGCATCTAAATATGCGCCACACTTAAGAATACTATAACTTATCGTTAAAACTGTAACAATAAAATTATGATATATTTAACACATTTATCAAATAAACACTGAGAGAAAAATATGGTCAGAGTTACCATATTTTTACTACAAACTATGTTTCCCTAAGACGACGACTATGCTTTTATGGTTATCGTAATCAATAAAAATATTGTTATCATGTGCCATATTTTCGTAGTTATGTCAACTATTTCTGTATGTTAGTTGCAACTATTCGTTCTTTTACTGTTTATAAAGTATTTTGAACCGCTGGAGAACAATAAAAGCATATAAAATACATAGTTATTTTCCAATTATGTTTATTTATTCCAGGATAGTAAATCATGAGATCGGTTAATAGTTCAACATACTTACTATTGTTGCTAGATTCATAATACTTTTGTGTACTATAAAAAAGACAGCACGTGAGATTGGCATCATGGACGCTTGCGGACAACAAATTCATGTTGAATATTACAATGAATATTGCAGCGAATACTATGCATTATTACAAGCGTCCATGATCTAAGTCTCACGCGCTGCCTAGTTCCCTCGCTTCCGATAGATGGCCAGCGGGATAGGACTTTCTCGCCAACGAATTGTCATCTGGCCCCTTTATAAGAGGTGGAATATTCAATCTTTGTCACTTCTGATTTTTGTTTAACTCCGGCGTCTGACTCGCAACTGGGCAGCGGCAACAGTGAGTATTGGGAAAAAAGTCGCTCTAAGCCGAGATCCCGCTCTTCTATATTCTCTACTATCAGTGAATATAGTGAAGATATAAATATTAAATATTACTTGTAATTACAAACAAAACTCTTATTGCCATACACACTTCGTTATATCAACGAAATGGAATGTGAGTGTAGACCATAATATATGTAAAACATACTATTCGCGAAAAGTCATTTCAGATGGTATATAAATCCACATTAACAAAATCTAAACATTCGCTCTACACCATGTCGTTGTTATAGCACACAAAAGTATTATGAATCTAGCTACAATAGTAAGTATGTTGAACTATTAACCGATTTCATCATTTACTATACTGGATGATAGGAATAAATAAACATAATTGGAAAATAACTATGTATTTTATATGCTTTTATTGTTCTCCAACGGTTCAAAATACTTTATAAATAGTAAAATAACGAATAGTTGCAACTAACATACAGAAATAGTTGACATAACTACGAAAATATGGCACATGATAACTATATTTTTATTGGCTACGACAACCATAAAAGCATAGTCGTCCTTTCAGGGAAACATAGTTTATAGTAAAAATATGGTAACTCTGACCATATTTTTCTCTCAGTGCAGAATCAACCGCCCGAGAAATAACAATTTAATCTACTGAAACTTCCCTGAAAATTCTGACAAACTTCTGATCCATTAACATCAGAACGTAAAAAACGAAATAAAAAAATCAACCAATCCGTTCGTCATCCTGCTGGAAGACGCCTATCACAAAAAATATCCGTGACGTTCATCTTCTCCAATGATAATCATTACACCTCGTTGCAATGCCTCAAAACTGGATACTTCACTCCGACAAATAAAAAAAAAAGAAAAAGGAAATCAAAGCTATGCAATTTTCATCAGTACTCTGCAATTTATTGCAGGAAAAACGAGGATACAATAATTATGAATAGGAGACAGTCGTTAATCGACGTCAACTCTCGTTATTCACACCCTTGGGCGATTGCTAAGTTTAACGCACGATGAGGACGCTGAAAAAAAAAAATTGAAGAGTACTTGGTCCGTTGTGAGAGAGAGTTCGAAGAGACGTACCGATAATCAGATGCGACGAGCTGCTGTACGAGTCGGTCGCTTGGTCAGCTCAGAGACGATCGGATCGCGCGCTCGGCACAAATTGGCCCCTATAATAATAACGAGCCCGCTGCTGTCCCGCTCTCTGCTCTTCTTCCTCATTGACTCGAGTCTTGTCCTCGTATATGCTACACTCGGCTCATCCGTTCGCTTCCAGCCCCGTAGCGTTTAATCGTTAGCAATCGAAGTGCGTCTTTCTCAAAGATATCTCTGTGCTTCGTTCGACCCGAGGCTAATTCGGCGTGGCACCGATGTTAGTTAAATCGAATGATTAAGGGGGGGTTGAGGGGTACATGTACAAGCGAAACTCAACAAGATTGCGACGTGATGCCAGCGACGAATGAAGAAGGGGGAAGATTGATCAGCTGGCGCTAAAAATGGCAAGAAAGCCCAGAAGATGACAAGGAATCTCACCTGCTACAAAATGTTTTTATTACAAAAAAGAAATAAAATTGTAGATTGCTTTTGCAATATTATTATATCGAAGCTGGTAAGTGTCGATCAGGTTAGAAAGTTTTTTCTTTTTGTCAAATTTTGGTTGCAGCCATTATGCAGATAAGTTCAAATGATATTACCATTCTTAGAGCAGATGTTAGACATTTTTGGTTTCTTTGAAATTTCAGTCAGATAACTAATTCATGTGTGAGCTGAGGATAATTTTGTGGATGCGTGTAAATTAAATTAATCTGTACATATACGAAATTAGGATACATGTGATAAAAATTAATTTATGTTTATTCATAGAAATTCACTTTATAATCATAAAGTTAAATTAAATTTGACCAGAGATCGGATGACGCTGTTGTCATAAATTGAAAGTCATAAAATTAAGCAGAAAAAAATAAAGAATAGTAACACGAATGTGAAGGAAGAAACGAGGAGTTTATGAAGCGTAAATATGGTTCACGAAGGAACCGGTTGACTTAACTGACTTTCATGATGACGGAAAAATCCTTTGCAAGGAATATATAAAATTGAAATTTCTCAGGTGACTAAGCAAAAAAATGCATCCAGCTGAAAACTTTTTTCTGGCTGACTCGTCTCCCTTACACGGAGAGAATTTTCTGGTAATCACAATTCAAAAAGTTTGACGATGTTTCCCATACAGCTTAGTAAATTCGGTTTATTCGACCAGTCTGGCGATGATTGCCATGCAGTACATTAACGCGAATTTTTCGTGTCTAATATACAGTATTGCAAACGGTGCCAGTTGTGTTCACGAGTCCCTTATCAACGTTGTATATTCCTGATTAAATGCAGCATAGTAAAGATTGCTAGGCCGGGTACGTACTTACTTCTGCATCGTATACCAGTTAATGTCGGGAATTCGTGCAGTTAAAATGATACTTAAATTAATAGAAAGTAAAGGTATGTAAAGGTAGGATAGGGATAGGTTACAAAAATGTAGCATAAATAAATACACGTCGTTTTGTTCAATTAATAAACATTTATTTATTTTGTTAAAAAAGAAATAATATTTTTTAAATAAAAACGCCATCACCACTTTTCGTCGTGATTTCGGAGGTCACTAAATAGCAGGTTATGTCACGTTGCAAATAATGCTATCCGATTTACAACGACGACGACATGTGACGATTTTCTTATAATATAGACGAAGAATACATAAATAATATATCTTTAAAAAAACGTGCACTTGCTTTTTCGTTTTCACAATTCACACACGTTACACTACCGAGAACAATGGGCGTGTAACGCCGCTGACGATGTAAACACCCTCAGCCACCGCCAAAAGTATAGCGGTCACCGTGTATTAGCTATACATCTTTCGTGTATAGCTAATAGACTGTTTAGAACTACAGCCTGTAGTTGGGGAATGAATCCCAGACGCACGGTCTTAATAGTTACAACGTTGAGGATATCAGAATTTGCTATTTTGTATATGTGAAATGTTCGTATTTCTTTCGGAACCGATCTCGTAACTGTAGATTCTATTAATAAATTGAGAGATGAATTTCTTCATATATACAGACCTGGGCAGTATTTGGAATACAAGTATTTCAAATACGTATTTGGAATACATTTGTATTCGTATTTGGTATTTCAGATACAATTCGTCATTATATTTCCCATTTTGTATTTGGAATACAATTTTTTTAAGTATTTTGTATTTTCGTGCAAGATATATACTGCAAAATACTTTTCGATATCATAATACGTTAGACATTAGACATTGTAGGTAATAGGTTTCAAGTCGGTAATCGCTTGCTGGAACTTCATCTTGTTTTTACCGTGGTTACTGCCCTCTGTGAGGCAATGTTCGTTTACTTTATCGATCTGCGTCACTTCTACGGCTCTGAATGTGCGCGCTACAAAATCGATTTACTGTACCGCTATCTACCGGTTACGTTTGGCGGCTACGCTCTCGCGTTCCCGCCTACATTTGTCGCGCCAGAAGTTTTAGGTTAACCTCGTAGGTTTTGGGACGATCCTGTTTTCGTTGTTCTCGAGTGGACGAGTGGCGAGTCCAAAGTGAAAAGAATCTACTTAGATAAAGATAACCAATAAAAGAAGTTCGAATGAACGAGAAGGAAAAAGAAAATCTGTTTTCTTTACCCCCAACGTGAAATCTGTTTTGTTGGATGGAACATTTTTTAAAGTGGTATCTAAGACGGCAGATGAGTCAGTGAAGGCCGAGTGCCAAAAATGCAAACCGACGAGGGTTAAAATCATAAGTGGTCAATATGATTACACAATCAGCTTTCTCCTACATCTAAGGGTTTTGTATCTTGTATATAACAGTGTGAAAAAATAAAATAGTCCATTTTATTTTTAATAAACGACTGCTGCAGTCGTTTAATTTGTTCATTTTACACCGTTGTGGATAGTGATTTAAAAATGTTACGTACATAAAGGTTTTAAAAATATACTACGTTAATCATGTAAATGGTAAAAAGATAATAAATATAATGTTCATAAGCTATGTTATTTTAATAATTGCTTAATTCCTTTATTCTTCTCACATTATCAATTATAAATTTCCAGAACTTACAAAATGTATTTTGAGTATTTGAAGTATCTTAAAATACGTATCTTCTATTTGGTATTTTAAATACAGCATTTACAAGTATTTGTATTTTGTATTTCAGATACATTTTTTACCTGTTTCTTGCCCAGGTCTGTATATATAGCGAATCGTAATCACTGTCTTTGGAAGTCACGACCATTGTCAAGCTTTAAGATGTCTTCGAGACACTTTTGCGTATACATCCTTACAAACTTTGGATTATTTACACTACGGTTTGAAAACCGAAATATAGTAACGATTCTTGTACGGCGTGCAGCACACGATACAGTACTCTATAGGAAAATACAGAAAGGGACGCCAGAAGCGCTTAATATACCGAGTTTACTATACTAAATCGGGTAATGATTACCAGACTCTTCTCTCCGTGTAACGATTAACAAATAAAAACTCGAAATGATGGAATCAATCCAGTATTTTGAAAAGATGAGCTATTGCTAATCGTGATCGTAGTAAAATTATGGTTTTACAAATAAAAAACAGGATGCCAAAAATACTTTATCGAACATTTGTATATATCATTTTTTTTTATTTTCAAACCTTGTCAGTGGTTAAATTAATATATTACAAACACATGCAGATGCACAAATAACTCTTCAAAACTGCCAATTGAACCACCAAAATTTATTATCTTAGAAACAGGCGATTATCTTAAAAAACAAATTTAGTGCCACAAAAATTCTCATATTGCTCAGAGTAATAAATATTTATAAATCTTGGAATTATGTAAAAAATGTCAATCTGCATAAATTGTGGATAAATATAGAATTTAACGCGGTCTTGAAAATAATAAAAATAATAATGTTGTAGAGCTGAGATTCTTTCCGTTGGGTCCATCGAAAAAAAAAGTTGCTGATTGAGTAGTAAGTACGACAAAGTCATCGATTATACAGGAAACACAAAAAAACTGCTGAGAACGAGGCACAAAAAAACTGTGTTAATGTCACCTGCCTTCATTCGTATTCCTTATCGGGAAAAGTATAAGTACTCGTTGCGTCCAAAAGACAGTTGTATGTCAAAACGCTATCGAGATGGGGTAAACGTGTAAGTGAACGAAAGTTTTTACTGCCATTTGCGACGGTCGATGGTGAATGGATTTTATATCGCCTGAGGCCGCCGATGGCTAATAGTATCTGCGTGTAACAAGCCATGAAATTAGCAATTCGCGTTGGTGTGTCAAAAGATCACTGAGAGTTCAGAACGTCGTGCATCGTACTATGTTCGACCTGAAGTTGAGCTAAATTGAAGATCTTCAGCAACATACGCACAATTATTATCTTTGGTAATTTTTATATTTATGTATTTGAAAATTATGTTACAAAGAGTAATAATACTAATCTTCTTCTTCGTGTTCCTGAATAAGTATGAATTATAACAAATTATGTTACTCTGTTCAACAGGCTTGAATTAACACATATATACTTTGAGAATATGTGAAAACTGACCTAACACTAATAAGCGGTTAGTGATTAGTTGGTTTATGGTTGGAATTCAATAAAATATTGATTTAAAGTTGTATTGAGATTTTTTAAAATTACAATTCAACCTGAAACCATCTTTACTACATTATTCCAATCTAATGTCCAATAGACTTTTCTTATTATTTATTTCTGGGTCTTAAAAAAATCCAAGCATTAATCTACCTTCAACGGTATTTGGGCAATAGTTCGAATACGGTTCGTTTACGAAAATTCGTACTTCAAACAACTTTCGATTCTATGACAGTTGGACTTTGGTTGGTTTATAAAAATTCAACCATAAATCAATTGTCAGTCTATTTTGTGTAACTATTAAATCATAGTTGAAAGCCGAAATTCTAATTGTAAATTCAACATCAATGGAAGGATTAGGCAGGGTTCGGAAGTAACACGTTACTAGTAACGTCGTTAGTGAATTCGTTACTTTTTGGTGGTAACGGTAGGTAACATCGTTACATTTTTATTCGTGTAATTCTAAGACAACGCTGGTTACAAATTTTTTGTAACAAGTAACGAAACTGCCGTTACTTTTTCGTTACTTTTTGAGATACAAAATGTTTGGTAACAAGTAGCTGTTCGAATTCCCTCTAAGAGGCGAGATACCAACGAAAATGAATGAAAGCTATTTGCTCAACGTTAATAAACGCTTTCCCTGAATTATTCGTTTTTTTCGTTAGTAATTATATACACGTTAATAATTATATACGTCTAAATTTGTTATATGATTAATATGTTTTAAAGTAACGAAAAGTAACGGAAGCGTTACATTTTCAGTAACGATAACGGTAACGCGTTATTTTTTCATAAGGTGTAACGGTAACGGTAACACGTTACTTTTTCACAAGGAGTAACGGTAACGGTAACGAATTACTTTCAATAAGTAACTTTCCGAACCCTGGGATTAGGGTTGATATAATGCACTAACCAATCATTAGTTATTGGTTGATCAAGGTTAGGCAAGTCCACGATAGTAGGAGTTTCAGTTATTAATCCTTAACTCAACTATTCATCATAATGACACTATTTTATAAAAATATCTCACCACCGCCGCGTAAGAGAATCGGAAACATAGGTTAGGTTAAGTTAAGTCGGATAAGATTAAGTTATGATTCTTTCGGTTGAACATAAAGAATCATTACTATATTACACAGGTTATGTCTAACCTAAGCTAGATTAGTCTAGCGACAAAAATCATCATCTACTGAGAAATCACAAAAGTCGTGATGACATCTGGTGGGTAAATTGTAACTACCCGATTCCACTATTCATCACCTATAATTTTCTGGAAAATACGATCTCTTGCATATTTGAAGCTAATATTCACATTCGAAAAAGAATTCCATAAAAATATTAAATTAATAAACAAATTGGGCAAATAAAAAGTTGTGAAATAATAATCATCCGCATGTTATAGTCGGTAGATTAATTCGTCAAGGGCGTGATTATCTCGCTAGTCAATTCTTATTAATTACTAATTCACTAGCGAGGCCAAATTTTGTAAACGGAATAATATTCAGTGGTGCTAGATATATAATTTAGTGGATATCGATGTAAGGGTTCCGATCAGAGATGTAAAATGATCGTCATTTTCGACTTGCGTCAGTGACACGTCATTATGACCGCCATGTGAGGTCATTTTCAATTTTGCCAATTTTTCTAAATAAAAATGACAGTCATGTTGAATTCATGTAATGTTAACATGACCAACATGACGTTACATCTATATAGATGTAAAATGCCGGCCGCGATATTTTTTGTCATTTTTTCCGTCACGATGCGTTCATGCGCACCTTATTTTTCGGATTTTGTTCATTATTGTCATGTTTGTCATTTTAATACTCGTCATGTGACGGTTTTGTGACAGTCACGTGACGGTCACGTTTCGACTTTACATCACTGGTTCCGATTATACAGAAATAAAAAATTTTCATTATTATTTCTTGACGACTAAAATGCCCGTAAACTTATGTTTTTCAAATTTATTTTGAACAAAAATACAAATTAGAACCTTCTGTATTGCTTTGTCATTGTTTAAAATTTTTTATAAAATTTCTTGTATACGGAAACAGAAATTGATGAACATACTTCGTCGTAGAGATTGATTTACAAAAAAAAGAAATCAAAATGATGCGGAAGCAATATGCAAGATTCTACTTTGCACCATCATTCATAAAAAGCATCTTTGTTTTTTGTTATTTGCGATAAACTTTGAATAGCTTCCATATCGATTATATATAATAAAATAACGATTAGATCAATTATGTGTGTTTGAACATCCCTGAGCAGTATAAAACTATAAAGGAAGCGGGAGTTAAATCAAAAAGCAATTAAAGGTAAGTAAAGTGTTGGGGAAGCGTGGTGTTACGAGCTATGCCTCTAAGGATGGCATACGAAGAGAGAGAAGCCGACGCGACGAGGTAAATTATGGATTTACGATGTCTCACTTTCACCGTTTGCTGGCTCGTTCGTTCGAGCGCGCCGCAAATTCGCAACCCGCGCCCGCGGACGGTGTCAACTCTCCGCTGCTGCAGCACCTACCGTCGTATCTCGCAGCCTCCCCTCGTGATAGCTTATAAGTATACTTTTGCGTCGAGAAGACATTATCGTTTTCACTTTCTTGGTGTGCCGTACAGTGCCTGCCACACTTTTTGCATTCCACAATGCTATTTAGTGTCCCGTGTGTGTATCATTAACAAATTATTCTTGTAGGGTATTAGGTGTATTCTTGGAACAAAACGTCCCGGTCCTTTATGTGCTTCTTTTGCAGCATCCTGCTTCGAGAAAAGGGCTTGGTTAGCTTACTAAGATCTTGGTTTTTAAATTTTCTTTTAAAAGAACGAAATTTTTCTTGCTAGAGAAAATCAAATTTTTCTTTCTGAAGAAAAATAAAAGGGACAAATTTTCCTTTCTGAAGAAAAATAAAAGGGACAAATTTTCCTTTCTGAAGAAAAATAAAAGGGACAAATTTTTGTTTCTGAAGAAAAATAAAAGGGACAAATTTTTCTTTCTAAAGAAAAATAAAAGGGATAAATTTTTCTTTCTGAAGAAAAATAAAGGGGATAAAATTTTGTTTCTAAAAAATTTTTTTCCAATTTTCGTTCTAAAGAAAATTTCTTCCAATTTTCTTTCTAACGAAAAATTTGGTAGGCGCAACCAAATTATTGATTAGGCCTACTAAATACTGGGTTGTCTTACATCGAAAACTTGGTTATGTTAACCAATAACTTGGTTGTGTCTACCAATTTTTCTTGGTAACATTTGTAACCAAGTTCATGGTATTTCTAATCAAGTCGTTTCTTATTTCATTACGTGAATTTGTAACGCCGCACTTATCTAATTCTTCTGTTCTTTAACAGTATAATTTTTTCTAAATATTAAAAATTATTTACATTTTTAATATTTCATAATTTAGAATCTAGCAGAATTTGTATGTTACATTAAATTAAAATACTGCTAAAATCGAGATGGTTTGGCACTAATTTCTTAATACAAGAGCGGGGGAAAATTAATTCATTTTTGTTACGTTAATTTACATTTATCCAGGAGTACAAATACTATGGTGAGAAAATTCGAAGTGGGAGCAGAACAAAAGAACGAAAATACCTGGACAAAACTGGTCGCAAAGTAGATTAGAAAATAATTCCGTATTTTAGATGTGACAAGGGGAAAAGAGGGGTATGTTGCAAACTGTACAATTTATTTCTCTCTTCTTCCCAGTAACTGTTTGTAATTTTTTTGTCCCTGTCACATCTAAAATATCGAATTGTTTTCTAATCTGATCTACTTTGTGACCATTTTTGTCCAGTTTTCATATAGTTTCGAACCGTTTCTGGGTTCCTCTTTAAATAAAAAGTAAATTATTTCTATTCTCTATATGTCTAATATAACAAGCATGAAAAAAATCGCTTTTATTGAAAATCTAAATCTTATTCCTTTTATATTCTAAGGTTATGAGTTTCAGTTCGGAAGTAGATAAATCTGTGGATTTTTGTACTATCATACATTTTCCGATAGAAAAAAATATGGTGTGTGTGCGCTTGGCAACATTTTAGGTGGTAATTAAAATTTATGTAATGATGTTTTCTCTTTTTTTTTCTTCATAAGTAAATAAAGTCTTTGCATATAATAATTTTCTATCAGTTCCTTTTTTGAAAAGCCATTTTTTAAAAAGAAGTAAAATACTCCCGATGCAGTTCGGTGCATATGATACTCCAGTCCTGGTGAAGAAGCATAACGCGCACAATCCGTTACGAGTGACGACGTTTTTACGAGGGGCTCGGATTGTAATTCAAATATTTATTCGCAGCGGCTCGTTTGGGCCTGGTTTACAATCTTAAGGGAATCGGGCCGGTCTGGGTGCAGCAGCATATATAGCTGCAGCCGTAGTGCAACGATGCAACGGAGAGTGGAGAAGAAGCTGAGAAAGGATCGAACGCCACACGCTGCGTCAGACCCGTACGTCATCCCCGGGGTGCGAAAGACCGGGACGAGAGTGGCTCGGCTCGTGCTGAGCTCTCTCCTCGCTCCTTCGCCCCTTTCTTTAATATTCATCTTCTTCTCGATATCCTCCCCTTTCTCAAATCCAAAGCCACAGCATCTTGACAGCTATCCTTACTCTACTACTTTACCTCTGATTAATAACTTCCTCGAGTTTTTTTTCGGCATTGAACTCATTCGATTCGATAATTATATCTGGCTAGTATCTGGTCAGTATCTGATTATCGGTATTTGCTTTATTCTGATATTAATACCTGGCTAGTATTGGCAGTTCTGAAATCGTTAATTGTACAATTGGTAATTAAAATTTAGCATCATACATTTTTTTAAATGGATGTTTATTTTTAGGGATTTGTGTCTTTTTTTTTGAGATATCGAATTTTCATTATCATTCTTAAGTCGTATATTCTACTACAGAATATATTAGTTTGAAATCTTTTTATTGTGATTTAAAACAAAAAGCTACTTTTGTCCGTTTTTGATCCCAGAATTCATTCATGCAACTTCCGGTCGGAAAATTAAAGCCAAATTATTTTTTTCTTCAATATATTGATTTTTAATATATACACAAAAAATACACAAAAAATAGCCGTATCAAGCGTTTTTCATGTGATTAAAAGAAAAAGTGACTTTTGTCCGTTTCTGATCCTAGAATTCATAGATCTGACTACCGGTCGGAAAATTAAAGTCAAATTGATTTCTCTTCAGCATATTCATTTTCAATATGCACTATTGTTCTTAAGTCGCATATTTCATCACAGAAAACAAGCATATAACACCTTTTTACGGTGATTAGAAGAAAAAGTGACTTTTGTCTGTTTTTAATTTCAGAATTCATAGATTCGACTTCTGGTCGGAAGATGCAACCCAAAGTTTTTTCTCTTCATTATATTGATTTTTAATACTTATTATCGCTCTTAAGTCGCATTTTCCTGCATAGAAAATACCCGTTTCAACTTTTTTTACTGTGATTTAAGAAAACGAGACTTTTGTCTATTCCTGATTTCATAATTCACAGATCAGGTCGACTTTCGATTGGAAAATCGAAACCACATCTTTTTCTGTTTACGATCTACAATTTTACAGGGTTCGGAAAGTTACTTATTGAAAGTAATTCGTTACCGTTACTCCTTGTGAAAAGTAACGTGTTACCGTTACCGTTACACCTTGTGAAAAAATAACGCGTTACCGTTATCGTTACTGAAAATGTAACGCTTCCGTTACTTTTCGTTACTTTAAAACATATTAATCATATAACAAATTTAGACGTATATAATTATTAACGTGTATATAATTATTAACGAAAAAAAAAACGAATAATTCAGGGAAAGCGTTTATTAACGTTGAGCAAGTAGCTTTCATGCATTGCCGTTGGTATCTCGCCTCTTAGAGGGAATTCGAACAGCTACTTGTTAACAAACATTTTGTATCTCAAAAAGTAACGAAAGAGTAACGGCAGTTTCGTTACTTGTTACAAAAAATTTGTAACGGGCGTTGTCTTAGAATTACACGAATAAAAATGTAACGATGTTACCGACCGTTACCACCAAAAAGTAACGAATTCACTAACGACGTTACTAGTAACGTGTTACTTCCGAACCCTGCAATTTTAGTCTTTCACTCTCGTTCTTAAGTCGTTAATACCACCACAGAAATCACCCGTTTCAAAACGTTTCATAGAAAAAAATGTGTTTCATTTCACTCAGTGTGTAAAAACGTGGTTTTACGCACGCTTCGCGTGCTTCAAACCTCATTTACACACCTTGTGACATAAAATTTTGTACGATACTCATGCGAAAAACGTTTTCTGAATTCGTGTGATTGCAACACTCGCCTTCGGCTCGTGCTGCAAACTCCCACTCGTCAGAAAAAGTTTTTTCGCTCTCGTATCGTAATGTACTATTGTAGGAGAAAATGCGTTTCGTTTAATAGGTGAGAACAAATTGATGGAACAGTTGAAATTCGATCGTATGCAGTCAATAACTATAACGCTGTTGTCAAATTCTACTTTACTGTACAATGCACTTTTTTTTGCATGTTACTACTAACTGCATCTCAGCGGTTTTTCTACATTTGTACATAGCGTTTTACGGCAAATCGCGGCGTTGTTGTATAATACGTAGCACACACGTGCCTGAACAGAGATAACAATAGGCACGAGGAAGACACCACGGCAAAGAGTGAGTGAAAATTAATAATAGAGGTAAAAAAAAAACCAACCAGAGCTCGCTGCGTCTCGGGAATTTCTTATGTATCAGCAAGATATGCGCACGAGCGCGAACTGAGTGCGCAACGTCGAATAAGTATCTACACGAAAAGACAAGAAAAAAAGGGTATGCCGCTTTTATCGCAAAGTATTCGATGTAAATATCATGTTACGGCAGCATGAAGGCGAGCTCACAATTAAGTTGGCCACTGTGCGCCCCGGCGCTTTTTGCCACTACGTCCGCCTCTCCATTTGCGTTACTTACACGCCGCTTCGCTCATTCTTTCTACCTAAATATATATAAAATGCGCTTTTGCGCGCGCGCACTCGCGCTCGCGGGATCCCGTAGACATATAGGCACCTGCAGCGAGCTGACTTTTTGCGAACCCTCGTTGGCTCGCGCGAGCGAGTTGCCTCGTTACTTCCGTAAATTGCGCGTTAATTATCCTACCTGGCACCGCTGTGGCCGATGTCATGCACAAGTTTAGCGAGTTCTCTCGATCCTCCTACTGATTTTTTTAACAGATAGAAAATTCATGACTAAAATCGTCGCCGGTAAATTTGAATGATGGGGGTGAAAATATGTTTTCGATGAGACCCATATGGAAATAAAGTATATGCACAACCAGAAATAAATTCTGATTAACATGAATGAATTGATATATTTAATTTGTCTTTATTTGTATTAACTAATAAAAATTTGCTTGCCATGTAATATGTATTTCACTCAGGGTTCGGAAAGTTACTTATTCAAAGTAATTCGTTACCGTTATCGTTAGTCCTTGTCAAAACGTAACGTGTTACCGTTACCGTTACCCCTTGTGAAAAAATAACGCGTTACCGTATATAATTATTAACGAAAAAAAAACGAATAATTCAGGGAAAGCGTTTATTAACGTTGAGCAAGTAGCTTTCATTCATTTTCGTTGGTATCTCGCCTCTTAGAGCGAATTCGAACAGCTACTTGTTAACAAACATTTTGTATCTCAAAAAGTAACGCAAAAGTGACGGCAGTTTCGTTACATGTTACAAAAAATTTGTAACGAGCGTTGTCTTAGAATTACACGAATAAAAATGTAACGATGTTACCGACCGTTACCACCTAAAAGTAACGAATTCACTAACGACGTTACTAGTAACATGTTACTTCCGAACCCTGATTTCACTGAAATGTACAATGTATTGATTCCAACCATATTTATTTATTTGAATCAATCCTCGTAGAATAATGGTCACTGAAGATAAGTACACTGAAAGGAAAAAAAAAGATACTGGTAACTATAAATTTATAGTGAAATACAACCTCAGCTATTTAAAAAAATTATCTGTACTAATTATTTATAGTCAATATAACAGATAATAATAGTTAACGTAACAAAAAGTATATTGTTTTGAAAATTTAGCGATAGATGCGACATACTATTCATAGAAAATATAATTAGAAGCATAGTATTCTTTGAGAAATTATTTGACAATTTTGAAATGGTCATTGGAACTACAATAATAAAGTTGTATTAACTATAAGAAAATAGCTACGGTTGTTTTTCACTATATGTTCACTGTTAAAGTAACTAGGACATTATATTAAGCCAACTATAAGATTATTTTATAGTAATTATAACGTAGTTAACTTAACCAATAAGTCAGTTAAAATAACTATTAAACTTGTTGTATGGACTAAAAATCTACAGTTATGGCTTAATAGTTACCTAAACCACTGCGATTTCTCTCAGTGTACTATTTGTCGCTACTAAATACTTTATTTACCCAGAAAAAATATCTCGTTATATTGACCAAATTCCTGTATTTAATCTTTCTTATTTAATCGAACTAAAATTTTCTTTCAATGCAATATATATTCATTTGCTTTAATTGTTGTAGTACATTAATTCGAAATAGATTCATTTATTCTAACCAACGTTCATTTTGTAAAATTTGGTAAACAATTCATTCAAATGAACCTTATTTGAAGACCCGACTATATATATACATATTGGATCCACTGTTTGAAGTGGATTGAAGTGAGCAAATTCTTCATAGATGATTTGGTCTAGTGGGATATAAGGAAAAAATGGCCGATGGAAAACAAGCCGCAGAAAAAAGGCCGTTGGAAAAAAGGCCGATTTTTCAAATAGCCTGCATTGATGAATATTCGCTCGGTTTGGTGTTCGATATTAATTTGGGTGTCAGTCAAAAATATTACACAAAGAATCAAGCATACGGAAATATTTATACGATTTTCTTCAAGATAAAGGACTTAATTTCTAACATCTTTAGAGTCGCGGCCCCGATTTCTATTGTTTATGAAAGCGTTATATTATGAAACGGGAAAAAACTCCTTTAACGCGTACATTGAGACCTTCCGCATAAGATTCACCCGGTTTGAAAATTAAATCATTAAGAAATTATAATTCAATTATTCTTTTAATAATGGTCCTCTACTACCGGGGTTACTGGCACATATCGCAGTTTCTGACACCAACCAGTTCCGCGTTTCTGACACACTGACATCGCCCAGTCGAAAGGTGTCAGATTGTGTCTTACATATCATTTTCGGAATTGGGACAATCAAAAATATTTAGTTAGCTCGTAGGTATTATATTTCATCAACATTTATGTAAAAAAAATATATAAGATAAAAGATAGTATATTGTGCGACAAGAGTCGAAAGTTGGCGATTTTGACCCGTGTTGCACACTATTTTTTTTGTATCAAGTGCATGAATACTGGTGCTTTGAATGGCAGTTTTGCAGAACTAACTGGATAAAGTAAGGTTACAAATTACTGTCTCAAGGGACGAAAGTGAAACACACAAGCATGGAGGATAGACATAAGGAGCACGATCCATATATGATGCATGTCTGAGATTTCGATCACAGAAATGTTGCTACAAGTTATTTGCATTATGAGCCATGCGTTGCGCTGGTATCGTCAAGATCCCACAATTTTTTTTCTGTCTACGATTATTTACTTTTCTATTTGTGATGCCGAGAAAATGTGTTGTGCCTACGTGCTCGAGTGGTTCACGCTCGGAAATAATAAAAAGATCCGAAAGAAATGAGAAAACAAGCTTTTTCCGTGTACCAAAGGTAACATAACCTCTTTAATATACTTATTACATTATGTAAATTTTTTTACATCGTTTGCCTTCATACTTTGTACAAATCCTCAAAAAAAGATACAAATAAATTTGCATATCGCTTCCTCGTTGTTTCAGAAGAGCATTATGCGAAAAAGGGATTTTCGGTTTTCTCATAGAGAAAGTATTATGAGTGCTAGATTGAAAAAATAAAAAAATTGATATATATATATTTTTTTAAATCGGGTCGTCCCCAAGTTATGAGTTAAAATTTTTCAGATCATATACATACATACGCCAGGACATTTTGCTTAAATATGATATTTTTGACGTTTTCAAAGATTCTGAACATTTATATCAATATTTCGAAAAAAATTCACCGAAACGAAGCTTTCTCTATGAGGAAGCAAGAAAGTTTAACATTTTTTTTCTATATCTTTTTAGATAAAATGTTTCATTTGGGTCAATTAACTAATTAACGCTTCTGATAACCATTTTAACTTCCCTCGCTTTCCCCTCCATTTGAGGAGCTTGCACGCACCAACCCAGCCCTAGCGACGAAGGACAAGGGACAAAAGTGAAGGAATCGCTAACTGCGCATGCGCCAACGTATTGCTTCAACACTGCCATGAAACTAGCCACTTTCGTCTCGCAAAACTGCCATGAAAAGCACCGCTGTTCATGCACGTCTTACAAAATAGTATATTGTGTATCTAGTGCGTAAAGAAGGTTTTTTTCGCACGAGCTGAGAGAGCGATTACACGAAGCGAAAATAATCTTACGCACGTGATACGCATACGATTTTTTGTAACGCCGGCGAGAAAATTGAGTTTTTTTTCGAAGAGGTTTCGCGTGACTAAGGTGCGAAATTTCCGATGGCCATGCGTAAAGTGAACGGCCGTAATTCACTTTACGCACGGTCTTTTTTAATGCCTACGTACAACGCTCTTTGTTGATTACTTTTGTTTTTTTTTAAACATAACAATTAAGGTAAATGCCCCAATAGCCGGCCATCTTAGAGAACAGGAAACTGTAAAGTTATATTTCTTATACTAAAATGACCTTTCTACAATTGTAACCAAAACTAATGCAAAGCTTAGCTTTTCTACTTTTCGAAAAGCATCCATTAATTCATGTCAGGGGTATAGTTTTTTTGTTAAAGTTAGGAAACAATTGAGAAAGTCGATGGACTAGTACTCGACCACCGATTTCAGGTAATGTCTAAATACCCGACCAAGCATGCCCCTATACGCAACCACCCGCCGATACGAGGCTATGCGATTCGTTGAAATTTCATTTTATTTCTTAAATTACACGCAACGTTTGGGATAATTTATGATAAATAATAACTAATAAAAAGGTTCACCGTGACGTGCAACCAGCATCAACTTGCCATAGAGGTTATGTTCGCTGAGTTTGTGTTGGCCGGGAATAGGCCGCGGTTGGATATCGATACAGCATACTGCGGATGCGCCCCAATAGCCAACCATGAAAATTGACGACTTAGCCGTGGTTTTTCGCAAATTTTAATGGAAGATTTATAAAGTCTATTTATTCGCGAATACCACAAGCCACGAATTATTGTGGAAATCGTGAAAATAACAGCGTCATAAGCTTAACAACGTTACGCCAATTCTTAACGAACTGTCTAAAAGATATGCGCCGGTCCTCTGAGCGGCATCTGCAATGCACAATATCTTTAAAAAAAACGTCAACAAAAAAATTAATGACTTTTTATTATTGGCCTATGCAGACATAAAGAATTGCAAAAATGGTAGCACTAGTTATTTATTTATTTCATATTCATAATTTCTTAATTTTAGTCAATATTTGTGTCAGTGGTTGGAGACTGGTACATGGTTGGGTACCGGGGCGTTTACCTTACCATGTCTGAGATTTAAAAAAAGTGTTTAAAAAAACACTTGTTTTAGCTTGAAATAAATGTACTTTTTTAAATAAAAGTGTCACGTCGTTTTTTCACACGTTGTGCGCCAATTTATAGACACAATTTCAAGATTAAACTCAACTGAATTCTCACTTTATTCGCCCTCTAGTGTTTGTATGGCGAAGTAGTCAGTCTCTCGTCACAGAAGTACACAACACACGTGGGGACGCGCTCGATATAACTTTCTTTCTTTATTGCACTTGTTTTTTTGCAAACATAACAATTACCATGCCTGAGGTGAGACAAGGCGGTGAATCGCACTGGCGCAACGAACACCATCATAAAGCACTGGGTTATTGCTCCGCGGAGCCATAACAATTAGGATCGTATATACGGCCACGCCGAGAGGCTTCGCGTCCGAGTCTTCGCGATGGCAGAGGGCATGGTGGACGTTTTACCATACTGCCTTATATATATATATATATATATATATATATATGTAGTATATAGGAGGAAGATCCTTGTGAGGCATCGACGTGTTTATATCCCTGTCAGCTTGTACATACATACACATAAATATTTATTCTTCTCAAAGCCCTTCTCACTGTTGTCTTGGTCATCGTCGTCGAAGCGCAGAAAGAATAAGAAGAAGGAGAAGAAGAAATGGAATACAAGGGTACCTCACCTGCTCGACAAAACCACGTTTTCCGCTGATGTTACCAGTTCAGTAGTATATAAGGGAGCACGTATTCGTCAATGCTAAAGATGCATTACACATACATCTTCAAAAAAAAATATTGGATTGATTAAAATTTGAGGATTTATTGAGGAAAGAAATAGTTGCCATTGAAGACACAAAAAACTTTGGAGATTGATAATTATTAATGCCAAAACGTTATTAGTAAGCTGGTTTAAAAAATATTATAAGCTTTTCTTGTGGAGAATGAAATCCCAAGTTTTTTGAAGATTTTTTAAAAATATTTTTATTTTTCATATGCGTTTCATAAATCACGAACTTTGGGTATGACTAATAAAACAGTTTTGTGAAAACAGAATTAAATGATTTTGGAAAGTAAGAATTTCAACTTATTTTTTGAAAATGCACAAATTTATTACATAAGAAAAGAAATGGTATTCTGAAAGTTTGTCACTAATTTTATCCAAAGCTTATTTATTAAAAAATCTAAAATAAATATTCGTTATAATTTCAATGACATTTTTATTTTTTTAAAATTTCCCTCTTCTCCCAAAGTACTCAAATTTTTATTGCATTCTAATTATGTTTGAGAATTTTACAATTTTCAGAACATTTCTAAATGTTTAATGAAATAAATTCCCTTATTTTTGAATTTTTGTATTTGTATTTCGAGAAATGCTTAACAAGTAAAAAAAAAAACTTTTCGAAAACGGAAATAAATCATGTACTCGAAAAATTAGCGAATTACATTTAAAAAATGTTCTTCTTAAATCGCCAAAACCTTTTCTTTTTTTCAAATTTATTAATAACTTTTTGATTTTAGTATTATGCAAAATCAATGATTTCACACTGAGAGAAAATAATAGTATTAGTAACTAAAGTGGCAGCTATACATTTTTAGTTCTCACAACTAATTTCTTTTAGTAGCCACAATTATCGAATATTTACTGTAACTACCAAATAGTTACCATAACTATTTTAATAGTTGCCGTAACTATGAAAATAGTTGCGTAGACTAAAAATTAATAGTTGTCACGTTCTAGTTGACTGTACTATTACGATTTCTCTGAGGCCAGTGACATTCAAAAAAAAAATTCTCCTATGTGAGTGCTCAAATTGCATTATAATAGAAAGATTTCTTGGAAATGTATGTGTGATGTGTTTTTAATTGAGCGTGGCAACAATAAATATCATTGTAATGTATAGTACGACTTGGCATATACAGATGTAATGCTTTTGATGATACAACGGGTGGCGTGTATCGTTGATGAATGATCGACGATCACGAATTCCTTTGAGGATGGACCGCGCGTGCTGAAGCCACGCGCTCACGGTGCTCGCCATACAGGCTTACGTCAATTATCTTTTAATAACTCAATTATCATTCTCAACGTTATTTACTGCCACTGTGTGACTCGGTGCACCGGTTTGTCCGATAAAAGGTCGTTTCGATTTCGGACATCTAACGAGGAGCTGATTCTACTGCGACGTCCAATTAAATGGGAATACGGAATGATAACCTTAGAGGCTTGTTTCCATAAAAGCAGCTTTTTTTTCTTTTGATCATTGAATGGATATGCCGTTGATGGATAAACTGCCGAGGATACTGACAATTTAACGATTGTAGGAATACACTTTTAAAAAAACTGTAAATGTACTGTACTGAAGATAAAGAAATTTACTAACTGCGTACATTGAACAAAAATTAATGTACCCTAGGACGGTTCATTTACAAATCTTTCGTATGCTTAATATACATTTGCTGTGAATTAATATCGCCTCTTTAAAATTTAATTAAATTTAATGCACAAATGTATGTTATAAAATTAATCTATTTTTACAGTTAAATTTAAGGAAACTATTTTTCAAAAAGTACTTTTACAGTATAATCAAAGCAAGTAATAAAAATTAAAGCACATTATAATGATTTAAAAAATTTACAGTATAATTAAAGCAAATTATAAAAATTAAAGAACTTTTACACTAAAACTAATTTTAATTTTCGAAATCACTATACCATACAATAATTTCCACTACACTTGTATATTAAATATAGTTTATGCATACAACATCCAATACTCGTACATTCATTTTCGAGTAAATTTTTTTTCGCAAAGTAGACAGTAATTTTTACACCGGAATTCAAACAATGCGTTGAATAAATTTAAGCTAAAATTTCCAAGGTGCTATTATTGTAAATGATACAAATTTGTCAGTGCTAAGAGAGGAACATGAGGCTCGTCGGAACAGTAAAAAAAAGCACCAGTTGCTTTTGACATCAGCAGCAAGTTCGCCGATAGAAAAGAATATAAAAATAAAGGAGAATCGAGAAATCAAAATAACGACCCGAAAAAGGGATAGACAATTAGAGTGAAGAATAAAAGGACAGAGAAAGCGTGAGTGAAAGGCAGTTGCGCGACGGATGCACCGATCGTATGATGCATCTGCCGTTTTGGCCAGTAGTCGGGCCGGACGTGAGCCCTACTCGAGATCCTCGTGCCACGCACGTCCAGCTAGTGCATCGCGTTCTTGCGTTCTTCGTTTTCCTCTTCTTCTTGTCTTCCGTATGCCCCGATACCCGTCTCGTTGCCTGTCTCTCAAGATACTACCAGGCTTGTAATTATATAGTTCGTTTTTAATATACGATATTGATTATTATCGGGCCAGCGTCGTCCTTCGTTTTCCGCAAAGAAAAAAAATAAACCTAAATGACACAACAACAAAGAAGACATACAAGATGAGGAAAACATGACAACAAAAAAAAAACGAAGATTAATTAATGGGTTCTTTGCAGCAATTCTTGCAGCAGTGAAATAAGGAACTCTGGTGCGATATTGTACGCGTTAGCCACTTTGGTCTGTTGCTTTGATATCTCTGCAATACGGCCTGGCAATATGCCTTCGCTTTGGCGATGATTTCGTAATAGTCGATGATAAATTTTTAATTTTTTTACCTCGGTTAACAGGTGCTTCGTGTCGCGATTAATCGCCCATCTATCAGTTCGCATTTTTTAAAGCTATCGCATGCTGCATTTATTGTCGAGGAAATTTCTTTTAGGGATAGTTTTTAAATTGTGTCATAAGAGTCATGAAATATTGGTTGATTTCGTATTTTTGGGATATACACTGGGAGAAAAATATAATTGATTATTTATTTGGAAAATTTCAAATGAAATATGTATGTGAATCAATCATATGTTTTATTCCTCGATATGTGGAATCAAAATCGATCTTTTTCAGTCAACAAAATATTTCTAATTTTTTACTAAATATTTTGTTGACTCGATAATTGAAAATTGTTATTCATATTTTAAGAAAAAATGCCGAAAATTATATATTAAAAAGGTTATATTTTTAATTATTTGAAAACGGCTTTCACAAAAATAATTTCACCTTGGAATTATTGTTATAATTAATAATAATCAATAAATGTTAATGATTCCAGAAAATTGCATGATAACGGCGATGGATTATTGCTTAAATTGATATCTAATCGTAACAACTTTAACCTCAACAAAAATAACAAACTGGCTAGATTGCGAAATTAACGTAAAATAAAATATATATATTACTTCAAGATAATTAATTATTCAGGAAATCGATTACTATTTGTTCAAAATCATTTACAATATTTATATAAAATCAGCAAAGTAATAACAAGTAAATATCGATTAAGAAACTAATTGAATTAAAGATAAATTGGATATTTAAAAGTACAAATACTGTTTACATTTTACAGTGACAATTTAATTACATAAAAATTAATCTTCCCGATAAATCGTCTTCTGTTGTTTCGAACACCATTTCATTAATTTCTCGTCAGCGTGTCAGGTGTTAAGGCGAGGCTGTCAAGAGATACATATTAATTAATGAACAGCAAGAATAATAAAGGATGCAAAGTAGATCCTTGCACATTGCTTCCTCATTATTTTTCGCTTTTCAAAAAGCTACCTCTATGAAGAAGTATGTTAATCAATTTTGGCTTCCTCATAGAGGAAGCTTTGTAAAAAGCGAAAAATAATAAGGAAGCAAATTGCAAGGTTTTACTTTGCATCCTTGTTTTAATTAGATAAATAAACATGTGAATTTGCTTTTTCTATCTCGTTATTCCGTTATTTCGTTATTATTAGAGCGTTTCCGAAAGTAAATGTGATAACGTATATTTTTAAAAATAATTCAACATTCCACAGAATCAAAAATTTCATACCATTTGTCACTAAATTATACATATATAATGGCAAAATATTGTTTCATTTAAATACAAAATTTGAGCTCGTTATCTCAAGTTTTGCAAAAGTTACAATAGAGCGATAATGTCAATTTTCTTAAAAATTTAAAATTTCATCAAATCTGAACCACTTTACTGATTCGAGCCAAATTCAGTACCAAACAACATTGAGTGCCTGCTCTTATAAACAACTATTTAGCAAAATAGACTACATTTTACGAAAAGTAGAGCGACCACGACCTTTTTTTTAAAAACACACGCACACGCACACGCACACGCACACGCACACGCACACGCACACGCACACGCACACGCACACGCACACGCACACGCACACGCACACGCACACGCACACGCATACGCACACGCACACGCACACGCACACGCACACGCACACGCACACGCACACGCACACGCACACGCACACGCACACGCACACGCACACGCACACGCACACGCACACGCACACGCACACGCACACGCACACGCACACGCACACGCACACGCACACGCACACGCACACGCACACGCACACGCACACGCACACGCACACGCACACGCACGCACGCACGCACGCACGCACGCAAGCACGCACGCACGCACGCACGCACGCACGCACGCACGCACGCACGCACGCACGCACGCACGCACGCACGCACGCACGCACGCACGCACGCACGCACGCACGCACGCACGCACGCACGCACGCACTCACGCATGCACGCACGCACGCACGCACGCACGCACGCACGCACGCACGCACGCACTCACGCACGCACGCACGCATGCACGCACGCACGCACTCCCACGGCCGTTTTTTCTAAACAACGTTTCTCGACGTTTTGGACCATTCTGAGTATACTGGCATGAAAATATTTTTAAAAAAATTTCATGAAAATAAAGTTTTCTCTATGAGGAAGCAAAAAAAAGAGAAATTAAATCAGAAGAGTATTTAGCAGCGGCAAATCTCGCAGTATATAAAGTTGCGTGCGAAGTGCAGCGATTGCGGCGAAAATGCGACTGCGCGCCTCAGGGCGTGGCCTCATTCGAAAGTCGTCGACCGCTCGGCTCGACAGGCCCAAATTTCATTGTGATTCTCGTAGCCTTCGATAGCTCAGTTGGTAGAGCGGTGGACTGTAGTTGGTTCGGTTGTAATGAGACATCCATAGGTCGCTGGTTCAAATCCGGCTCGAAGGAAAAATTTTTTTTTGCAATTTTTTTTTTTTTCATTTATTATTCAGTTCGGTGTAAGTGCGAAAGTAATATCGCCTTCGATAGCTCAGTTGGTAGAGCGGTGGACTGTAGTAGGTTTGATCGAAAAGAGACATCCATAGGTCGCTGGTTCAAATCCGGCTCGAAGGAAAAAATATTTTTACACTAATTTTGATTAATTAATATATTGATTTACAGCCGTTTCGAAAGTCATAATATCACCTTCGATAGCTCAGTTGGTAGAGCGGTGGACTGTAGTTGGTTTGATCGAAAAGGGACATCCATAGGTCGCTGGTTCAAATCCGGCTCGAAGGAAATTTTCTTTTTTTTTAACCATTTTTCGGAAATTATTTGATTTAGAAATTTTCATGTCAGGATACACAGAATGGTCCGAAACGTTGAGAAAAGTGGTCTGGAAAAAAAATGTATGTGTGTTTGTGTGTGTGTATGTGTTTGTATACTCCTTCAACAATTCAATCACCGATAACTTAAGAAGGGTTCAACCGATTGAATTTAAATTTTGCACTCAAGTGAAACACATTTTTGGGTATTGCATTTTTTTTTACAAAATGTATGGCGTTGTGTACTGAGAAAAAAATGAAGGAATCAACTAAATCGGCGTACACCGTCGTTCAAACGAGTTTTTCGTTTAGGACAACCAAATGTTTAGTTTTTTCAATAATTATTTGATTCAGTTGTGTAAAATATATTTGCTGTAACCAAAATATTTGTTATACCAACTAAAAATTCATTCGAACGACGGCATACGACGATTTAGTTCATGCTAACATTTTTTTCTCAATGTGGCTCCAATTTTTGTGAAAGCAATGATGATTTGGTAAAAAGTTTTTTTTTGTATAAGTGCAGGTACATTTAATGTTGTTTAGTATTGAATTTGTCCGAAATCGGAAAATCGGTTTGGATTGTATAAGAATTTGAAATTTTCGTTATTATTTCTCGACAACCGAAATTTTGCAAAACATCAGTTTTTCAAACTTATTTCAAACAAGGATGTAAAGTAGACTCTTACCTAGAATTTTTCACTTTTTACCAAGCGTGCTCTGAGTATTTTAGCTTTCAAAATTGATGGAAAGATAAAAAATCTTTACAATAATTTTCATAAAAACTACATTGTGTCGTAATTCGATAGTTCCATTTTGCAATAAAATGAGATTTTTAATAATAAGCTAATTCGTATAGTTTCAAAAATAAATAATTTCTATCTGAAACTAAACTGCTTACGATGATTTTAATAAATAGTAGTAGTAGTAATATTAATTTTAATAAATAGTAAGATTTTAATAAATTTAAAGAATTTAATTTGAATAAATAGTAGTAGTAATTCCATTTATTAACAATACAGGGTACAGTTTTTGTTACATGTTACTTTTTGTTTAACAATTTACTATTAGGAAATATTGCTAATATAGACCATCGAACGCAGTCCTGGAGTCCGATTATTATTATGATTATTTAACATATTAGACCTATAAGAGCCGAAAGTCGTTGAATATGCGGTGCTCTGATTTTTGGTTGCTGGCCAGTGAAAGTCTCTTTTAGAATGCATCAGGTCGCTGTCAGTACGAAAGTAATATCGCCTTCGATAGCTCAGTTGGTAGAGCGGTGGACTGTAGTAGGTTTGTTAAAAAAGAGACATCCATAGGTCGCTGGTTCAAATCCGGCTCGAAGGAATATTTTTTCTCCTTCGAAAACACCCCTGTTATTTTTTTATTTTCATCTATCGAGGTACATAAAGTTTCGGGCCTAAAATAATGTGATTTAACCTTTATTAGGCATTTAAGGTATTAAAATTCCTTTAAATTAATTTTATTCGCATTATTCTTGAATTAATTGGTCGATTTGCGATATATGTATACGTAGTATCACTTCAGGTCTTCGGCGGAGTCATCGGTCGAGCGCACCAACGGATAAGAAGACTGTAATCGCTCGCAGATTCCGTCTAAGTTATGCAACATTCGCATCTGGACTCATTTGTATTATGTCCGAGACAAGTTGAAAATAGAAAGACTTTCGACAGATTTTGGTTCGCATTTGACACATAACATAAATGGTCCAGTTTCTGACATCTTTAAATTTTCTATTTACGAACACGTTATATTATGGAACTGAAATAAAAACTCCTTTAACGCGTACATTTAGATTTTGTGAAGAAAAGTCACGGGGAGCAAGAGTCAAATCATTAAGAAACAATAATTTAATTGTTGTTCTAACGGATGGCGGTCGAAATAGCGAATGACTGAAATAGCGAATGACTGAAATAGCGAATGGCTGAAATAGCGAATAGCTGAAATAGCGAATGACTGAAATAGCGAATGGCTGAAATAGCGAATGGCTGAAATAGCGAATGGCTGAAATAGCGAATGGCTGAAATAGCGAATGGCTGAAATAGCCAATGGCTGAAATAGCGAATAGCTGAAATACTGAATAGCTGAAATAGCGAATGGCTGAATAGCGAAGGGCTGAAATAGCGAATGGCTGAAATAGCGAATAGCTGAAATGGCGAATGGCTGAAATAGCGAATTTAAATATAATGAACGTCCGAATCTAGAATGGCTATTATTATTGAATTCGCTATTTTAGTCATTGACCAGTGACCTTCCCCCTGGGAATTATAGTTTATAGTTAAATTATAGTCGGTCTAATTATTAGTGATGACGTTCGAGACGAGACGAGAACGAGAAATTTCTCGTGTCGACTAAAAAAATTCTCGTCTCGAAGAGTCGAGACGAGACTCTCGGCGAACCTTACGAAATACGAATTTAAATTATTTTGTGTGTTTGAACATAATTTTGCAGTTTTGCTGTGACTGAAAATATAACCTTGAAAAATCTTAGTGAATAAAAAGAATCGTCTCGAAGAGACTCTGCAACTAGAAAGTTGCTCTTGAAAAAGCTTAGTGTATAAAAGAAATGGTCACAAAGTTGTTCAGCAACTGAGAAGATAACCTTGAATAAGCTCAGCGGATTAAAAAAACTGTCTTGAAGAATCTTTGCGACTGAAAAGAAAACCTTGAAAAAGTTCAGCGAATGAAAAAAAATGTCTTGAAAAATCTCTGCGACTGAAAAGATAACTTTGAAAAAGCTTATCGAATAAAAAAAATGGTCTTAAAGATGCTCAGCGACTGAAAAGATAACATTGAAAAAGCTCAGTGAATAAAAAAACTGTCTTGAAGAATCTCTGTGATTGGAAAGATAACCTTGAAAAAGTTCAACGAATAAAAAAACTGTCTTGAAGAATCTTTGCGACTGGAAAGATAACCTTGAAAAAGTCCAGCGAATAAGAAAAAATGTCTTGAAAAATCTCTCTCCGACTGGAAAGATAACTTTGAGAAAGCAATTTTCTGGAATTACTCACCTCAAGATTATGAAAATATTTTTGTGCAATAGTAGCCAACGGAACAATCTACGTCATTACGTAGATTGTTTTCTTTCTATTTATTTATAATTTTTTAGATCAAAATAGCTTCAAAACTATAAGAAAAACCTTGCCCATTTTGGATATAACCTAGAACATTTTTATATTCAACAAAGTATTTTGCAGAATTTTTAAAGATTTTTTAATATTTCGATGTCACTTTGAGTGGGTGGGCCCGAGGGTTCGTCTCCGAAACGTTTTCATCGAAAGCAGCCCCCCCCCCCCCCCCAACGCCCTCCTCCCCAATCCTCGTTACGCCACTGCAACGGACCAAGCGTTATTTTCACAATACGAGACGAGAAATAAAAATTACTCGTCTTATCTCGACAATTGTCTGAGATTCTCGAGATTCTCGAAAAGTGTTCGTGATTCTCGTAAAATGTTCGAGATTCTCGCGTTTCTGGAGATGCTCGAGAATTTTTCAAGATTCTCAAAAAATTTTCGAGATTCTCGGGTTTTTCGAGATTCTCGAGAATTTGTCAAGATTTCCGAAAAACGAGACGAGAAATATATCTCGCAATTGTTTTCGAGACGAGACGAGAACTTGAACTTGTCGAGACGAGACGAGACGAGACAAGAATTCGCTATATCTCGTCTCGTCTCGACGGCATCACTACTAATTATATATATTTTTTTAATTACAATTTTTTTCTCTCAGTGTGCCGTCGGTGTCAGAAATCCGTGGCAGTGTCAGAAACTGGGCCGTTTGCATTACGCACTATTTGGTACTCGAAGAATGAGCAAAACGAAATGACGGTGAAGCGCTCTTCTTTATGACCAGCCACAGCAGTTACAGAACGAGAGTGTGACGACGTGACAGAGAGACAATCATCGTAAAGAAGATGATATACGACTGGTGCACATAGGGCTGAGATGATTTTCTTTCGAAGTATCCTGAAAATCTTATTATTCTTCTCTTTCATATCTGACCCTTACACCAACAATTTTCTTCCAGTGTCTTTATAATGCTTGAGATAGATTGCACATTCTATTTGACTGACCTCCATAAACCAGGTCAAGTGCCACATCATGAAAGGAGGTGAAGTTTTTTTTCTTTAATACACAAATATTGAACAATTTTTTTCCTTGATTATTAAATTTCGTTAAGACGGCCATAAAAATTCAGAAGTTTCTTTTACAATTCGTTCTTTACAATTGGATCCCACAAAAACTAATTAAATTACATGTATTTACTTTTGCTAGAGATTGACAGTTCTAATACCATACACGAAAAAAAAAGATTAGTTGCCATAACTAAGAAATGAGTTGACACAACCAATCGATTATTCTATTTCCCTAGCTACTCAAATGGTAATACCGACGATTCAAATGATAATACCGACGATTCGAATGGTAGTCCCAACTATTCGAGTGGTAGTCCCAACGATTGGATTAGTTAACCTAACGAATCCCATCGAGAACTAATCGTGCATAGTTGAGGTTACTATTCGATATGGTTGAGGCAACTAATTTTTTAGACATTGTGTACAGCAAATCGAAAACGTAGTTGCCACAACCAAACATTTCTTTCCGTGTATTTCGTACTTTTAACCAGAGTTGCAAGCCTTAAGGAGGCATCAGCGTATATCGATTTAGAAGATTAAATTACAAAATTAATATATATTGTAGATTGAAACATTCTGAACGATCTTATAAAATTAGAAAGGATTTGACCGTTTATAAATAAAAATATTCCAAATTGAAATATGCCTTTTTTAACACGGTCTCAAATGGCAGTCGTAGTTAGCTCGCACTTTATCGGTGAATTTTATATGCTAATAAAGAAGATGCATTAAAAGTAATGATTTCAAATGATAGACTGAATTCTTACAAAGCATTAAAAAAAATTAAAAACGTCTATAACCGCAGTAACACAGTCAAAAACAGTGTTCAACTAATTACGTTTGTGAAATTTTCAATCTCAATCGAAGAGATTTGGCAACGCCGAATATTCTGAGGGGAAATAGCGGACTAGCCGAACGGACTCGTCTACGGCGGGAATTTCAAAAGTTGATTTTTGTGTTTGGTGAGATTAAAGCTTCTTCTTAGCAAATATAACGTAAAACAACTCCGGAATCCCGGAAATTTGCATTTTTTGAGACTCAACTCAAGCTGATCAACGCTCGATTGTAATTATATGACTGCTTTGTAGTCAATAAGTAGTTATAAATTTGTGAGATTTAAACACGCGCTGAAAGTAAACTCAGCGATACCAACCTCAACATATGTGCGACGTTGCCACGAGTCCTGTGGGACGTCCCGATACGTGAACAGCCGACTTTATTTCGCTCAAAATAAGGTTGGCACAATAGTCATATGAGTGACTTTGCATTTCGTAATTCGTAAGAATAAAATAGAAGGAAATTACATTTCGCCTTAGCACCCTACACAGTGACTGAAGGGAGAATGTAGAGCAATATGCACTACAAATTTCAATTTTTTTGTCATTTATATGAAAATTTCTAATAGTGCGTTCGTTGACTAGCATGACCCGCAGATGCCTCCTTAAAAATACTCCATTACTTTTAAAAATATATATTTATGATACCATTAGTTTACTTTAACTTTTATGTTATTTTAACTTATGAACAAGTATTAAGAAAATATATTATCAATAACATTTCCGAAAAACATGAATTCTTTTTTTCAGCTATAAAAAATTGTTACAATCCTATCATGAAATCTTCAGATTACTGTTACGAAACATTAATTATTATGTCAATTATACAATTAATGATGATGAAATCAGACAATGAAGTTTTATTTTTAATAATATGCACTTTCACGGCTTATTATTATTTTATGACGATCATAAAAACAATTATTTTTTTCTATTTCCATTGCTGTATGTGAAATGCTTCAGATACGTAACATAACTAGCTAGCATTAGTTTTTACTTTAATCGCGCTAAAGAAATTCGGTAGGGTGAGAATGAGCGTCGCGGGAAAGACTCGAGAGCATAAAGTCGTCGTTTGGGGTGCCGGTGCTCGCTCATATTATACCATACGTCCGTTCATTTGCGCGCACAATCTTCGCTCGTAAATCCATCGCTAAATAACGCGTTTGGCCAGGCGGCTTGGCATTAGGCTCGCAACACGGGCTATCCTCATAGTAGATATACCATTTATATGGGGCATTCCATCCCGATTCGACCCTCGACCTCCCCGATTTGGCTCGTAATTTTTTGTAGGATTGGTTAGACCTTCAAATGCACGAGAGTTTATTTTTTTATTTTTTCTATGCTAATTTTTTTAAAATTATTTTTTCAAAGTGATATTGAAATATTAAAAAATCTTTAAAAATTCTGAAAATATTTTGTTGAATACAAAATTTTTCTAGCTTATATCCAAAATGGGCAAGATTTTTCTTCTTATAGTTCTTAACGTTTTTTGGTTTTAAAAAATTATAAAAAAAATAGAAAAAATTAATCTACTACAAGCAACTGGTCAAACATTTATTTATGTAAACTCGGATTTCATAATTTAAAAATCTGTGTAAAGTCTGAAAAATACTATGTTGAATATCAACATTTTTTAGCTTAGAGCCAAAGTGTGGAAGATTTTTCTTCATACAGTTTTTAAGCTTTTTTGATTTAAAAATTTATAAATAAATAGAAAAAAAATCTACTATGGATGACTTGTCAAAGATTTCTGTATATGAAACTGTATTTTTCAGAATTTTTTCAGTGTATTAAATTATGGCATGCTGATGCTAGAATGTGGCTGTACGGTGCTGGAATAGTCTTAGTTCATAAATATTTGAAAAATTCCTAAAGATGTAAAGAAATTCTAAAAAATCCGAGTCCACATAAACAAAGGTTAGACCAGTTGCCTGTACTAGATTCTTTTTTTTCTATTTTTTAATAATTTTTTAAAATCAGAAAAGCTTAAAAACTATAAGAAGAAAAATGGTGCCTGCTTTGGCTATAAGTTAAAAAATTTTGATATTCAACAATATATTTTTCAGAATTTTTTCAGATTTTTAAATTATGGCATTCGATATGTCACTTTAAAAAAATATAAAAATAAATTTGCATAGAAAAAAAAAACTGGTCGACTGGGAGGTCGACGGTCAGACTCAGGTCGAATCGGGATGGAATGCCCCATATATATATATCTATACACGAGTCTCCTCGACGGTAGTCCACATATATAGAAGGGGTGGGGGTAATCAAGCCGCTCATTAAGTGAGACGTTGCGCAGCCTGGTTTATGCGACTTCGGAAGTTATTGTCCGTGCGTGTGCTCGGGACCACGCCCGCAGTTCCCTTCGCATAATGAAACTGAAATGACGCCGGGAGGCCAGCCGCTAGTGGAATAGAGTAGCCCGGTAGCTGCTGCTGTTGCTGCTGGGCACGAGTAGGTACTCCGTGTGACAGTAACGCTATGGCATGTGATATAGAGTCCATGTATCTTTATACGTTTCACGCGTGATTCACGCACGTTTCATGCATGTAGACATACGCCCAGGTATTTTCAGCCGAGCACGCGTCTCATGTTCATTGCGTGAAAATGATAGCGAATGTTCTTTCGGTGCGAAGGCGTAAGCATCTTTAAGAACTCTTGTTAGTCACTTATGAGATCGGAATCCCGTATAGGGGATTTACAATCGGCCCAGTACTGGGCGGATGCTGGCGGCCAGTCTCCCAGTAACGGCGCGGCAATGGCAACCAGCACAGGCGCAGCACTGGCATGACTGCTGGATGATAACATCGGCCCAGTGCTGAATGCCATGAACGGTCCATTGCTGGCGACGAATGCTGGCCAGCCATGGTGGATACTGCTGGCCCAGTAACGGCAGTAAAAGGCCGCCATTGCTGGGCCAATACTGATGATCGTTAACAGTTAATAAAGCTATTAATAATATTGCGAATAAACATTTGGTTATTATTGCTAAATTTCAATTGACGCAATTCAAATTTAGTAACAACAACTAAATGTTTATTTCGACATATTATCAATAGATTTATTAACTGAATAATAAATAAATCTAAAAATAATAAACCAACACCTTTTTGTTTTTGTGTTTGTTTTTTAATTTAATTTAATTTTATTTTAAATTTATAAAAAATTATATAAAATCTTCACTTTCAGATAAGTCGCCTTCGTCGTGCGATAGTTCTGTCGGCGTTAGGTTATGTCGACTACCATTTGCTTCGGGGCCTTCGCCATTGTCACTATCACAGACATTTATTTTCCGTCGCTTAGGGTGAGGGTCTTTCACTTTATCGACCCGCTGATTGTCTTCTAACACTTCTTTTATTTTATTTAAATCGCGATGTTTTTTAACCCGATAATAGCTCGACATTTTGATTGCGTGATTGACACATCAACGGATGTGAGGATATTATAGGAAATCACAGTAAGGTAAATGTCCCAGTAATCGACCATGTACCAGTAATCGACCAGTTTGTGGTAAAAGAGCGATAAATAGACTGTGGGTGCTTTTCGACGCTTAAATAAATTAACAACACTTCCTCCGATTTATGTACAATATTATATGAAAATTTAAGGCTTGTAAAATCACAGCAGTGATAATAAGAAAATCGTAAACTTGCAGTGTCCGAGCCGAGCGTGATTTCGTCGAAATCCTTGATATGGAGGTTAAGGTGCATCTCGTGACATGTAGTTAAATTCTGCGATGCACGAAGACCTTGGCTGAGTAAGTTTAATTTGATATTACATATGAAGAATCTGGGATTACTAAATGAATATGATCTTATCGTAAAATTGTTGTTTGTGCAAAAAATCGCGGAGGTCGATAACTGGTTCAGAAAAACATATAAATGTCCGGGTAATCGACCATCTGTCGATCACTAGGACAAAATTGTGGATAGAAAATTAGTGTAAATCGCGTATTGTTTCTATGAATTATATGATAAAAAATAATGTAACAATTCATTCATCGATCGAACTGTACGAGGAGTAGTTATGGGCAGGGGTATTGGGCTCTCCATAAATAATTAAGCAGCAAAATAAATTATGTCGATAACTGGGCCATGCATATGTCTATGACTGGGTCATGTCATGTCATGGGTTAATTACTGGGCAAACCGTGACTTTAGTATGTCCATGACTGGGACATTTGCACACCTCAAGTTTTATGTTAATTTTTTATTACAAGAAGATAAGGTAGACCAAAAGTTAAGCGTTCTATTTGTTGACAAGATTATACTGATTCTTTATAACCTACAATGACAGTTATTGATGTCTTAATTTGTGACTTTTCTTAACGTGTCGATTACTAGGACATATAACGGTCGATTACTGGACCAATTATAACTTTAGTATGTCGATAGCTGGTACATTTGCACTTCTGAAGCTTTAGAATAAGTTTTCTCTACAATAAGATAAGTTACGAAATTTTTTGAGGTTGTTATTTTTTCATACGACTATTCTGATTCATTATTACCTAGAATGACCATTTTTTGTATCTTAATGTGAAAGTTATGTTTTTATAAAGTCGGGCAATTTGGTTAACGTGTCGATCACTGGGACGTTTACCTTATAGATGGCGCAGTTACGCAATCATCGGCACCAGCAATGGCCCAGTCGTGGCAAACTGCAGTAGCCCGTGCTCGGTACGAGTCTATTGGCTACTGCTGGTCGCCAGCAATGGCCCAGTCGTGGAAACCTGCAGCAGCCTGTACTCGGTACGAGTGTATTGGCCACCGCTGGTTGCCAGCAATGGGCCAGATGTGGGAAAATGTTGGCAGCTTATACTTGGCCAGGGACTGCTGGCCATCACTGGTCCCAGCAATGGCTCGAAGTTGACCAGTACTGGCTACCATCGGTTGGTAGCCATTACTGGACCAATCATTGGCCCCGTTGTAACTGCTGGCATTCCCTATACGGGTTTAGGTCTTCAGAGAATTTTTAGGTTCTTTAGGTTCTTTAATTCGGGAAAAGTACTGTATCTTCTAAATTAAGGTGAAATTGCGAATTTTTTATTCTTTGAAAAGTGTTCATTTTGGTTCAAACATGAAGACTGCAAGGTCAAATCTTGGCGCCCCGGATATCGTAGAACTGCCCAAATCGTTCTTTATTTATAACAAATATCGACTTACACGGCGAAAAAAGAGTAGTTGGGCCAACTCAGCTTTAATGAGTTGGCCAGAAATGAGTTGCTACAATGATTTACTCGGTGCCTATAACAATCTCGAATAGTTGTCGTGACATCGAAAAGTGAGTTCGCCCAACTCTCTAGTGAGTTCGCCCAACTAATCAGTGAGACCGTGCAACCACTTTAAACCAACGCAACAAGCATTCGCAGCCAAATTTTTTTTTTTAAATCGAAGCGTGCGCGATAATCGAAGTATGACGAACGCCTATTTTCATGAAGTTTCGCATCCCTACTAGACATAGACTTTTTTCGCAAGAAAACGCTGTCTATCAATAGACTTTTTTGCAAATGCTGTCGATAGACATTTTTTGCAAAAACATGCTGCCAAAGAAATTTTTTCCAAAAAATGCTTTCGATAGCTTTTTTTGTGCAAAAAAGTCTATCGATAGACATTTTTTGCAAAGAATTGCTGTTGATGCACATTTTTTGCAAAGAAATGCTATCGATAGACAGGATGCCACACTCATCTTAGAATGCACTCTTCGACAGATGAAATAAGACATCGAACACTATAACCTCAAACCGTCTTAATTTTATCAACTGTAATATCAAACTGAATTAACCATATCAACTGTAACCCCAAACTGTATCAATTTCATCAAGCATAACGTCAAACCGCATTAATTTTATCGACTATATGTCAATGATTTCATTTTTAATAAATACGCACAATTTCTACCGATAGCCGGGTTAAATCGTGTTCTGTTTAGCAAGTTAGTTGTGCCAACTAACCGGTGGGTTGCATACAACCGTAATAGATGGTCACTGCGACCCAACCTATACAACTAACTAAAAGCAGTTGTCTCATCTCACAAAATTCGAGGTTGTATGGACCTACGAAAAGTGAGTCCGTGCAACTACTTCTTGGGTGTACCCAACTACTTTTTTTTCTCCGTGTATGTCAAAAAAATTGCATAAGCAAATCCTTCATTTTACGGAAATGCCATCAGAATAAGACTTTGTTATGAGAACAATCATTTTTATTTGCTGTTAATAAATTTTGTAACTGTTAACAAATATTTTAAGAAACAGCTGAACTAAATATATTTTGTTGTAGTGAATAAACTCTTTTCTCAGTGTAATAACAAAACATGAATATACTAGAAAAACCGTAACGATTACCAAAGTATCAATCTGAGGATGCTACAAGAGATAAGAAATCGATCCGATGTAATAACGAATCCGACTGCAAGTGCTGTATCTATGCAGAACCTTAAAAGAAGAATAGTATTCGAGGTATTGCAATACGCGATGCACGTACGCCCGTCGATGGTCGTATCTTGCATCGAGAAGTCAATAATCATTTGTCGGACGATATTTATGTTGGTGGGTCGATTGCAAACGGGTCTGCAAGCACAACGGCCTGTGAGCTCGCATATAGTGCACATATGGAGGCTTTTGCATGCGATATTAGCTGTGATAGTTCGACGAACAATCGAGCGATCTGGTAATTGTGGTGCCGACTTTCGCATACTTCCTACCAACGACATAGAAGTTGTTTCATCTACGTTCAATATTACACCGAGAGAAAAATGTAATTGAATACAACAAATCTTTCAAGCAAATTATTTACTTGGAAAGATTTTAATGAAATATGTATTTGAATAAATCATCTATTTAATTCCTTGATTTGTGGAATCAAAATCATTTTCTTTCAGTCAACAAAATACTTCCAATTTTTTACTAAATATTTTATTAAATCAATAAAACTTCTTAATGCATACTCAGATAATATACGTTTTCATATTATATCTTTATTTGGAACCAATAAACCTATTGTTAATTGAAAAAAAAAATTTCTTTCAATGTAAATAATATTTATTTGAGTCGTTGTTTTCAATTACATTATTTAGTACATGCAAACAAATATTTTTCCGTTGCAATAAAACTACGTTATCTACGAAAACAGTTTCGCATATATACAGATTTTATTTGAGAGGTTATATTGCTTTAAGTATATATATAATGTATACAATAATTTCTTTAATTGACTCATCGAAACATATGGTTGTTTTAAGGAGGGTGGAGCGTGTTTTTTTGGAAGGGATAGGCCCGGTAGGGAACGCGGTGCGGTCGCACGAAACTGTGCGACAGAGAGGCCGCTACGCAAGTTTAAGAAATCCGGATCTCGAGCCACATAATTGATTATTGTTAATTAATTGTGAACAAAAAGTATCTGAATTTTTGCATAGAGCATCCTGAATGTATTCTTTATAGTTTGCAATATTTTTACTGCATGGTATCCGTATAAACTATCCTTAGAAATATAAAATGGATGCAAAGTAGAACGTTGCACATTGCTTCCTCATTATTTTTCGCGATTTACAAAGCTACCTCTATAAGGAAGTATGTTATACAATTTTTGACTTCCTCATAGAGGAAGCTTTGTAAATCGATAAAAATAATGAGGAAGCAAGGTGCAAGGTTCTACTTTGCATACTTGTTTTAATTAGATAAATATACATGTTGTGAATTCGTTTTTTCTATTTCGTTATTACGTTATTCCGAGAGTGAATGTGATAATGTATATATTTAAAATTAATTCAACATTCCATAAAATCAAAAATTTCATACCATTCGTCACTAAATTATACATATATAATGGCTGAATATTGTTTCATTTATATACAAAATTTGAGCTCGCTATCTTGCGTTTTGAAAAAGTTACAATAGAGCGATGTCAATTTTTTGAAAAATTCAAAACATCATAAAATTTTAACGGTTCAACCGATCTTAACCAAATTGAATAGCGATCACCGGCGTATGAAAGCTCACATTCATACCAATTTTAAGATCAATATCTCGAAAATTGAAAGAGTTATCGCGTAAACAGACATTTTTCAAAAAATTAAAAAACGCGTAATAATTTAACGATGAAGTGGATTTTAACAAAAATTTGTATGAACGATGAGGCTTGATCCCTCTATCTATGGTCCAAATTTCAGCTTGATATCTCAAGGCATTCCCGAGTTATAAAGGTTTACATTTTTCGATCGTGTAACATACACACATACACACACACACACACACACACACACATACAGACATTTTTTCTAAATCACTTTGCTCGACGTTTTGGCCCATTCTGAGTGTACTGACATGAAAATCTCGGAAAAAAAATGTTTTCATGAAAACAAAGCTTCCTCTATGAGGAAACAAAATGCATCGTTAATTTTCAATCTACCATAAGAAGCAATGTTAAATACTATCAATTTAAGAAATTTGTTTCTCGAAAACCATGAAGATAAACTTACTCAAACTTTGCAGTTGAACTGAGGTCATTCATATCAATGGGTATTTAAAAAACCAGCATCTATTTCTTGTTACTGTTTTTGCGCTCGACCCTCCTTAATTGCCGTGATTACATTGATTCAAACATATTAAATTTTCAGTTACTATTTTTAAATGTATTGTATAGTTCATTCAATGTAATAAGCCAAAATTGATAAACGTACAAAATTGATGAAATTATAAAAGAAACATTCACTAGCTAGCGACCAAAAATCAGAGCACCATATTGAACAATTTTTGGCTTTTATGGTTCTTTTATTTTACTTCCAAAATTCATGAAAATATATTAAATCATTATCATAATTTTCATAAAAAATGCATTGTGTCGTAATTTGATAGTTCCACTTTGTAATGAAATAAGATTTTTAATAATAAGCTAATTTGTCTAATTTCAAAAATAAATCATTTTCATTTGAAACTGTGATTATAATTAATAGTAGTAGTAAGTGTATTTATTAACAATACACGGTACAATTTTTATTACATGTTACTTTTCGTTTAATAATGTACATAGTGTTAATATAGGTCATGGACCGAAGTCTGAAGGACTTCAACCCGATTATACTTACTTTAAAGGTAAATATAATAGAGCAACAAGAGCCAAAAATCATTAAATATGGTGCTCTGATTTTTGGTTGCTGGCCGGTGAAAGTCTCTTTTAAAATGCATCAGGTCGCCGTCAGTACGAAAGTAATATCGCCTTCGATAGCTCAGTTGGTAGAGCGGTGGACTGTAGTGGGTTTGTTAAAAAAGAGACATCCATAGGTCGCTGGTTCAAATCCGGCTCGAAGGAATCTTTTTTCTCCTTCGAAAACACCCTTGTTATTTTTTTATTTTCATCTATCGAGGTACATAAAGTTTCGAGCCTAAAATAATGTGATTTAACCTTTATTAGGCATTTAAGGTATTAAAATTCCTTTAAATTAATTTTATTCGCACTATTCTTGAATTTATTGGTCAATTTGCGATACATGTATACGCAGTATCACTTCAGGTCTTCGGCAGAGTCATCGGTCGAGCGCACCAACGGATAAGGAGACTGAAATCGCTCGCAGATTCCGTCCAAATTACGCAACATTCGCATCTGGTTCTATTCATATTATTTTCGAGTCAAGCTGAAGATATAAATACTTGGAGCTTGAAGATATAAAGACTTTGGTAAAAACTCGCGTTTTTACTGAATTCAATAAAATCACCGAATCTCATCAAATATGCAATATTTTTTTATTCTTCGCGATAATTGATTTTTTAAGTTATTTACATTCAAATGAATCCCACTTGTGGAGCTTTCATTACTTTTCATTTTACTCTAATTATTTAGTAGTTCAAGAAATTATTGAATATTACCTATTTTCGAAATGAATGAAATGCGATGTTTCAAAATTACGTTTTAAAATTCATTGTAAAGGGTATGGTCTGTGAAATTGCAACTTGAGAAAGATAGTGAAGGCCGAATGTCGATATCATGAGAAAAAAAAATTCAATGACTCGTTTTTGGGGCATTTTTGACAGGAAGTCAAATTTATGAATTCTACAATCCGAAATTCAGTTTTAATCATCGTAAAAAGTCTTGAAAGATGTTTTCTATGGTGAAATGTACTATGAACTGTATTAGATTACAATGAATAAGCAACCAAAATAAAATCACATCATGGTTTTAGTTCGTAGTCAAATGGTTTTTGTTACTATCTGAATTTTTAAGCAGAGAAGTAGACTGGGAAAATAGTGTTTTACATGGTGCACAATTACCGTTATAACACCTGCTCAATTTGTGAATTTCTTGGATTCCGACTGACAGACGTGTAAATTGATCCCATATCTCGATTCCCATAATTTTTTAGTGTTTTAATTTATCAGGCGCACCCCTTAAGATCGGGTTTCGGAGCTGAACTGCATGCTCTTAATAAAACGAGCTCTTATATTTCTGTCGCACATGCCATGACTTAAAACATTACAGATATTGCATCCTCTCAATAAAATGGCTTCAAAATGTCCATTAACTTCAAAGTTTCGACGGAAGACTCTATTTTTATTTTGTGACGGTACAGAATCGCAAACATAACTAACTAGTAGCTTTAATACGGTTCGTGACATCTCACAATATCCTTACAATAATTAGGACTGAAAGAAACAACAAGCATTTATTTTAAATGAAACAACATTTATTTCTTCTTATTTATTTTAATTATCGGCGTAATAAAATGTTGATCGTTTCAAATAAATTTCTAATCAGGTACGACTTATTTAGTACAAATACAATTTTATAAAAGTTATAAAATACAATATAATCTTATGAAATCATGGAATTGTTGCAATTTAATATTTTTCATCCTACACCCAGAAAAATCGGTTTGATGGTTTAATTTTTTATGGGGATTTCTCTGGGTGTAGTATACATACAGAGGAAAAATATATTTCTTAATTATTTGAATAACTTTAACTAAGGTAAATAATAAAATAACAAATACCAAAAAAGAGTTTGGGTATTTTTTTTTTTTTTAAATATTCTGCGAATAAGGTACGCAGTTCTCACAGACATTATACCCTCTTAAGTTATATGCCGTTAACGCCCTCTGCGATATGCTGCGACCTCGACGCTTACAGGGACTACCAACCAAGTTTTTCTTTATATTAACCGCGATATACATAAAAGCACAATCTCGCTGGGAAAATAGGGACGGTGAATGTTGGCTTTCTTTTCTTCAAGCCTGATTTGCAATCTCCATTACTCTCATACTCGTGCGATTTAGATCTTTCGAGAAAATCTCGTCCTAAGAGGAATGCGACCTTTAAGCTCAAACGCGATAGGATCCAAGCTTTGACTCTAGCTTTGAGTTTACTACCTCTTTTGTTTTTTCCCCCTGTAATACACTTTAACTCTGATCTTTAAAGTCACTTCGTACATCAGCAAATATTTTTAGACCGTTGAATTCAAAATGTTTTTATTACCTCTATTAAATCTGCACTAAGTGAAAAATTTGGTAATTAAAAAATAAATATAGTTAGATTGACGATAATCTAACTATAAACTATAATTCCCAGGAGGAACGCCTATATTTTATAGTTACAGCTAATATAATTATGGTAGCTATCATCGAAATGATAATAGTTCCAGAAACTATTCTAATAGTTTCAAATATGCCGTTTCGTTGCATATACGATTTCAACTTTTGTTTCAAATAATCTTGCAAGTATCGTTCATTGAACCCATTATCATCGCTTCAACCATAAAACATTGCATGCCTTTCTATATTGGTTTTATTATGTGATATCGTTAAGGGGGGGGGGGGGGGGGGGAGTCAGGTCAAAAATGCAAAAAATCGAATTTGTTTGTTTTTCTGTAAAAATGTTCATTTCCATGTAATCTGTGTGTTAGTAAAGTTATAAGCCGAAATTCGCAAAAATGGCCAAGTTCTACCGTACCATTTATATTTTATTTTCTCAAAAATCTTTAAAAATTATCATAATATTATATTCAAATTTGAAACTATTTTATTTATTTATTGTTTTTATATGCGGACATTAAAGCCGATTTTTTGTTGACGCAAAATAATTAAGGGTGTTGAATTTTTTTTTTTTAATTTAATAATTATCTTTTTTTTTCACTTTCTGCAGCTTTGTTTAGTTAAGTATGATCTCCGAACCTTCAAAATCTTAGACATAAAGCCGAAAAATTGCCGATTTCTGCAATATGCCTGTTTGTTAATGATTTTTTTCTATAGATAAAAAAATTAATTACGTATTTGTAAATAAATTTTTATCTGTTTACCATTTTTTAAAATAATTAGTGAAACGCGATATAAACGATGCGATGACAGTGTGATGTCTCCAATGCAACAAGTAACATTTACATCATATTTGAATTCGCGCGAATAACGGGGCATGCGCTATGATAGTTTGATGCGTATTGCATGCGCAGCGTGTTACTGCCGGGAAATTGACTTCTGCTACACTCGAGCAGTATAACCTCTAATAGACGTTTCTATTTTTTGTTCATACTATGTTATTAGCTTAATTCCATTGGCCGTTCGCTGTTTTTTTTTAAATGGCAACTATTCGTTCTTATACTATTTATAAAGTATTTTGAACCGTTGGAGAACAATAAAAGCATATAAAATATATAGTTATTTTCCAATTATGTTTATTTATTCCTATCATCCAGTACAGTATATGATGAAATCGGTTAATAGTTCAACATACTTACTATTGTAGCTAGATCCATAATACTTTTGTGTGCTATAACAACGACATGGTGTAGAGCGAATGTTTAGATTTTGTTAATGTGGCCATTGTTAATATACCATCTGAAATGACTTTTCGCGAATAGTATGTTTTACATATATTATGGTCTACACTCACATTCCATTTCGTTGATATATCGAAGTGTGTATGGCAATAACTGTTTTGTTTATAATTACAAGTAATATTTAATATTTATATCTTTACTATATTCACTGATAGTAGTGAATATAGAAGAGCGGGATGTCGGCTTAGAGCGACTTTTTTCCCAATACTCATTGTTGCCGCTGTCCAGTTGCGAGTCAGACGTCGGAGTTAGACAAAAATCAGAAGTGACAAAGATTGAATATTCCACCTCTTATAAAGGGGCCAGATGACAATTCGTTGGCGAGAAAGTCCTATCCCGCTGGCCATCTATCGGAACCGAGGGAACTAGGCAGCGCGTGAGACTTATATCATGGACGCTTGTAATAATGCATAGTATTCGCTGCAATATTTATTGTAATATTCAACATCAATTTGTTGTCCGTAAGCGTCCATGATGCAAATCTCACGTGCTGTCTTTTTTATAGTACACAAAAGTATTATGAATCTAGCAACAATAGTGAGTATGTTGAACTATTAACCGATCTCATCATTTACTATACTGAATAATAGGAATAAACATAATTGGAAAATAACCATGTATTTGATATGCTTTTATTGTTCTCCAACGGTTCAAAATACTTTATAAACAGTAAAAGAACGAATAGTTGCAACTAACTACAGAAATAGTTGACATAACTACAAAAATATGGCACATGATAACTATATTTTTATTGATTACGATGACCATAAAAGCATAGGCGTCGTCTCAAGGAAACATAGTCTATAGTAAAAATATGGCATCTCTGGCCATATTTTTCTCTCAGTGTTTATTTCATAAATGTGTTAAATATATCATAATTTTATTGTTACAGTTTTAACGATAAGTTATAGTATCCTTAAGTGTGGCGCATATTTAGATCCACTATTCAAGCTGCATAGTTTTCTTAACTTCACGATAATAGTTCGGTAAATCATATGAAAGCTGATTCAACTATAGTATATGGTTCCACATATTATACATTTTTTACTATGGTATTATTGTTAGAAATACCATCGTCCTTTTTCTCAGTGTGTGTGTGTTTCTGTCTGTGTGCACCCAGAAAAAAGATCTTGTTAACGGGACTAGAACCTCCGCATCGGAAATAAAATTTCTTATTTGGATGCCGACCTACTAGACTTCCATTCACCTCAAATAATTTTTTTAATTTGTAATTTATATACTTATTGAATAGTAAAATATTCAAATCTAAGAAATATTTTTTTGGACCAGTAGTCATATAAATGTTGATTAAAAATAAAAAATAAAATTTTTATTGGCATATCCTCACTATCCCTTAGAAGCTCAGAAACTGCCTCCTGCTCAGCAGTTGGCGCGCAAACCAGTGCGTGGCTAAGCGGTCACCCATCCAAGTTATGACTGCAAATAATGCTGCTTAACCGACCGCGCGCTCACTGCTGCCGATTTAAAGAATATATAATTTTTATATAAATATACGACAAGAATTAAATTAAATCGATAAATGTTGCATGTTGATAATAATAAACTTCAATGATGAAAGGAAATAAATATATATTGTATTATAAGATAGTTCTAATTGATTTTATTTAAAAATATCTAATACATGTATTTGGTCGTTTTAACTAGATCTTTTCTCCGGATTAAGAAAGTATTTAGTAGCAACAAATAAAATATTTTTTTAGTGTCCGCTGCACAGTGAAAGTTGATTCAAATAAACAAATATGTTGGAAATAAAAAAACTGAAGAATTGAATGAAATACGTATTTGTTGGAGGGAAAGTAAATTTTCGTTGATTGAAATAATTAAATGTTGTATAGATAATTTTATTTAATATTACCAAATTTTTTTTCTGGGTGTCAGGTTAAAATTTGGCACGAATGTGTAGCTAGTAGACACCTTTGTTTGCGAATACTTAAAAAAAAATTAAAAAGATATTCCAAATTTTATTTAACTTTGCAATTTTCGAAAAATGTCTGTGCGCTTTAAGTCCCACAAATTTCTAGCTATAGTACTAAATAATCGTTTAAAAATAAAGCTACAGTACAATTTCGCGAAACTGATGATTTAAATTTTTCCACAATTAAAAAGTGAGAACTAGTTTGGTTCTTGAAATATTTTTATTGTATTGTAAAATTCATAGAATCTTCAGACATTAGAGTCGATCATAATAAATAAATCGCTAGAATTGAACCCTACGAATCGGATCTTAAATTCAACATTCGTTGAATCGTGATTAAATTGTTCTACTTTGAGATCCAAGAAGATTTTTTTAGTAATAAGCCGATTCATATAGTCACAGAAATAAAAAAATTCTATCTAAGACTAAACTGTGTACGATAATTATAATTACTTTTAAGATAAATATGATAAAGCAGTAAATATTATAATGATAATAAAATACCAAAAATCGTTGAATATGGTGCTCCGATTTTCGGCTGATGGCCAGTGAAAGTCTCGTTTCAAATTTATCAGGTTAGTATGAAAGTAATATCGCCTTCGATAGCTCAGTTGGTAGAGCGGTGGACTGTAGTGGTTACGTTAAAAAAGAGACATCCATAGGTCGCTGGTTCAAATCCGGCTCGAAGGAATCTTTTTTCTCCTTCCAAAATACCCCCGTTATTTTTTTATTTTCATTTATCGAGGTGCACAAAATTTCTGGCCTAAAATAGTGCTCGTTCACCTTAATTAGGCATTTAAGATATTGAAATTCCTTTAAATTATTTTTATTCACATTGTTCTTGAATTAATTGGTCGAGTTGCGATATATGTATACGTAGTATCACTTCAGGTCTTCGGCAAAGTCATCGGTCGAGCGCCTAGCGGATAAGGAGACTGCCATCGCTCGGAGATTTCGTCCAAGTTACACAACATTCACATTTGGAACCATTTGTATTATTTCCGAGTCAAACCGAAGACAGAAGGACTTTTGTCACTTTGGGGATCGAATTTTTACCGATTTCTGTAAAATTACCGAATTTCATAAAATGCACATTAAGCACTCTGCCTCTGCAATTTCAGACATAATTCAGAATTTCAATCAGAATACAGGGGAAAAAAATTCTAGTACTTGTCGCAACTTTATATCACACTAGTAAATCAATGATGTCATTTTTATAGTCGGATTTTTCGAATGAACTTTTTCGGAGACCATCGCAGACAAATTTAATGCAAATATTGTTAACAACAGCGTTCGGAAAGTTACTTATTGAAAGTAATTCGTTACCGTTACCGTAACTCCTTGTGAAAAAGTAACATATTACCGTTACCGTTACACCTTGTGAAAAAATAACGCGTTACCGTTATCGTTACTGAAAATGTAACGCCTCCGTTACTTTAAAACATATTAATCATATAACAAATTTAGACGTATATAATTATTAACGTGTATATAATTATTAACGAACAAAAACGAATAATTCAGGGAAAGCGTTTATTAAAGTTGAGCAAGTAGATTTCATTCATTTTCGTTGACATCTCGCCTCTTAGAGGGAATTCGAACAGCTACTTGTTAACAAACATTTTGTATCCCAAAAAGTAACGAAAAAGTAACGGCAGTTTCGTTACTTGTTACAAAAAATTTGTAACGAGCGTTGTCTTAGAATTACACGAATAAAAATGTAACGATGTTACCGACCGTTACCACCAAAAAGTAACGAATTCACTAACGACGTTACTAGTAACGTGTTACTTCCGAACCCTGGTTAACAAACATGTTATATAATTGTGAAAGCAGTGGTCGATATTGAAATGAAAACTAATAACTAATCCATTTCCAACAAAGTTTATGATGTTCAAAAAAGCATTTGTTTTTAAATAACAATCTTAGAAATGTGCCTATAAAATTTAGACCGCTCTTTTAAAGTATACATCCAGAAAAAATATCTAGTAGACTGAATATTGTTAACAAACATGTTATATAATTGTGAATGCAGTGGTCGATATTGAAATGAAAACTAATAACTAATCCATTTCCAACAAAGTTTGTGATGTTAAAAAAAGCATTTGTTTTTGAATAACAATCTTAGTAATGTGCCTATAAAATTTAGACCGCTCATTTGACGTATACACCCAGAAAAAATATCTAGTAGACTGAACTAAATTCCTAGAATCCTATTAAGGACTACATTTATTTTAAGTAAATTAGTTTATCTCAATTGAGTAATTAACATGAAATAAATATGTGTGAAATAAATATTTTTATCATGCCCGGTATAAACAATATGGAAATTAGTAATTAATAAAACTGTCAAGATTTTGTATTCAGTGTCTGTTAATCTACACTGAAAGAAGAGTTTGTTAACAGTTAACAAATCTTGGTTAAATATGGCGAAATGAATCATTTAGTTATTCTTATTGAATCTCACTTGAGCTAAATAAAATGTGCTTGTCGCAAATGAAGCTCGCTGACATTTGTTAATAGTTAACAAATCTTATTTGGCTCAAGTGAGATTCAATAAGAATAACTAAATGGTTCATTTCGCCATATTTAACCAAGATTTGCTAACTGTTAACAAACTCATCTCTCAGTGTATGAGGCTTGATTCAAATAAATGAAAATCGTGAAAATCAATACATTGCACATTTCAATGAAAAATATATAGGGTAGAAGTACCGGTTGTGGTCACTGTACCCGTTGTGGCCACCGCCATACTTAAATACATTTTTCGTGGCTATTTTAATTCTGTACCTGTATATAATCATAATTTTTCATAACGTTGTGTATTTTGGAAACATTTATCGTCATTTTGATGTCCGTTCGTCTCCATTACAATAAGTACTATGTCAGTAATTAAAGTATCATCAGCTGATTCATCAAATTGTCAACTCCTTACCGAATTCGACAAGATTTTGACGAAATCTCTAGATCCATATTCGGATTATATAGTTGGCGAATTGCATGCAGCTTTGCACATATCAATCTTAAGAGTCATCACTGCAAATGTTGATGTACTAAAAGTTTGAAATAAAGCTATACATTTATAAAAAATACGATGGCCACAACTGGTACATGGAATAAGCATGTTGCCCCGGATATGGCCATGATAATATAATCATTAATTTTTCGTTAATTATTGCACAATCAATTCAAAAATTCGTAAAGAAGAAACAAAAAAACGTAAAAACGCTAAGAAAAATATATCCTTAGAAATGTGTAGTAAAAAGAAGGTAAAGCGGTGAAACACCTTTCATGTTGAAGATTCCCATCATTATGCAATGCGAAAATCTACTTTCGGAAAGAACTCTGGTAAAAATAGAAATAAAAGTGTAAAGAGTAAAACATTAAAATAATGTATGACTATTTGTGACAAAGAAAGCTGCTACGAAAAAGTGCAAAACGAAGGAGACGAATGTCAAAAAAGGTTAGTTAGGTTCACAGATGACATCTGTGCTTTAAAGACATTTTCGTGTAGAGGAATTGGATGCTTTCATAAAAATACGATTTTGATTTATTAAACACACCTTAAAAAATGTTTGAAATGCAATGAATATTGAGTTATTCTAATTTTAAGCATGGCCAAAACCGGTACATTACTGTGGCCAGAACCGGTGCATAGGGGGCCAGAACTGGTGAAATGGCTATGCTCCTACTTTTTTCTATTTTCCAGTGTTTTCTCGACACATATGAAGATTTTAATGCTAGACATCTGAAATTATATTCTTCTCAGATATGAAAAGTATAGGTCAAAATAGTTTTATGATATTTGGTCCCAATTACAAGTACTTGAAAATGGGAAAATTCTTAAAGTGGCCACAACCGGTACTTCTACCCTATGTTTTATGGCAAGCAAATTTTCGGTAATACAAATAAAGACAAATTAAATGTACGAATTTAGTCACATTAACGACACTTTCTTTTTCTTGGTGGTGCTTAGAGTCCTCTATGAAAGCTACAATAGGCTTTCCATCAATTGTTTTTTAGGGAACTCCTAAAAAAATGAAAGAAATAAAAAAACGCACAAAACCGATCAAAAATACGGGAAAATCAAACAGATAGATCGTTAGTGTAGTTTAAATTAAGGTGGCACGTTTTTGGTTGTCCGGTCTACCAGTTACTTCACTGATCTCGTTGTCGTTCGCGAATTCGTTTGAGATCGAATCGCCAAAGGCCCATTAACGTTCCGCGTGCGGATTCCGCGCCGGCTCCGTTACCCCTGCGAGGAGAACGGAGAGCAGCATACCATGTACCATGTACACCTGCCTTCGGGCGTGCGCGGCAAACGGATCTGGAACCCGCAGAGGAACGTCGTGTCTAGTACGACAGAGACTCGAGAACAAGAAACTACAACAGGGGAAGTATAGACTACAAAAAAATTAAAAAATAAAAGATACGATGCAGTTTATATCGGTAATGATTTCGATGGATGTAAATAGGTGGTGGGCATGATTGTCTTAGACATGCCATACTGGAAAGTGCTTAAACCCTCAGCATGAACTAACCTACATGATGACTGGAGAGTCGTAACGACTCATTACTTACACGGAAAATAAAATGTCATTGATCCATAAAAATTTAAGATTGATTCAATAAAACGTCCGGTTCACGGGCTGCCAAAAAGTTATGTCATTATTTCAACTACATCTGTAATATAATGCTTTTTTTAAAAGCTGATCGGATCAATATCGATTTTTATTGTAGGAATAATTTGTGTCGTTGTTGCAATATGTTCTTTCTATCAGACGATTTATCCTACACTTGGATTGAATGCTTATCCCGTGTAAAAATAAATCGTCTATGTGGCGTGGCGATAGATTTACAAAGAGACGTGTACAAAAAGTTCACCAACTGGAACGATTGTAGACTAGAACATGGACTTTTGATTGCAGCAAAAATCGATATGTAGTCTACGTAGATCTATATATATCTACGTAGACTAGATATAGATTATTGATGCAATCGTTAGTATATATTCTGGTCTACAATCGTTCCAGTTGGTGACCTTTTTGTAGACGTTCTTTGTAGATTTATCGCCACTCTACACCGACGATTTTTTTTACACGGGATATCCTTGTTTTAAACTTCTTTACCATTGAAAGAAAAATACATGTTTCTAAAATTTATTACAATGAATATATCAATAATATATTTATTTAATTTGTAATGCAATAGGAATGTAGGAATATATAGAAATAAATTATCCCGCCAAATGTATCTACACGGAGAAAAAAGAGTAGTTGGGTCAACTCCGCTTTAATGAGTTGGCCAGAAATGAGTTGCTACAACGATTTACTCGGTGCCTATAACAATCTCGAATAGTTGTCGTGACATCGAAAAGTGAGTTCACCCAACTCTCTAGTGAGTTCGCCCAACTAATCAGTGAGACCGTGCAACCACTTTAAACCAACGCAACGAGCATTCGCAGCCAAATATTTTTTTTTAAATCGAAGCGTGCGCGATAACCGAAGTGTGACAAACGCCTATTTTCATGAAGTTTCGCATCCCTATATACTAGACATAGATTTTTTTTGCAAGAAAATGCTGTCTATCAACAGACTTTTTTGCAAATGCTGTCGATAGACATTTTTTGCAAAAAAATGCTGCCAAAAGAAATTTTTTCCAAAAAATGCTTTCGATAGACTTTTTTGCAAAAAAAAAAGCTATCGATAGACATTTTTTGCAAAGAATTGCTATCAATGCACATTTTATGCAAAGAAATGCTATCGATACACAGGATGCCACACTCATCTTAGAATGCACTCTTCGACTGATGAAATAAGACATCGAACACTATAACCTCAAACCGTCTAAATTTTATCAACTTTAATATCAAACTGAATTAACCATATCAACTGTAACCCCAAACTGTATCAATTTCATCAAGCATAACGTCAAACCGCATTCATTTTATCGACTATATGTCAATGATTGCATTTTTAATAAATACGTACAATTTCTACCGATAGCCGGGTCAAATCGTGTTTTGTTTAGCAAGTTAGTTGTGCCAACTAACCGGTGGGTTGCATACAACCATAATAGATGGTCACTGCGACCCAACCTATACAACTAAGGTAAACGTCCCAGTGATCGACACGTTAACCAAATTGCCCGACTTTATAAAAACATAACTTTCACATTAAGATACAAAAAATGGTCATTCTAGGTAATAATGAATCAGAATAGTCGTATGAAAAAATAACAACCTCAAAAAATTTCGTAACTTATCTTATTGTAGAGAAAACTTATTCTAAAGCTTCAGAAGTGCAAATGTACCAGTCATCGACATACTAAAGTTATAATTGGTCCAGTAAATCGACCGTTATATGTCCTAGTAATCGACACGTTAAGAAAAGTCACAAATTAAGACGTCAATAACTGTCATTGTAGGTTATAAAGAATCAGTATAATCTTGTCAACAAATAGAACGCTTAACTTTTGGTTTACCTTATCTTCTTGTAATAAAAAATTAACATAAAACTTGAGGTGTGCAAATGTCCCAGTCATGGACATACTAAAGTCACGGTTTGCCCAGTAGTCGACCCATGACATGACATGACGCAGTCATGGACATATGCATGGCCCAGTTATGAACATGATTTATTTTGCTGCTTAATTATTTATGGAGAGCCCAATACCCCTGTCCATAACTACTCCTCGTACAGTTCGATCGATGAATGAATTGTTACATTATTATTTATCATGTAATTCATAGAAACAATACGCGATTTACACTAATTTTCTATCCACAATTTTGTCCTAGTGATCGACAGTAGGTCGATTACCCGGACATTTATATGTTTTTCTGAACCAGTTATCGACCTCCGCGATTTTTTGCACAAACAACAATTTTACGATAAAATCATATTCATTTAGTAATACCAGATTCTTCATATGTAATATCAAATTAAACTTACTCAGCCAAGGTCTTCGTGCATCGCAGAATTTAACTACATGTCACGAGATGCACCTTAACCTCCATATCAAGGATTTCGACGAAATCACGCTCGGCTCGGACACTGCAAGTTTACGATTTTCTTATTATCACTGCTGTGATTTTACAAGCCTTAAATTTTCATATAATATTGTACATAAATCGGAGGAAGTGTTGTTAATTTATTTAAGCGTCGAAAAGCACCCACAGTCTATTTATCGCTCTTTTACCACAGACTGGTCGATTACTGGTACATGGTCGATTACTGGGACATTAACCTTAACTAAAAGCAGTTGTCTCAACTTACTAAATTCGAGGTTGTATGGACCTACGAAAAGTGAGTCCGTGCAACTACTTCTTGGGTGTACCCAACTACTTTTTTATTCTCCGTGTAGATCGCAGCACCGGGATCGCTCACGAATTTGGGTTATTTCGGAAAATACCGAGATAACCCGAATTTGGCACTACGATCCTCGGCATGCGCCGATAAGGATACTCTTTCTCTGAGGAACCACCAACGAGGGTCGATCCATTCATCAAACAGTACACTTAACATCTCTGTTAAATATAACATCTTTTATAACGCATGCATGAAAAAGTTCCTTGTTCAGGGCTGCGAAGCGTGCATAATCGTGCACTTTTTTGACGTTTCGTCGCCATTTCCTTTATAAGCAGGCCACCTATGCGCACAACGTTCTGCGCACATCTTGTTAAGCACGCCGTGCGAACAAGAATCTTGTTTGCACGCTACATGTGCGCAGAACGTTGTGCGCATACGAGACGTCAAAAAAATACACGAATATGCACAGCTCCGTGCCCCGAACAAAGAAAATTTTTCATGCATTTGTTATAAAAAATATTGTTCAATACGAGTGCGAAATGATGCATTGTTGGCTTGTGCGACTTTTTCAGCTTGTCGCGCGTGCCAACAACGCATCCCATTTCGCACTTATATCGAAAAGAACTATTTATTGTAATCTTGTGGACGCACAAGACAATATTTCGACATTGGAATTCTTCAAGAGTGATTTTCAAAGAGTAATACTTTAACTGGAGCATTCCTGCAATTTATCACTAAACAAAGTTAAGTATTTTGGTTAACACGTATTCGGCCTTCTATTATAATATATGTAATGAAATTTATTATGTGAAATTTAAGAAAAAATGAAATAAAATAATTGGTGTAAGATCGTTGGGAAAGAGAATAATAATTTGATCTGACTGTATGCAATGTGGAATGAATGTGTTATATGTATAAGTTATTTTAATTGATGATGTAGAAATTCGTCAAACAATAATCTATGGTTTTATCATTAAGACGAGAAACAAATGATGAAATAAATGAGGAATATTGAAACGATAATACATATATTGGCTATTTAATAATTTTGACTCATATATGGAAAGATTAGTCGGTTTGCAATATAGTATTCTAAAATATTAGTTATTATCTTGAATTATTGGAGTATATTAGGGTGACTGCATAAGCTACGAGTGTAATTAATCTATATATTTATTTACATTGGTATAATTTCTAATATTAATTCAAGGAATTTATATTTAAAAAAATTTATGGAAAAATATGTTTAATTTATTGTCTGATTATTATTTACATACGACAATTTTTAACTTTAAAAGCAATTGTAATATTTAAATTGGAGCCACCGAGCTAAATAATTCACTACAAATTGCAAAACGGGCATTATGCAATAATGTTAATATTAATATTTTATTAATAATGCAAAAAAGGGTATCGTCCACGGAGACGATTTTCTCCCTTTCGCTTTTCGGAAAGTGACATTTGCGGGATTTGAACCTAAGACCTATCGACTTACCTAACTACCTAACACCTAAAGACGCACACGCTACCCACTAAACCCAACCGACTACATGAATTTCCTTTTAATGCAACTTTTATTCCATAATAGTTGCATTGAGGATGATATTCACAAGTATATCGAACGGATGTGGATGAATCTACTAGCAAAAAAAAGCTTAGTGGCCATAACCAAGAAATGAGTCGAACACAAGCAATCGATTATTCTATTTATCGTACAACTCAAATGGTAATACCAACAATTCGAATGGTAATACCGACGTTTCGAATGATAATACCGACGATTAGAATGGTAGTCCCAACGATTGGATTAGTTAACCTAACTTAATCTCGCGAGAACTAATCGTGAATAGTTGAGGTTACTATTCGATATGGTTCTGTGAAACTTATTTAGGCAACTAATTTTTTAGACATCGTGCACGGAAAGAAATGTTTGGTCGTGGCAACTACGTTTTCGATTTGCTGTACACAATGTCTAAAAAATTAGTTGCCTCAACCATATCAAGTAGTAACCTCAACTATTCACGATTAGTTCTCGATTGGATTAGTTAGGTTAACTAATCCAATCGTTGGGACTACCACTCGAATAGTTGGGACTACCATTCGAATCGTAGGTATTACCATTCGAATCGTTGGTATTACCATTTGAGTTGCTAGGGAAATAGAATAATCGATTGGTTGCGTCAACTCATTTCTTGGTTATGGCAACTAATCTTTTTTTTCCGTGTGTACATCAAATCGAAAACGTAATTGCCACAAGCAAATATTTCTTTCCGTGTAGGCATTCGGTAGAGTTTGAGGTTTACAAATCTAAACACGGAATCCGGAAATTCAAAATGTAGATCATGACAATATTATGTGGAATTATAAGGGTTAGATGTGAAGCTGAAACTATATAAATATGTAGTTGGATCTTATGTATTTTGTCGTTAACCTCACAACGCAGGCTGATCAATGTCATTTGTTCATGCAGTTGTTCCGATATCAGTACTATTGAATTAATTAAATTAATTCCAATAACATCAATCTCATTGAAATAACTACATTTTTTTCCGTGAAGATTTAAGCCGCTTGCACGGATAAAAAGGCTTGGTTAAATACGCGCCAGCCGATTTCTTGGTTAGACCAACCAGATTGTTGGTTATGCCAACCAAGTTATTGGTTGCATTACAATGCGCTTGGTGGCGCGGACCAATAACTTGGTTGGTCTAACCAATTAATCAGCTGGCGTATATATAACCAAGCATTTTTTTCCGTGTGGCGTCTCATTGAAAGAATCGCATATTTTATCGTCTCAAGTACTTCTGCAAACGTACATTGAGCCGAAATATTCAGTCATTAATCTCACCACCCATACGGATCAATATCATTTTAAATCAGATGAATAACGTATATTATTAGTGTAAATAAATATTCACTTGTATAATTGATTATGACAAAAACAAAATTACTGCATTCAAAAATTGTATTATTTAAATTTTTCATAATTTTGGTATTCAGTTGAATCCATAATTCCGTGCCGTGATGAAAATCGCATTTAGAACAATAACTGAAGTGTTTTGAAAACTTCATTGATAATCGATAACGTATGTATTAGATGTGATTGCACTTGTGTTCGAAATAATAACGAACTTCAATAACAGCAATCCAAATTCTGTACAATTTTGTGACATTAAAACAAACCTTTTTATATTGTAATGGATTCTATAAGCGATTGTCTCAATTACATTTTTGGAGTACACGGTGTTATTGAAGACAATAACACGGTTAGTAAAAGAACCTCGCGTGCAATTGTTCGGACATCAGGACAATTGAAACAATTAAATTAATTTCGAATACACCAGTGTTACTGAAACAATGATAATGTTTTTCAGTGTAGCATCTGGAGATAGAATTATAAATCATTGCCATTTTTGTAATGGTCGTTTGGTGGAAAAAAACGCATTCTGGAGATGCAAAGAATGCATCTCCAGAGCATCAGTAGAGCTGGAACCGAATTTCATAAAGGGGTACTTATGTCTGCTATTTCCAATTTTTAATCATTCAGCTCGCGTCATGAATATTATTCTATAAAACGAATTCTGGAGATGTAATTAGGTTAGTTCTAGTATTGATATTTTTAAACGGGTCGTTTTGTGGAACAAAATGCATTCTAGGGGTGCAAACAAAGTATTGCACAGGTGGAGCTGGAAATGAACTTCCTGAAGGGGTACTTATGTCGGGCATTTGCAATTTTTAATCATCCAGCTCGCGTCATGCAGGCGCGATAGAATAGATTATCGATGTCACACCGTTTTCGTGTTATGTGGATTACGGTACGACGGTACAAGATTATATCAGAGACAAGAAAGAGGGCCCTTCCATCACCTATGCATACCCGTATTCTGGATCGGAGGTACTGCGCCTCAGACAGGCGAACGCCTGCAGCTGGCACCTTGATTTATACTCAAGGATACCAGGTGAAGAGACCAATATATAGGAGTTCTCGTCTTGCGGGTAAACTCGATACAGTTTACTGAATCGATTGAATCTACTTGTTTAGGTGATATAATTTTAATTGTAGAATTGCACTGAGAAAGGCTATTTAGATGAGCAGCTCCACTTTACGAAAAACCTTACACATTGCTTCCTCATTATATTTCGCTCTCTACAAAGCTACCTCTATGAGGAAGTATGTTGATTGATTTTGGCTTTCTCATAGAGGAAGCTTTGTAGAGAGCGAAATATAATGAGGAAGCAATGTGCAAGGTTCTACTTTCCATCTTTGTTTTGGTATTAGGAAAAAAAGTACCTTGGAAAACAAGTACTCGGAAAAAAGTCTCACGGAAAAAAAGTCCCTGAGAAAAAAAGATCTTCGGAAAATAAATCCCTCGGAAAAAAAGTACCCAGAGAAAAAAAGATCTTCGGAAAATAAATCCCTCGGAAAAAAAGTACCCAGAAAAAAGGACCCTTGGAAAAAAGTTCCCAGGAAAAAACGTCCCTCAGAAAAAAGTCCCCGGAAAAAAGGACCCCGAAAAAAAGTCCGCGGAAAAAAGGACCCCGAAAAAAAGTCCCCGGAAAAATGGACCCCGAAAAAAAGTCCCTCGGAAAAAAGTCCCCGGAAAAAAGGACCCTTGGAAAAAAGTTCCCAGGAAAAAAATCCCATGGAAAAAACGTCCCTCGGAAAAAAGTCCCCAGAAAAAAGTCCCCGGAAAAAAGGACCCCGAAAAAAAGTCCCCGGAAAAAAGGACCCTTCGAAAAAAAGTTCCCAGGAAAAAACGTCCCTCGGAAAAAAGTCCCCAGAAAAAGGACCCTTGGAAAAAAGTTCCCAGGAAAAAAATCCCATAGAAAAAATGTCCCTCGAAAAAAAGTCCCCAGAAAAAAGGACCCGTGGAAAAAAAGTTCCCAGGAAAAAAAAACTCACGGAAAAAACGTTCCTCGGAAAAAAGTCCCTCGGAAAAAAAGACCCCGGAAAAAAAGTGCCTCGGAAAAAAAGACTCCGGAAAAAAAGTCCCCGGAATTTAAAAATCATCTATAACTCAAGAACAGCTCGACGGATCGAACTGAAATTTGGTACACAAGTAAAGCAGCAATGCGTCTTTAGTTACTGCAATTTTCAACAAAATATATCCTGGAATTCCGGTTTTATAGCCTTTTTAATTTTTTTAAGTGTATGAATACTCCTCCGTAAATGTTAGGATACTTGAGATGATTAATCCGAAGACCGACTTTATACATCCCAATTTTTTTTAAAATCCGACTTTGCACCCACACCGACCTGATGCTAAATTTGGAGACCGACTTTATACACCCCAATTTCAAATAAAATCCGACTTTGCACCAGACACTGTTAATATTTGGGAAATACTGTTTTTACACTTCCATTTTTGTGCGGGAGCACAACAGTTTTACAGCCAGAAATAAAAAGCTTTCATCCTATAGGGGGACAAGAACATAGCAGGTTTACGTTTTCCTTCAATGGTCGATCAACCCCCCCCCCCCTCCCTCTTCACCTGCTATCGCAGAATCTATACACTTTAGAATAAAATCAATGAAAATTATCATGTTTTTGCATTATGAAATGTCTTATCGTGACAATGCGGATGTGAAAAGTAGAAGAAAAAAAACATGCGTGCAGGCTCTGTGTCAGTCCATTGAACGCACCACATATGCACAGCCTTCTAAAATATTAGTAGCTTCGAGGGAGGAAATAAGTCTTGCCGGGCGTTCATAACACGAAGAGGCATTGCTGTTCAACAACAATCGAAGCAGAAAAGGGTTATACAAGTCCGAGGGAGTTAACGCGGTAAAACGATTCACTAGTACAACTTGTTATGCAGTAATGCGTGTATGTTAGTATTCCTAATCACGAGTTTCTGTGATTCTTCCGACCCTCCGTCTTTATTGCACTCTGCATAATGCTTCCTTTTCCCTTCATCATCATGATTCCACCTTAATGACTACAACCCATCGTAGTTGTCTCTATTTCACTGTTGTTTATCGAAGCAGTAGCTCTTTGACTGAATACACGCGTCCCTGTCGCATTATTATGCAAAGAGTCGAGTCTTGAGGCTGTCGGTTCATCACCGTCATCATCATCATCATCATTCGCATAGCGTTTTGCGGAATAGGGCTCGTGTCGAGATGGGGTCAAGTGGAATGCTCGGAACCACGAATAAAGATACGTATTAGAAGGCTCAAGCGAAAAACGGGTCGATATTACTCGTTTTATATTCATACCGTATGTAACTAGCCTCGAGTGAAATATATACTCGAGGTTATGCCTTTTTCTCGTTAGTTGGGCTCTACAGTAATCCCAGCAATGTGGAAGCGTTATTTATGTGGGAATACGATGAAGTACACGTTAATAGTCCTCATTATGTGCTAATCCGTTGGACAGGATCAATCATCTTTGCCAGGGCGGTCGACTTTATCCACTCTGTGCTAATAATCACTTGGAAAACATTTTTTTTCTCCGAAGGATATTCCACTTTGCCCGTGAGCATGTAGGATATACGTATATACCTATATGGTAAGTGTGTTGCTTCGGGCCTTTCGGGGTCATAACTATCAGTTCACGAGACGGATAACGTGTGCTCGACAAGGTCCGCCTTAAACGTGTTCCGGGTGGACCGATGGAAGGAATTGCAGAAAGGGCAGAAGCCACAGGAGCAACAGCGACAGCTGCAGAAAGGCTCGGATCGTTAGCCTCTAAAATGTCAGAAGTGAATAATATAAGCTATGAATGCCATGTGCATTTTCGTCGGGCTTGTAGGATTCGTGAGCTTGGATTTAGCTTTTTCTGCCATTTTAGTTTATACACACTTTTTCCTCATAGACACGCAAAAAAAGCTTGGTTATATATGCGCCAACTAAGTGATTGGTTGGACCAACCAAATTATTGATTGACTAACCAAGATGATTTTGTTGGTGTAACCAATAACTTCGATGGTCTAACGAATAACTTAGTTGTTGCATATATAACCAAGCTCCTTGGTTGATCTAACCAGCCCCCTGACACGCTCGTTATTTTCTTGGCCGCAAAATGATGCCGCCACTACATGGCGCTGTACACGGAGAAAACGGGTTAGTTGAGAAAGCTAACCTTTAAATGCTTGGAGCGTTAGATGTAGTTTGGTTGGCATTATCAATCGGTTGGTTGGCACTACCAATCGGTTGGTTTACGCCACCAATCGGTTGGTGGGCGTTACCAATCGGTTGGTTGACATCAATCGGTTGGTTGACATCAATCGGTTAGTTGGCATTACCAATCGGTTAGTTCTGACACGCAATAACTTGCTAATGCCATATTTTACCATGCCTGTTGTTTGGCACGTATTATTTCCGTAGTTCCTACAACTACACCCTTTTCTCCGTGTAGGTCACCTGCTTGAATGCCGATAGACTCGAATCTCACACTACGAATCGTCTTCGATAAATTCAAACAAATACGATTTTTGTATAAAAATATTACACGAATCACGAAACAACCTCGAAGTTCTCTTTTTTCATTCTCCGATTTCCGAATAACTTTTATCGCGACGGTGGCAACTTTCTTATACGAATTTTATTGCTATATAATCGTTCAACTTAGGTTAGGAATTCGCGAGCGGCAAACAATACACAGCGATGGAGCAGGTGACCGCTAGCTCCCCTAGTGAGCTAACTTGGACGGCGATAAATCGCAGCCGAAAAATTCTTACAGAATGAGCCTCAGTCTCACGGGGCTGAATCTAACTAAGCCTTTTTCTCCATGGAGGAAGCTTTGTGGTTATGAAAACATTTTATTTCGAAATTCTCATGTCAGGACACTCAGAATTTAAGCAAAACATCGAAAAAAGTGGTTTAGATAAAGATTTTCGTATGTATGTATGTGTTTTTATGTGTTGTGCGATTACACTGAAATTTGCGCAGAATGTAACGTTACGGATATTCAACCCATATGTATGCAGAAATTTAGATCTCATAACTATTTGAATTTAAAAAAAGGAGGTGAATGCTTTAGCGTTCGTAAAATTTAGGATACTTTGCTAAGTAGTTCTATATAAATACAGGTGCACTTAATGTTATTTGGTGTTGTATTTGGCATGAATCGGTTAAGAGGTTCAAATTTGACAACATTTAAAAAATTTCAAAAATTTCCTTTTTTATGATACTTTCGTAATTTACGGAATACCAGGCTAAAATTTTGTTCACAAATGGATTAACATGATGCAAGATTTAAGTACAAATTTGAGAAAAATCGAACATGCGGTTGAAATTTTACGACATTGAATGTTTAGAAAAATGTGTTTAGAGTATAAACAACGCTGTAAAGTAAATCGTTGCAAATTAATTCTCATTTTTTATTACTTCCTCATAGAAGAAGCTTTGTTTTCATGAAAAAAAAAAATTTCGAGATTTTTATGTCAGGACACTTAGAATTGTCCAAAATGTCCAGAAAAGTAATCTAGAAAAAAATATCCGTATGTGTGTGTGTGTGTGTATGTATACAACTCCGAAAATTCGAACGCCGATAACTCAAGAACGGTTTTGTATATCGCGCTCAAATTTGATACACTAGTGTAGCAGCAGACCCTCTTCAACTGTAGCAATTTTCGACAAAATCTGTGCGAAAATTTCGATTTTATGCCGTTTTGAATTTTTTGAAAAAAGGACGTGGTCGCTCTAACTTTCGTAAAATTTAGTCTATTTTGCTAAATAGTTGGTTATAAGAGTAGGTGCACTCAATGCTGTTTGGTATTGAATTTGGTTCGAATCGGTAAAGTGGTTCAGATTTTATGGAATTTTGAATTTAAAAAAAAATTGACATTATCGCTCTATTGTAACTTTTGCAAAACTTAAAATAGCGAGCTCAAATTTTGTATATAAATGAAACAATATTATATATGTATAATTTAGTGACAAACGGTATGAAATTTGTGATTTTATGGAATGTTGAATTATTTTTAATAATATACGTTATCACATTTACTTTCGAAAACGCTCTAATAATAACGAAATAACGGAATAATGAAATAGAAAAAGCGAATTCACAACATGTTTATTTATCTAATTTAAAAAAGGATGCAAAGTAGAACCTTGCTTCCTCATTATTTTTCGCTTTTTACAAAGCTTCCTCTATGAAAAAGCCAAAATTGAATAACATACTGCTTCCTCATAGAGGGAGCTTTGTAAAAAGCGAAAAATAATGAGGAAGCAATGTGCAAGGTTCTACTTTTTATTTATGTTTTTCTTTCATGTGGAGCTCTGGGACCACCGCTATCGGCATTCGCTCACGCCAGCTCGGCGGCGGCGCCCCAAATCGGTTGTTTTTTTCAGTGTAATTGCTTTCAAATCGCTTCCTACTTATTTTCAGCTATTTAAAAAGGTTCCTCTATGAGGAAGCCAAAATCAACGAACATACTTCCTGATAGAGACAAATTTGTAAAAAGTTAAAAATAATGAGGAAGCAATTTGCAAAGTTCAACTTTGCAGCTTTTGAAAAATATTTACATTAAAAAAACAAGTTTTCTTTAAATGTGAACTATTAAAAGAATAATTTTATCTAACAAAAGGCTTCGCCGCACTTGGAATCTGTGAAGCTTGACTGACGAGGGCTGGATTCATACAGAGTTGAAGGACTCGCGACAAAATTCGAGGTAGCGGAGTCTCTTTGTCGGTGATTGCGAAACGTCTTGCGACGATTGCCTCTGCAATACGTGAAGGCCGCGTAGCGTAAATCTACAGAAGTAGCAGCCGGAGATCGTGCTCGACGTCGCTCTTGTCTATACTTGATATATGAGCTTCCTTTTGTGTAATTCCGCCTCGTTAGAATCCGACTACGAGGTATAAAGAGAAGACCGCGTGTCTTTTGCTGGGCCGCGACTCCGACCCGGCAAATATTATTCTTCGGCAACTCCCACGGTTCGCCACACAACACTCCTCCTCATCGTCGACGACGTAGTTCGCCAATTGTTGGAAATCGCGTATCAAGACTCTGTCGTTGAATAGTACAATCTGTCGTTCGCTGGATGAGAATAAAGAGCCTTGAATCTTATGTAACACCAATTCAGATAATAAAGAAAAACTGTTGTCAATAGAATTCGGCACATTATACAGTAGAGCGTCGATTATCCGAACTAATTGGGACCGACTATCGTTCGGATAATTGAAGTTCGGATGACCGAACATCAATATTTTGTGAAGGGGGAGGGAGGAACTGAAACGCTTAAAATATTAGAATGTATACGCATAATATAATACATATGAGGGTTCGGAAAGTTACTTATTGAAAGTAATTGGTTACCGTTACCGTTACTCCTTGTGAAAAAGTAACGTGTTACCGTTACCGTTACACCTTGTGAAAAAATAACGCGTTACCGTTATCGTTACTGAAAATGTAACGCTTCCGTTACTTTTCGTTACTTTAAAACATATTAATCATATAACAAATTTAGACGTATATAATTATTAACGTGTATATAATTATTAACGAAAAAAACGAATAATTCAGGGAAAGCGTTTATTAACGTTGAGCAAGTAGCTTTCATTCATTTTCGTTGGTATCTCGCCTCTTAGAGGGAATTCGAACAGCTACTTATTAACAAACATTTTGTATCTCAAAAAGTAACGAAAAAGTAACGGCAGTTTCGTTACTTCTTACAAAAAATTTGTAACGAGCGTTGTCTTAGAATTACACGAATAAAAATGTAACAATGTTACCGACCGTTACCACCAAAAAGTAACGAATTCACAAACGACGTTACTAGTAACGTGTTACTTTCGAACCCTGATACATATATATATATATATATATATATATATATATAATATGTATGTATTTATCGAAAATAAATATTTTAAATATATTATTGTTAGTATATATTATATATTCTGATAAAACCGCCGGGCTCTATATAGTATGCTATTTTCTTGTGAAAAAATCGAGGATTTTTTCGGTTTTTTCGTTCGGAAAACCGAATAGCTGTTCGGATGATTGACGGTTCGGATAATCGACGCTCTACTATATGGCTATTTAAACTAAGCAGCTTTATTTGGTTTGCAAGAATACAAGAAAATGATACATAAAAAAGAGACACTTTCCTTATATAGAGAATTTATGCCTGAAAATCATAAAATAATACATTTTTTAGGTTCTGTCTCGTAGAAAAAACTTTTGGTTTCCACGAATAAAATGTTTGCGATTTTTACCGTTTAATAACTAAACTTCTTGACCGATAAAAAACATAGATTGAAAAAAAAAAATTTATCAAAATACGAGAAAAACATTTTTTTAAATAAAATTTAAATTAAGGATCTACATTTGGTTTGTAAGGGCGTGAGAAAATTATGCATAAAAAAATGATCCGAAGTCCTAGAGAGATACTTTTTTAATATATAGAATTTATGCCTGAAAATTAAAAAATAAAAGAATACTTTTTTCTGCCTCACAGAGCAAACTTTAGAATTCTATGTACAAAATGTTTGAGATTTTAACTGTTCAATAACCAAATCATATAACAAAAAGGTAAATTTCGGAAATTTTGGACATTTAAAAAATTTCAAATTACTCTTTCTATGACTACGTGTAAATGCGTTTTTAATTAAAGTTCTAATTTTCTCCACATTTCAAAAATAAATAGCCTATTTAAGACCAGTTATTCCACTAAAGTATCAAAATTCGCTGATTAATCCAAAAATCATAACACAAATTTGAAACTCTTTTAAATTAGTAATAGCCCTTTTATCATTGCATAATTAATATTTTCATTGATTTTTTAAATAAAATTATTCGTTGATATTTAAGATGAATCACAAATAAAAATGTTCTACTAAAGGTCTTAAGTGTGGGAAACGAATTCCTGTTAAATCGACAATCTTCGTTCCATTCCCGGTAAAGGCGGTAGCATCGGCGTCGGTTCCGTTGATGGGCGGCAAGACGAGCAGCAATGGCCGACTCATCGTCGAATTTTTGTAAAATATCGCGAGAAGAGGGGATTCTGGGAAACGTTTATTCCACTCGCTCTTTCTATCTGTGCTTCAGAGGCAAAAAGAACGAGGCCAAATCATCTAGAACGCGCTGTTTGAACGTAATACCATCGCGAGTTCGGCAACTTTGGCTTTGGCGTTGCAACCCACAAGAGATATTATCGGCACGATAATCTTAAAACCGATTTTTGGCGATTTTTTTTTGCCTCCATTTTGCTTTAATTCAAAATGATATGTTATTTTCAGTACACCGGTCAAGTCGTTTAATTAGAAAAAAATTCCCACAAAAACAACATCACGCTATTCATCGAGTTAGGTCGATATTTCGTTAAATATCGTTCAATAGTCACGTAAGACATAAGAATTTGAAGACAAAAAAAAGAAACCCTATAACTAAACATATCCGGACCATCGAGGATGATTTCAGAAAAAATTCAGAGGCATTGGTAGGCCTGGCAACTATTAATCCTCAAATATTAATTGTTAGTCTATAATTAAGGAGGCTCCAACGCTTTGCACAAGTCAAAACTTTCAATATATTTTTAACCTATCATAAAAATAATAATAGTAGTTTTTTTGCAAACAGTTCGTCTGATTTTATAATGAAATACCTTTTTCAAATAGTTTACCTATATTTTTATATTTTTCTCCAAAAATTCTAGAAAAATCTGGAATATATTGGCATTCCATCGAGAATATCTACTATATTTTTATCTCGCGAAAGAAAAACGTCTCTCAAAAGTACATTTTTCATGGTAAGTGGAAATTATCGAAAAATATTTTTTTTAAAAAGAGTAACATAGGGTAGAAGTACCGGTTGTGGCCATTTTAAGAATTTTTTCATTTTCAAGTACTTGTGATTGGGACCAAATATCATAAAACTGTTTTGGACCTATACTTTTCATATCTAAGAAGAATATAATTTCAGATTTATAGCATTAAAATCTTCATATGTATCGAGAAAACACTGGAAATTAGAAAAAAATACGAACATTGCCATTTCACCAGTTCTGGCCACTTATGCACCGGTTTTGGCCACAGTAATGTACCGGTTTTGGCCATGCTTAAAATTAAAATAAATCAAAATCGTATTCTTATCAAAGCATCCAATTCCTCTACACGAAAATGTCTTTAAAGCACAGATGCCATCTGTGAACCTAACTAACCTTTTTTGACATTCCTCTCCTTCGTTTTGCACTTTTTCGTAGCAGCTTTCTTTGTCACAAATAGTCATACATTATATTAATGTTTTGCTCTTTACACTTTTGTTTTTATTTTTACCAGAGTTCTTTCCGAAAGTAGATTTTCGCATTGCATAATGATGGGAATCTTCAACATGAAAGGTGTTCCACCGCTTTACCTTCTATTTTACTATGCATTTCTAAGGATATATTTTTCTTAGCGTTTTTTCGTTTTTTTTGTTTCTTCTTTACGACTTTATGAATCGATTGTGTAATAATTAACGAAAAATTAATGATTATATTATCATGGCCGAATCCGGGGCAACATGCTTATTCCAGGTATCAGTTGTGGCCATCGTATTTTTTATAAATGTAGCTTTATTTCAAACTTTTAGTACATCAACATTTGCAGTGATGACTCTTAAGATTGATATGTGCAAAGCTGCATGCAATTCGCCAACTATATAATCCGAATATGTATCTAGAGCTTTCGTCAAAATCTTGTCGAATTCCGTAAGGAATTTACAATTTGATGAATCAGCTCATGATACTTTAATTACTGACACAGTACTTTTTGTAATGGAGACGAACAGACGTCAAACTGACGATAAATGTTTCCAAAATACACAACGTTATGAAAAATTATGATTAAATACAGGTACAGAATTAAAATAGCCACGAAAAACGTATTTAAGTGTAGGGGTGGCCACAACCGGTACCTCTACCCTACAGGAATTTTCGATTTTCAATAATAACAAGGATGCAAAGCAGAACCTTGCACATTGCTTCCTCATTATATTTCGCTTTTTATAAAGCAACCTCTAAGAGGAAGTATGGGAATTGATTTTGGCTTCCTCATAGAGGAAGCTCTGTAAAAAGGGAAATATGATGAGGAAGCAATGTGCAAGGTTCTGCTTTGCATCCTTGTTTTAAATAAATATAAATAAGCGCACACTCGCTTTGTGAAAATATAATAAGGACGAACGGTCCAGAGAGACTCCCTCGAATACTCTATCTTCTCTGTTTTTTTGTAGAACACGATAGAAACCGATGTTTTCCGAAATTTCATTGGGAAGCAAGGATATGGATAGTTTATACGACATAAATCGCTACTTTTCGCAATATAGACTGTGCAACTTCGCTATGAAAATATGGTATCATTCAACATTTTTGGGCTATATCTGACGTATTTTTCTGTTAATCATGAATTTGGTACTCATTCAACTCCCAGTTTGATATTTGATATCAAAATTCGCATCGCAGAAAAAAAAATTTAAAAATTCAAAAATCAAAATCTCATAAAATTTTAACGTTTCTATCGATCTTAACCAAATTTAATAGGGATCACCAGTGTATGAAAGCTCACATACATACCAATTTTGAGCTTAATATCTCGAAAATTAAAGGAGTTATCGCGTTAACAGACATTTTTGAAAAAATTCAAAACCGCGTAAAAATTTAACGATTATGGGAATTTTAACAAAAATTGGTATGAACGATGAGGATTGACCCCTCTATCTATGGTGTCAATTTCAGCTCTATATCTCAAGGCGTTCCCAAGTTATAAAGGTTTACATTTTTTGACTGTGTAACATACACACACACAGACATTTTTTCTAAATCACTTTTCTCGACGTTTTGGACCATTCTGAATGTACTGACATGAAAATCTCAAAAAAAAAAACAATTTTCACGAAAACAAAGCTTCCTCTATGAGGAAGCAAAAAGGTTTGGCTATAAAAAATTATGGTTACCGGACATATCACGCTTTCTCTGAAAAGACGAAATACAATTAATCTCTTAAACGTGTTTAATTTTTTTTATCCCGGCGCCTTCGTAAAGTAGTATTTAAAATCTTTCGCTAAGGTAAAAATTGAAAGACTGTATTCTAGCGTGATATATGAAAATCAATCATCGGAGGTGAGGGAAAGTAAAGGGTGCGACCAGACCCAGGACTGCTGGTTACACGCGTCTACTAAATTAATTTGCATTTTGTGCGAAGTCCACAGGAGAAATTTGCTGTGTGATAGCGGCGAGGGTTGGACGGAGACATTAGTAAATGTCACTGAAAACTCGACCGCATGGAAACTTTGCATACATTTTTTAAATACGCGGTTAAAGTAATAAAGCTTAATCGATACAGTGTTCAGCTAAATCACATATACAAATGGGGACGAGGCTCTTTAATTTTTTACTCTTAACAGCGATACACAAATTTCTGATACTGAACTACTATTATTAGTATTATTATTATTTTCAATATTTAGAATTAAATAAATTTACGTACATGATTCAGAATGCAATTGGAAATAGTGATAATATAATATTTCTGCTTTTCGTACTCTTAATAAAAAATGTCCATAGAAAGTTTATGTCCATTGCACAGGATTTTTTTATTAATCTTTAGATTTTAAATAAAAATAACCGAAATAATTCTTCTAAATTGCAAAGTTAACAACATTTCTCTGTAAAATGAACCAAGAATTTCTGAGAAATAAAATATATTTTTTTAAATATGGCAATATTATCAGAATATTTTGAAATCTGTTAACAATATTGATGAAATATTGCAACAATCTTATAATGTCCGCTCAAAACAATATATGTTTAATATGCTAATAATATTTTCGAATTAAATTGCAATAATACACTCAAAAAATTTGCTAATTTTTTATTTATTGCAAAGGGATCCGTATTAAAATATTTGGAAATATATAAAACGTTTCGAAATATGATTAAGATGGAAATAACGCTACCTTCAACAGAATTGTTATAAAATATTTCTTAAGTCATTCAATGTTTGGGATTTTCTATAATATTTCTCTAAATCAAAACTATTGTTTCATAATAAAATATTTTTAAGTATTCGACCACAATACTGCAACTATATTAAAATTGTAATGACACATTGGGAACATTTCTGCAATATTCCTCTCATGCACTGAAAGAAAAGATTAGTTGCTATAACCAAAAAATGAGTTGACACAACCAATCGATTATTCTATTTCTCTTACAACTCAAATGGTAGTCTCAACTGTTCGAGTGCATTGAGAGAAAAGCATATCGTTGATTTAACGATTTCACATGATAAAACGAATACAGGAAGGCTTGCAATGTTTTATGGCTGAAGCGATGATAATATGGTTGAATAAACGATACTTGCAAGGCTATTGGTAACAAACGTTCACTGAGAGATAATTATGTTATAAAGTGACAACTATACAATTTTAGTTCGTCCGAACAAGTTTTTAGTAGTTGCCACAACCATCAAATAGTTACTATAACTACCCAATAGTTACTATAACCATTTTCATATTTACTGTAACTATGAAAATAGTTGCATGGACTAAAAATAAATAGTTGTCATTCTATAGTTGATTGTACTACTGCGATTTCTCTGAGTGTTGAAATCGTATATGCAACGAAACGGCATATTCGAAACTATTAGAATAGGTTTTGAAACTATTATGATTTTGATGATTGCTACTATAATTATATTTGCTATAACCATAAAATGGAGATGTTCCTCCTGGGAATTATATTAATGATTCATGCAACTATTTTCTTATATTTGACATAACCATAAAATATAGACGGTCCTCCTGGGAATTATAGGTTATAGTTAGGTTATCGTCGGTCTAACTGAATATTTTTTTTAATTAGCAAATTTTTCTCTCAGTGTGGTAGTCCCAACGATTGGATTGGTTAACCTCACTAATCTCGCGAGAACTAATCGTGAATAGTTGAGGTTACTATTCGACATGGTTGAGGCAACTAATTTTTGAGACATTGTGTACAGCAAATTAGAAACGTAGTTGTCACAACCAAACATTTATTTTCGTGTGTTCTGTGCTGTGTATGAATTACCAATGCAGAGACTCTTTTCCTAAACGTTTCTTCTATAAACAGTGGACCCTATGAAGTTGTATTATTCGCAAAATATCTGAATTCAACAAGATTTTGGCTCCGTCGTGTCCGCATGAATAACTTATTTCACGCACTGAGAGAAAACTTGAAATCCTGACAACCTCGCGCGGTGGTTGGCAAATATTACTTTGGCTCATAGAAATAGAGGTTAATATATTATATAATAATATATTATATAAACACCCATTCGTCAACGCAATACAATGCATTTCTTTGAGAGAACTACTTCATGTAATTGAGCGTCAACATAATAATGTTTTGGCTGAACATTGATGCTGTTGAGCGAATGGCAGTGCAATTGACTTGACCCCGTGAGGGGCTAAGACAACCATTTTTCGGTAGTTAAAACGTGTGGAACGAGTGGTTGAGCCAATCATGCACTGAGAAAAAGGACGATGGTATTTCCAACAATAATACCATAGTAAAAAATGTATAATATGTGGAACCATATATTATAGTTGAATCAGCTTTCATACGATTTACCGAACTATTATCGTGAAGTTAAGAAAACTATGCAGCTTGAATAGTGCATCTGAATATGCGCCACACTTAAGAATACTATAACTTATCGTTAAAACTGTAACAATAAAATTATGACATATTTAACACATTTATGAAATAAACACTGAGAGAAAAATATGGTCAGGTTACCATACTTTTACTACAAACTGTGTTTCCCTGAGACGACGACTATGCTTTTATGGTTATTGTAATCAATAAAAATATTGTTATCATGTGCCATATTTTCGTAGTTATGTCAACTATTTCTGTATGTTAGTTGCAACTATTCGTTCTTTTACTGTTTATAAAGTATTTTGAACCGTTGGAGAACAATAAAAACATATAAAATACATAGTCATTTTCCAATTATGTTTATTTATTCCTATTATACAGTATAGTAAATGATGAGATCGGTTAATAGTTCAACGTACTTACTATTGTTGCTAGATTTATAATACTTTTGTGTACTATAAAAAAGACAGCACGTGAGATTTGCATCATGGACGCTTGCGGACAACAAATTGACGTTGAATATTACAATAAATATTGCATCGAATACTATGCATTGAATACTATGCATTATTACAAGCGTCCGTGATGTAAGTCTCACGCGCTGCCTAGTTCTCTCGCTTCCGATAGATGGCCAGCGGGATAGGACTTTCTCGCCAACGAATTGTCATCTGGCCCCTTTATAAGAGGTGGAATATTCAATCTTTGTCACTTCTGATTTTTGTCTAACTCTGACGTCTGACTCGCAACTGGGCAGCGGCAATAGTGAGTATTGGAAAAAAAGTCGCTCTAAGCCGACATCCCGCTCTTCTATATTCACTACTATCAGTGAATATAGTAAAGATATAAATATTAAATATTACTTGTAATTACAAATAAAACACTTATTGCCATACACACTTCGTTATATCAACGAAATGGAATGTGAGTGTAGACCGTAATATATGTAAAAAATACTATTTGCGAAAAGTGATTTTAGATGGTATATAAATCCACATTAACAAAATCTAAACATTCGCTCTACACCATCCCGTGTGGAAATTCCAACTCGCCATCACCTAGAAATCGACTAGTTGTCTTATTTTCTGTACAAGATCTAGGTCGGAAAACTAGCTAGATGCGAGCGCTATGTGTAATTTCTCGCTGTCAAGTCGTTGTACAGAAAAACTGTCTAAAATCTGGCTAAGATTCTATCAATTCGTCCAGTGAACTTAGCTAGTGATTAGCCAGTACGGAAATCGGTTAACCCTATAGAATAAAATTGACTAGGGGCTAGACCGGATTTCTCTATTGAATCCAGATATCGGTTACATAGCCTAGGATAAATAAAAAACAGAATTAATATAAACCGTCATTTATTGCATCAGCACGTAACAGGGAAGCTGTTTAACATTATTTAAACAGGGAACACTATTTAATAACGTACGTAATCACTTTTTCATTAATAATCAGATATCTCGATAAGGCCTATCGCAAAAAACAAAAAAATATAAATTCTTTCGCGTCGTACGAAACAAAATAAAATCGTAGTCCTCTAGAACGTATTTAATAATGTACGTAATCACTTTTTCAATAATAATCAAATATCTCGATAACGCCAATCGCAAAAAACAAAAAAATTTAAATTCTTTCGCGTCGTAAAATTAAAAAAATCGTAGTCCTCTAGAACGTATTTTTGTGGTACCTTTCACGAACTAATTTAAAAAAGAAATTAATGTTGTCTTCATAATAATTACTCGCTGCGCAGCGTGTCATGACTAGACCCTGTATCGGAAAACGCCTGCGTTCCGCCGAAAACACGCAAGGTGCCGCGTAAACGACGCGCATTGCGGCGTTAGCCTCGTTAACGTATATATTATGTCTAGCCTCTAGTCAGGTAAACTGTGCCATGAAAGCTAGATAGATCCTAGATGGCCTGGGCATCTATACATGTATGCTAGATATATTATGTCTAGCCTCTAGTCAGGTAAGCTGTGCCATGAAAGCTAGACATATCTTAGATAGATATGCTATCTATCAGTGCATTCTGGCTAGATTATGTCTAGTCCCACTATAGAAAAACTTGATAGAAAAAACTAGTTGGACGCTAGGTTCAAACCAGTTTATCCCCAACAGATTTCCACACGGGATGTCGTTGTTATAGCACACAAAAGTATTATGGATCTAGCTACAATAGTAAGTATGTTGAACTATTAACCGATTTCATCATATACTATACTGGATGATAGGAATAAATAAACATAATTGGAAAATAACTATGTATTTTATACGCTTTTATTGTTCTCCAACGGTTCAAAATACTTTATAAATAGTATAAGAACGAATAGTTGCCACTAACATACAGAAATAGTTGACATAACTACGAAAATATGGCACATGATAACTATATTTTTATTGGTTACGATAACCATAAAAGTATAGTCTTCCTCTGAGGGAAACATAGTTTATAGTAAAAATATGGTAACTCTGACCATATTTTTCTCTCAGTGCGCGTAAAAACTTTTTTTATTCTCGCGTGTCCCGGCGGCTTAAAACAATATACTTCATATATGACAGGACATTATTTGTAGGGAGAGTTGAGTGGTGCAATTGTTGAAACTCTGAAAGTGAATGACAGTTTCTGTGGTGAGTACTACAGTGGTACTCGCATGTGTTAAAACTACAGCACCCAAAAAGACCAAGCGTGTTGCCAAGTGTTATTTGCTATCGTCTACATTGTAGGGTGAAACGTCTAGAGTGAACACGTAATGGCGCATGGAATGGACTTCGGCCTTGCAAAAGATAATAGTATGAGGGACGGGAATTCATTCACTGGAAATGTATTTGAATTACTTTCATGACTATATGATTAAGAATTATTAAGCCTGTTGAATATTAGGATTTATTGAAAAACACTGTTCACTCTGAATTAGCTAGTAATTCTGTTTATATGTCATAGAGTACAGCATAGTAATTTTTAAATTACCTTGTCGCCTGATAATGAATTAAACTAGTATATCGGTATTTACAACTTCAAATTCGCTGTACTGAATCAAATATTTTTGTTTACTGCTCATTTGCTGGTAATTCTATCTGTATGTGTGAGGTTGAAGCATAATAACTTTTATTATTAGCTTGCGGTCCAAAAATGAATTGACAATTTTATTTTTTCATATTTCAGGTAAAGTATTCGAAGCAGTGAAGATTTTGGATTGGGTTTCAATACTAAAAACACTTTTTAAATGTAGAAGGCATGCACCAAATTTCACTCTCGTTCACAGCTTTTTCACTATTGTTATTGTGGTTTCGGACGTTACAGACAGACAGACAGACAGAAATGAGTCAATGCGTTTTTTGGAAACTAGGACACTCAAAAGATGTATTTCCATAAAAAATTGAGAGCAGAATTTTCGTTGGATTGAAATAATTTTTTTCTTACAAACTTTGTATGCGATGAGAACGTAAAAATATATAATAATTGTTTAGAATTTCGAGTTAGTTATAAATACATGTTTTGTGAATGATGCAGAATGCTTTACAAAGTCTTATTCTACAATGTTAAAAATATTTTCAAAATTAATATATGTATTGGAAGTTCATTTGTAGATACGGTATGTTAAATTTCATTCAATATACAAATATGTTGTAAAATTCCAATAATTATATTATAATCACAACTGTTATGAAGTGTTTAATGTACTGTGTATTAATTTTACAACAATTTTTTTTGTATATTGTTTAATATATGTATATTAATTTTACTATACGTGTATCCGCAAAAAAACTTCCAATACTTTATATTTATTTTCATACGAAAATTTCTAACAGTGTATTTTTAAATGAAATTTTAATTATCCGGGTAAAAATATATTCATTCGAAGTTGTTACGCAGAAGATATAAGAAAATTTTATAAAATAGATACTAAAGAAAAATGTTCTACGAAAAGGGCTATATTTTCTTCGGAAGCACTTTACATAGAAATTTTTGTAATTTGCCCAGACATTGGGTTAATAAAAAGAGATTGAAACCGGGCAGCTTGAAATCATCAAGTAAAAAATTGCAAGAATATTTGCACCAACTTACAATAATATTCGAGTCAAGAAAATATTTAATTTTTTTTTGTGATTTATATTTTTCATTGACATACAATTTTGAACATATTGCAAATTGTTTTTGTATCAATTTCGGTGAAGATCGGTTGATTTTAATTTTATAATACTTCGAATGAAATAATGCTGCTACCATTTAAAGGTCAAAATTTAAATAAACAGAACTTGCAAATTGCTTTCTCATTATTGTTGGATTTTTACAAATCTACCTCTATGAGGAAGCATGTTACTCTATTTTGGCTTCCTTATAGAGGAAACTTTGTTAAAATCCAACAATAATGAGGAAGCAATTTGCAAAGTTCTACTTTGCAGCGTTGTTTATATTGGCGAAAAGTGTTTGCAATTCCCTCCCGTTTTTCGAAAACTTATTTGACCTCAGCTTAATGCGCAAGGACTACCTTAATCGATATAACGAAAACGGCGTTTATCGTCCTCTTTTGTGTAAATTTTCATCTCGGTTCGTCACGCCGTTCGAAAGTTATGAGCAATTTTATTTTGGGACAAGCAATCGTTGTAAATTTAAAAAAATAAAAATTATATATGAAGCAATGTGTAAAGTTCAACTTTGCATTTTTATTTCCATTGAGTACAAACTTTTGTCTCGCATTATCAACTTTTGCTGATGCTAGAGCGAAAATCGTTTTTTTTTTGTAAATTTCAAAATGTCGTAAAATTTGATGTGATTTATATAAAAATGATTTTTTTCGAAAAATTCAAACATCTATAAAATCTGAACCGCTTTACCGATTTTGCCCAAATGCAATGCCAAACAACATTGAACGTATATTTATTTATAAACAACTATTTAGCAAAATTGTCTAATTTTTACGAGAGTTAGAGCGACCACGCCCTTTTTTCAAGAAATTAAAAGTACCATAAAATCAAAATGGCTGATTTTTTTAAAAATCTCAACATTCTAAGCGGGGCAACTATTCCACTTGCGTGTCAAATTTGAGCCATATCGCTCGAACGGTTACTGAGTAATAGTTCATCGAATTTTCGGAGCCCAGGACACACACACACACACATACATACATGCGGACATTTTTTCTAAACCACTTTTCTCGACGTTTTGGATAATTCTAAGTATACTGGCATGAAAATCTCGAAAAAAAATGTCATGAAAACAAAGCTTCCTCTACGAGGAAGCAAAAATTTGCTTCAATTCAACAAAAATCGCAGTGACTGTGTTAAAAAAAATGTTCATAGCTTCAATATCACACCTTGATTCTTTCGTGAGTAATGAAAATGAATTATTATTGAAGCTGGCACACTTAACCAGTCGGTTTTCTTCAACAAAGAATCCGCCGTCATTACTTGATGTACTTACAAGTGTAAATGCAAAACTAGCTAATGAGAAAGCCATAAATTATAAATATGTCTTAGTCAGCTAATAATTCGAATAAAAAATTCATTATCTTAAGCATTTGCAATGGAACATAGATAGAAATCGCTAATCAGTTATCGCAAACTTGTGAAAACTTTCCAACCGGTTATTATTCATAAGTTTACGTTGTAAAACTGCGGAAACGCTTGGTGTAATAAAATGTTTGTATAGAAAAAAACCGATATGCTCCTATGAGCTCTTATATATGGGTCTCACGGGATGTAAGTTTTATGGTTGTATATATGAAAATGGAGATTTTTGACGATTATACTATTCCAAACGTCTTGTAGTTTCTTTTCCCTCTTTCATATTCTATTTATTTTATAATCATATTATCATTATTTAAGCGATCGTTCGAAAAGCAACAGTCCCGCACGCTATCAGAGCTATGGACGGGAAATGTTGGATGATATCGTTGGAACGCATCGGACCAAGTTGCGGTTACGGTATATTCATAAGCCGAATGCAAACTGCATACCTCGATCGCGTTTTGTCGTGTCGCGGACAAGCGTGTAATAAGCGTCTGGCGTTGAAGCGTCAGATAATAATTGTTCGAAGAGAGAATGGTGCGAGTACTTATGCGCATATAGGTAATAATAGCGAAGGAAATTATCAGACTCGAAAAAAAAGGAATGAACAAAAAATTGGTAACTTGATGTATGCGGTGTAACTACATTTATCTTGGGTGAAATCATATGCAAAAGTGCCTCAAGGATACGTTACTTATAATCTACTTTTATGTAAATTCGCATTGACAATTCGCACAGGCTGACGTGCATCAGGATTGTAAATTGCAAGGTAAACATGGCATGCTCTCTCGCCTCGGTTAGGATCCCAATCAGCCTGTACATTCAAGTGGCCACGTTAGGGTTTAAAGCTACGTTGCGGTATGAAAGACCCGCGGCTAACCCCCGATGACCCAACGATTTTTATTTGTGATATGGTATCTTGTGAACTCGTCTCACTCTGTCCTCAATTGCGGTTAGATGTAATTGGGGATATATTTTATTTACAATAGTATATAATTTTTTTAATAGAAAGGCATTATTTTTTCATGAATTATTGTACAAAAAATAAGTACATTAAAGAGGGTGCCAATCTTTGCATTTATTTTGGTGAAGAATTACTCGCATAGAAAAAAAGAATCTTTTAAAGAATCTTTAAAGGAATCTTGAATAGCATCACGTAGGGTAGAAGTACCGGTTGTGGCCACCCCTACACTTAAATGCGTTTTTCGTGGCTATTTTAATTCTGTACCTGTATTTAATCATAATTTTTCATAGCGTTGTGTATTTTGAAAACATTTATCGTCATTTTGACGTCCGTTCGTCTCCATTACAAAAAGTACTGTGTCAGTAATTAAAGTATCATCAGCTGATTCATCAAATTGTCAACTCCTTACGGAATTCGACAAGATTTTGACGAAAGCTCTAGATACATATTCGGATTATATAGTTGGCGAATTGCATGCAGCTTTGCACATCTCAATCTTAAGAGTCATCACTGCAAATGTTGATGTACTAAAAGTTTGAAATAAAGCTATACATTTATAAAAAATACGATGGCCACAACTGGTACATGGAATAAGCATGTTGCCCCGGATATGGCCATGATAATATAATCATTCATTTTTCGTTAATTATTACACAATCAATTCATAAATTCGTAAAGAAGAAACAAAAAAACGAAAAAACGCTAAGAAAAATATATCCTTAGAAATGTATAGTAAAAAAGAAGGTAAAGCGGTGGAACACCTTTCATGTTGAAGATTCCCATCATTATGCAATGCGAAAATCTACTTTCGGAAAGAACTCTGGTAAAAATAAAAATAAAAGTGTAAAGAGTAAAACATTAATATAATGCATGAGTATTTGTGACAAAGAAAGCTGCTACGAAAAAGTGCAAAACGAAGGAGACGAATGTCAAAAAAGGTTAGTTAGGTTAACAGATGGCATCTGTGCTTTAAAGACATTTTCGTGTAGAGGAATTGGATGCTTTCAAAAGAATACGATTTTGATTTATTAAACACACCTTAAAAAATATTTCAAGTGCAATGAATATTGAGTTATTTAAGTTTTAAGCATGGCCAAAACCGGTGCATAGGTGGCCAGAACTGGTGAAATGGCTATGCTCCTACTTTTTTCTATTTTCCAGTGTTTTCTCGACACATATGAAGATTTTAATGCTAGAAATCTGAAATTATATTCTTTTCAGATATGAAAAGTATAGGTCCAAAACAGTTTTATGATATTTGGTCCCAATCACAAGTACTTGAAAATGGGAAAATTCTTAAAGTGGCCACAACCGGTACTTCTACCCTATCTGTATATTAAAAGAAATTTAATGAAATTCAATATGCAAAAGAACTTCCAATACATATATTAATTTTCAAAACATTTTTATCATTGTGTGCAAAAGAGTATAAAATTATTCTCGAGTGCTCGTGCCATAATCGCAATACCGTCAGCCAAGTATAAGACACAAAAGTCTATAAGCCGCACATTGTAGGCGGAGGAAAGTGAGTGCGTGACGTGTTGGAGTCGAGCACATAGGTCTACAATCGTGGTCGTTGTCGTCGTCGTAGTCGTAGTCGTTGTCGAGTTTCCTGCTCGCTCGCTACTCGTCGCTATAGCTTCAAGTGGCTGAAATGACGTTCACACCTCGCACGCATTGGGCATGTCATGTTCGCGCACCCAAATGATTAGTCGCAAAGGCTGTTGTGACTCGCTGCTACATTTGCTGCCTCAGCATCGTCTCGCGCCTCTGGCGTATATAGAATATGTACATATATGGATATATACAATAGGTATATGCCCTGCATATGCTACTGCTGCTACCGCTGCTACCGAATGGGGGAGGAGCCTCTCGCATTGCCAACGCAATTACCCCCATCCATTGGACAACCAGGCGCGGTTCCCTCGCTGGTCGAACAGAAAGGCCGCCGGCATTGGGGGGGAGGGGGAAGGGGGCCCGGTAGCGTTGTGCATCAATTCCTGCAGATCCTTCAACCGCCATCTTGGTACCGCGGAAGGATGTTTCGCCATCAGGAGCACCAGCGGCATCGCCATCTAGTAGTTCCTATATATATATATATATGTATAGATATAAAGCTTTCCTTGTACAAAATGCCGGCATCCAAGGGTAGCCAATTTTGTGCGTCGAAGTGGTTCCTTCTGTTGTTCCTTCTGCTTCCTATGGGTTCGCGTGTAGGGATAATTTGGCTTCAGGACAAAAACCCGAGGATGTTATAAGTGATGGACCGAGCCGAGAGAACGATTTGTAACGTAATTATTACTCGTCTTCTCTGATGTCGATGATGGTCCAAGGACCTCGTCGGCTGTGCCGTTCATGCAACTATGGCGCGGCACACACACTGGACACAATATTTCTTTTACTATCTCTATTTCTAGAAGAGGGAAGAATAGAAAGAAAAAAATGTAATAACGAAGAAAATTCCTTGGGCTATATAGCGTGACGCCAGCGCGCTCACCCCGGCTACTGAGCTGTGCTGCTACTCGACGGATCTTCTTCCCGTAGACGCCTCACGATCGTGAGAGAATATGATATTCATCGAAGATGCTCGAGCTATTTCACTCGGATGTTTTATTCATCGGGGCTGGCGGATTTTTTGAAGGGATTGAATAATACAAAAAGAAAAAAAATGAATAAAATACAGAAGAATATCGGACCACCGCAAGACAAGATGCTTGACGGGGTGGGAAAGATATTCAACCGTCTTATATTGTGCTACCACAGGCTCGAATCTCGGACGTTACACTGTTGCCGTTTTATCGGAGTATGAAACACGCAAAGTTTCAAAAGCTATCGGCATATCGAGTGAATTCGATACCGTATAATTGGTGAGCTTGTAAAAACATTTTTACAGAACACTGACTGACACCGATTGATGGAGGATCGCATCGATCGATCGGCTCCATCGCGAAGAACATTTTGTTGATACACATGCGAAAACCTTCTACAAGCCATTTTGCAATGTTATGCTAAGAAAGTGTGATTTCAAATATGTGCAATTTGCTTTCTTGCTGCTACCGGAGGCTCGAGTCTCATACACTTCTTCCGTTTCCGTTTCAGGCCATTCACTTCTATCGTTTTATCTGAATATAAAACGTGCAAAGTTTTATCGATTAAATTCGACACCATAGGATTGGTGAGCATGTGGAAACATTTTTATAGAAAAATGAATGGCCTAATCCTGATTGTTGTAAGATTCTATCGATTGATCGACTCCATTCCTAATAATATTTTGTTGATAGACATGCGAAAACCTTCTACAAGTCATTTTGCAATGTTACGCTAAGAAATATGTGCAATTTGCTTTCTTGCTGCTAGCGGAGGCTCGTGTGTCATACACGACACTTTTGTCTTTTTAACCTAATATAAAACGTGCAAAATTTGGAAAACCTCGATCGATTGAATTTAATACCGTATAAATGATGAGTTTGTCGAAAAATTTATGATCCATTGACTGATCGACTTCATATCTAATAAGGTTTTATTGGCAGAAGTGCGACAATCTTCTGCAAACCATTTTACAAACATTGTGACACGGTGCATTCACATTTTTCAGGAATGTTACCCTAACAGAATGGAATATGGGCATATCTCACAAGCCTTTGACTTTCGTGTAACTCGACTGCGAAATGCTATAGTAATTTAGACAGAATGAATTACGCGGGTATCAAACTTTTACTAAGATGTACGAAGTATAATCTATCTGAAAAAAAATAATTTAATTTTATAATGCACCAATAGACTGTTTTATCCTGGTTCAAATGCGGAAATTAACAACGTTTTCGCTTGTAACTCTGATTCTCGCGTCACTTCGTATGGGTGTAGCATTGATATGCACCTTCAGAAAAATAAGAAAAAAATCATGAACTTCTGGTAAGGTGCAATGAACATAATGTACCTAATTGTAATTGCCAAACAAGTCAGAAAATTAAGCGGTTATCCTGTGAACGTCTGTCACTCGGTTTCGATGGTGAACCTGACATCCACCGTTATATGGTGCAGGAATATCAGCACAAGCTAATTGAGCAAAATGAATTGGATGCACATAAAGGTAGGATCATCACGGATTGAATGAAGTTAAATTTATGTCAGAGAGTCAATTATTTTGCTCGCAACGTTCTGCGACGTGGACTCATATTGCTGCGTGGAGAATAAATGTCAGGTTTTTCGCATCGTTATCCGGCCAAACTAGTCAAGTAAGATAATTAAATTCCATCTGAGTACGTTATTCTTATCACGAATTAGATGTGCGCAGATGTGCCCGACCTCTCGACGAGAAACAATTTTTTTCTGGGTCACAATGTATTCAATTGTCAGGTTCGAGAATGTCAGGTTTATAAATTCGCATAATAAATTCAAACTATTATCGTTCCTAAATTATCTAAATTATATTTTAAGTTAGTAGAGTCATTACCAGTCATACTTTTCATTTTCTGCATACGAATTGAGTAAAATTGAATTAGAAAAATGACCTATTGGAAGGGATAAAACTATGCCTTCAATGGGTCATTTAAAAAAAAAGTTAAATTGAAAGTAAGTTAAACCCTTGTAAAACATAATAACACATAGTTCCTGCAATGAATCAGCACCACATAAATGATTTTTAGTTAAAATGATAATATGATTTTTTATGCGAGCACCCTGTATATGATGCTTTGTCCATGAACGAATATTGCTTTCTAAAGGTCTTGAGATGAGTAAAAAAAATTGGCGATCCTGTGCTCCTTTACTAGATTTTTACTCTTTGAGGCCGTGAAAGTCAAAGGCTTGTGAGATACGCCCATATCCGGTTTGGGGAATTTGTCTCATTGCTTATTGCCTTGCCGATCCGACACGACTTAAAGTGAAGCGTGGTTTCGTGGTTGCAATCGTAAGATCCGGGATAGACGCTACTAGTTTCTTTGTGCAAGTTTTATGTTAATTTTAGACTGTTAACGATGCCTTTGATCGCCAACAGAGCAATTCTCATAAACCTGTACACTAACGATCAATAAATGTTGTTCACCATTAAATTCAAACTTGACGATATTTCGATCAGTTGCCTTACAGAATTGTTGTCTAACAATGGCCTGTTAGACTAATTAACGTAAAATACTAACATTTTGTAGGCAGAAGGGCCACAACGATCTGACAATCTTCTGGAAGTAATTTTGCGCTATCAGAGTGTGATTTCTAATTTGAACAATTATATTTGGGAAAAAGCCAAATATGCGACTTCTAATATTTGTACGTTGGTGTTTATTACCTAATTATTTGTTTAACACATTCCAATAGCTAAATGTCCCATGGTTGTATAATTTTATAAAATTGTACGACCACAGTTTTCCGATATTAACATTATAGGTTGTTATCACAATTTAGTCGTTAAAAGCGAATGTACCTTAAAACAATTTTTGCGAAATGCCTCGTAGGAAGGTCCTGCAAATTTCAATTATAGAACCCACCTTACGGGAGTTAATTGAACTAAATGTCAAACAGTTCAATGGAATTTTGCGTCAACCTCGTAGAATTTGGTTCAAATACATGATTTTTCTCGGTGTCTCCCTGATAATAATAAATAATCTAAATCTAAGCTCATGCTGAACATTGAATTCTACATTGTCTTTTGCACATGAGTTCAAACTTGGTATTATGAATTCGACCCTAAGATAGAAAACGTAGTTGAAAACGTCTTGTACACGTTTATATGGTTGTGGCTTTGTAAGGTACAGTTTCAAGTATTGTACAATGAGAGAAACATACAGAAAGACGGTTGTAATCACAAGAGACGGCATTTCCCAGCAGCAAAAGTAGAGTGATGCAATAATGTACGAAGGCGCAGCCCTCGCGGCCTCCGACCCGACGACTTCTTGGCTATGCCGCCATTATAATATGGGATAAAGCACGCGCAGGCCGGATTCCCTGATGTACTGCAGTTGTCTTGACGTTATGAGTCTTGCAATACGTATACTATGTACCCACGTGTAACCGCACTAATGCTTACTATTAACCTGTGTTAATCATTGGCCGGTCTCCCTTTAATAGCCTAGAAATAACGTTGCTTCGGTTAATGAGTAATGTCACTGGTGTCACGGTGCCCCAGTTCTCAAACGATTAAGGAATATACAATACACGAGTACTTGTGTCCATGTACATGTTACATGTGTCGCTGTGTCATAGCTGAGGGACGTTTCGAACGTGACGTAGTTTTATTTCACATTTTTACGTCCTCGACAACTGTAATGACAACTAGTGGCTTTTCAAACGCATGTCTAGCCCGCGCGCAGCGCCACAACTGTTTGAGAGGCAGTCCCACTTCCTCCACTAATTTCAAAATTTTTAAATCTATTTTTTTCCACCGCTCAGAAAAAGGCTTGGTTAGAACTACCAAAAACTTGGTTAGGACTACCAGAACTTGGTTAGGACTACCAAAAACTTGGTTAGAACTACCAAAACTTGGTTAGAACTACCAAAAACTTGGTTAGGACTACCAAAACTTGGTTAGAACTACCAAAAACTTGGTTAGGACTACCAAAGCTTGGTTAGAATTACCAAAACTTGGTTAGAACTATGAAAAACTTGGTTAAAAATGTAACCAAGCAAACTTGGTGGGTATAACCAAGTTATTGGTTAACAGGACCTAGGCTTTGGTAAGTCAACCAAATATTTACTATGTCTAACTAATATCATGGTTGTGCCTACTAAATTTCTCTTGGTTATATTTTTAACCAATATCTTAGTAAGCCCAATCAATTATTTTTTTTAATTCTCTGTGAAACGGCCCGGTAAATGGGGTTCAATTTTTTTTTAAAGCATATGCGAAATTTTGGTAAAAATGAACTGAGTAAAAATGATACACGAAAAAAAAATGGTTGTTATACGCTAGCCAATTAATTGGTTAGACCAACTAAGTTATTGTTTAGGACCACCAAGCGCATTGTAATACAACCAATAAGTTGGTTGGCATAACCAACAATCTGATCGGTCTAACCAAGAAATCGGCTGGCGCGTATTTAACCAAGCCTTTTTTTCCGTGTAGTGAAATATGTTTCTTCAAGAGAGTCGAAAAACCAAAACTGAGGTTACGTGCGTGAGAAACGGACCTATAGGCTTTTAACATTTGACGACGAAATTCCCGCGGGTGATCACTACCTACTTAAGGTAACGGCAGTTGAGTTAAGTCAATAGAGGGCTAAGATTCGAAAAACGGTTTGAACTGTTTATAAAAGGAAATTGGTATTAAGGTGGATCTGGTTTAAAAAGCTCCTTTTTAACATGGGTATAATTTTCAACAATGATTCTGCAAAATAATAATTCAGATTGTGCAATTAAATCCACATTCATATTTTGGGGGCAATTTTTTCTGCGGTAAATTTGTCACTTAATTACAGTCTTGACGAGTGTGTCTCGTTTTTTAAAAGATGCTTCACAAACCCATCGAGTAATTTACTTCGTTTTACTTCTGATCCGGCAGAAAAATTCGATTAACGTCATGACTTTTTTTACTTTTTTTTCATAATCAACTAGCTGTAATTTGAAAATGATGAACATCATCATAATTACTTTCCGATAAAGTCGTGGAGTATCAGTTGAGAAACAAAAGAAGTTTTCACTGAGCAAGCTTTAAATAAAATTATAAATTTTCTTTACAAACAACTGTGGATTAATTGTTATACAAAATAATATATAAATTGTTTTACATTTTTTCTATATTAGCTAGGAGATTTTTAAACCAGAGCTACCTTTATTTGTACCAGTTTCTCCTTTAAAACGGCTTAACACGTTTATTTAAATGTTAGCATTCGATCCGCTTGATCGTACAGAACTAGATGAAAAATGAGTAATACGTTCATGATAAGTGAAAAGAAATATATCGAATATAGCCTTGAACATTTATTGAATCAACCCTATGGAAAATCACAGCCTTTGAAAAAATGCCACAGACATCATAGTTTATTTTCAAACCACGTCTTTCGTCAGTAATTTGGTTTCTTGTCACGACCACTTTTTAAAAATTCGGTCTTCCTAATACCCCTCAAATTATGACATCGCATATAGCGATCCACTTTTGTTTTAAGGCAATAGGGCTCCAGAAAACGTGGTAAATTGAGGCGCAGAAATGACGAAGGAGACACGATTTCCTGTCTTTTTCAGTCCAGGCAGAGGAAGGCGATGTATCGATAGTCTTGTAGGGCGATACTATATAATAGCTCCCAAAATTCGAGCCTCTCGATAATCCCGCCGGTAGTTATTTCCCTGTCAAACCGAGATCATCTCTTCTAGTCTACCTCGTCCTGCTATTACTCGTGGACTTTGTATTCCGCTTCTTCTTCGTATAGCTGCGTCGTATTCCAATGATCCTTCGCAGGAATGAACGCCTCAGGCCGTCGGCGTTCACGACGCTTCGTTCTGGTACGTTTTATTGGAGGGCCTTTGGAAAAGAACATACCGCTTGTCGCGCTATGCCCAACATCCTTAATTCCATCGACTCAGTGGAGTGTATTACCCGGAAAGAAGGAAGCGAACATGATAGTATAACGCTATACTCTGATTCAACTATTGATGCAACTGAACCCACACGTTTTATATCGGCCAATTGGGCTGTTAACGAATTAGAGTTAGAGATTGAGGTTATGGCTGTTGTCCGACTTCGTAGCCTTCTTGGCCTTCATGGCATCATTGTCAAGAGCTTGTGCTCTTGATATAAGTTACCTTCGGGGTAAGAAAGCCACACACGTGTCTGCGAAATCTTTCCTCTCACAACCTTTTATTGTCATTGCCACTAGATGGTCTTTGGGTCTCGGGCGAACCGCTCCCTCACAGTAAGATGTAAAGCGTTCTGATTTAAGTGAATTAGGGTAAGAATTTGGCACTTTCCAACAGAAGTTGGATCTATGAGTTCTGAAATCGAAAACGTCAATAAATAGTATATTACGCCACTAGGGAGGGAAAGTAGACTATGTTCAAGTGCGTGTAAGATTACCACCCGAGCCGAAGGCGAGGGTGGGAAACACGCGGTTGGGGATAGTCTACTTTCACTCCCCAGTGGAGTATACTATTTTTCACCATATCTGCAGCGGAAAATTCGAATTACGTAAAGCCCGTAGGGCGGGAAGTCGAACTTTCCGCGCAGGTATGGTGAAAAATTTGTTTTTGACTTGTCTTTAAGGAGGTCGTCTCGTATCATCGAAGTCAAATTATGATTTAAAAATAAGTAGACAAAAACGACTAAACAAAAATGATTCGAACATTGCATTGCATATACGCGTAATATAATTAATTTGAGAAATATGACAAATGGTTGCTGATTTTTTTCAGTTTCGATGAAACCCGAACAGCTGTTCTGGAGCGAGGAGGGAGAGAGTACACGACTTGGCAACACAGCAGTTTCTCTTTATGCGCGATCTTTATAACCTCAAAATTCATCGGCTACAGAATGAATTGGCACAATTGGAAAGTAATGTACATTTGGGAGATATCCCGTGGTGAAATCTGTTGGGGATAAACTGGTTTGAACCTAGCGTCTAACTAGTTTTTTCTATCAAGTTTTTCTGTAGTGGGACTAGTCATAATCTAGCCAGAATGCACTGATAGATAGCATATCCATCTAGGATATGTCTAACTTTCATGGCACAGCTTACCTGACCAGAGGCTAGGCATAATATATACGTTAACGGAGTTAACGCCGCAATGCGCGTCGTTTACGCGGCACCGTGCGTTTTTTCGGCGGAAACGCAGGCGTTTTCCGATACAGGGAGATTCCGATACAGGGTCTAGTCGTGACACGCTGCGCAGCGAGTTGTTATTATGAAGGCAACATTAATTTCTTTTTTAACTCGGCGTCCAATCGCTACCGCAACTCTTGATGTAGAGTGGCACGTGCATGTTCGTGAAAGGTAGCAAAAAAATACGTTCTAGAGGACTACGATTTTTGTTTGTTTTACGACGCGAAAGAAATTTAATTTTTTTGTTTTTTGCGATAGGCCTTATCGAGATCTTTGATTATTATTGAAAAAGTGATTACGTACGTTATTAAATACGTTCTAGAGGACTACGATTTTTTTTGTTTTATACGACGAGAAAGAATTTATATTTTTTTCTTTTTTTGCGATAGGCCTTATCGAGATATTTGATTATTAATGAAAAAGTGATTACGTACGTTATTAAATAGTGTTCCCTGTTTAAATAATGTTAAACAGCTTCCCTGTTACGTGCTGATGAAATAAATGATGGTTTATATTAATTCTGTTTTTTATTTATCCTAGGCTATTTAACCGGTATCTGGGTTCAATAGAGAAATCCGGTCTAGCCCCTAGTCAATTTTATTCTATAGGGTTAAGGAGGTTGGATACCGTCTTTCTGGGGGGGGAGGTGCGCGGTTTGCCGGGGAGGTAGTGTGCGAGAGAGAGGTCCGTGACGCGCCTTCACTGGCGTACATTGTTGTACTATTCCAGCAGTTTTGTTTTTACGTTTTCTCGGCAACCAAGCAGACGAATCATTTCGGTCTTCGTAAAAGTTCTTTTCGAAAAAACAAGAAATGATTTGGTTCTGTTATCAACCATTGTTTATCATTTTTATTATACTTTCGAGCATAACCTTGAAGGTGCGTATAGTTGTCGCTATGTTGCCCATGCATAAGAGTGTAATTTCAATAATTAATTTCTCGATAACCATCTAGACGATTGACATCAAATTTGGCATGGAGATGTAATTTTTATCTACGAATATCCTCCAAAAATTTGAGAGCATGTTTATCATTTTGAGTTGGGTATCCACCCTCCTTAACCGATTTCCGTACTGGCTAATCACTAGCTAAGTTTACTGGGCGAATTAATAGAATCTTAGCCAGATTTTAGACAGTTTTTCTGTACAACGACTAGATAGCGAGAAATTACACATAGCGCTCGGATCTAGCTAGTTTTCCGACCTAGATCTTGTACAGAAAATAAGAAAACTAGTAGATTTCTAGGTGATGGCGAGTTGGAATTTCCACACGGATATACCTCGGTCTCACTTATATATTCTCTGTCATTTTCTAAGAACCTGTGCGATGTTGCCAAGCTTCACAGGCATCTGTAAACGGGAGCTTTTTCTTCGGTCTTCATCGACTTGTCATATTTAACTAAATAATTCTGTGCGACAAATTCGGTTAAAGTACTTTTTATGATCTCATTGGAAACTTGAAAGTATAATGCACAAGTGGAAACTTCATTACCATGGCTATCTAATCGCCAAATATTTAAAAAAAAATGGTATGAAGTACTCAATAAGCGCCCGACCCTTAAGAGCCTGAGTTAAATTCTTGGATTTTAGTGTTGGATTGCTTGCAAATAATTTCGGTAATCAGCCTTAGCCATTTAGCCATTGTAAAGTTCAGCCCTCAATCTGTTACATATTTTTAATTTGTAACTCAATCTAATAACTAGAGCCGCAAGACGACCTCCTTAAGACATGTAGCTTTTACAATAGTGAAGCCCAAAAGATGATATCTCGAATAAAAACATTTGAAGCGGTCGGTTTTGGCACTTTTCGACCGAAAGTCAAATCTATGAATTCTGAAGACAGAAACGGCGAAAAATGACTGTAAAAAAAAATCACTCTAAAATTATTTGAAATATGTATATTACCTGGGGACGACAGTGAAGGCTAACAGTAGATATCGTGAGGAGAAAATTAGGAAGATTTGATTTTGGCACTTTTCGACCAAAAGCCAAATTTATGAATTCTTAAATCAGAACCATCAGAAATGATTAAAAATTATTAAAAAATAGAAAGTCTCTTAAAGTTTTGAGACGGGTGCTTTTTGTGATGAAATATTCGACTTGACAACAAAAGCTGATGGATATTCGATTTCCGCATTTTCGCTTAACTAATAATTACAATACTAATAATGTTTCAGAAATGACCGCTACAGCATCAGTAGTCAAATGGTGGCGCGCTGCAGTGTGCATGGTTAATTAAAAAGGACTTATCTGCACGTAAACAGATTACATTTACTATATACAGAGTTCAAACATTATGTTTTTTCATACACAAAAACTTTCAGCAATAAAAGCTTAGCGGCAAAAAAAAATTAACATTCATGATCTGTGGCTACCAATTTTCCATCTAATGCTTTATTTTTTTTAATCAACTGTTTTAGATTGAGATTAGTCCTTTTCATAAATTTCTTACGCACTCGTCAATAGAAAATGGATATTTTACCTAACTTACGTTTCACTAATTAGGATTCGTGGTGAAAAGGAAGTAAGGAAAAGAATTCAGTGATGTGCACTTATATCACAGGATAATTTTCTCCAACATAGATACTAGAGTCTCAGGATTTCACTATTAGTACTTATTTTCTAGGGGCCGAGTGACCTTGGTGAAAGTCCAGAGTTACCAGCACCAATCAAACAATTTTTCTTTCTTTACACGGTAATATGGCCGCAGGTGAATAATTCAGAACTTCCTGGTAGAGTCTTGCCGTTTATCCGTGTAGACGTTTACATTCAAGCTGGATCGTTGCTCGCTTTTGCACGCTGGTTTAGAAACAAAAATGTACTCATAGCTATAATGAGTTCTTACTACGGATGGGTTGTAGTACTTCTATATAAGCTATTCCGCTGTAAACTGCTAACTCCGCGATTATGGCTCACGCCATAATCGCGGCATCTTCGCTCAGAGAAGGCCGTGAGAGTTGTGCGCATGTTGTGCACTGGAATTCACTCGATCCCAGAAGAACTTCTCTCTCTTTTACGTGCATCCTTTGATTTCCCGAATGACCTTGAAAGGCGCTCCTACTCTGTCTTCTCCCAAGTATCGTGCTTCATCCCGACGTCAATTTTCTCATTATAGCACCTACGTTGTGTGATTCGCGTTTGAGCAATAATAAGTATAATGGAAGCTCGTCGAAGCGATGTCGGCTTTCGTCTCCATTGCTACGACACCTTGACGCCATTGCAGTTACTTTGCAAAACTGTTATACACTAGTGTACTATAGTATACACTGTTATGCACTATAGGTATATGAAGCGTTCTCTGTCAATTTAGAAAATGGCTTTTTTTTATTCAAATGCAAATATCTCAGAATTTTGAAGTTACTGAAAAAAAATGTCAGTACATAAAAGTTGTCGTTTATTGTTAGGTTTCGAGCGGAATATTCCAAATAATTGTCACGTTCCTGTGAGTATGATTTTTTTCCGAAAAATGGAGGAATTATTGTTTAATTAAAAAAAGGATATTTTTTTTTACTGAAAAAATTACAGAGTATTGCTACATGACTGCTGATATCACAAAAAAATCGCTAGATTGGCACCGATCGATCTTCTGGTATTAAAAAATGCATTTGTGTGAAAGTTCCAAAAAACGGGGGGTATTATTATTTTTTTGATAAAAAAAAGGTTACTTTTTTTGGCTAATAAAGTTACAGAGTATTTTTGCATGACTGTAGATATTGCAAAAAAATCATCAGAGTGGTACGGATCGAGCTTACGGTATTAAAAAAAATTATTCGTGTGGAATTTTTGAGAAACGGGGGAATTATTTTTTTTTATACCGTTTTTTTAACGTTTGCAAGTTTTATTTATTTTATTTTTGAGGGACACTAAAGGGATATTTGTAGATACTTAGAGTTTAAACGGACAAAATATTAAAAAATAACTGTTCCAATTGTATCTGTTATATATAATTAACATATGCGAAAAAAAATCATGTTTTTCATCGTAAATTGAAAATTTAAATAATAAGTATATTAGTAGACCTATGGTGTTCGAGGTTTTTCAGCAAATCCCTAAACTAATTAGCTAAGGAGAGCCGAATAATCATTAATATGATACCCCGGAGATTATAGTTCGTTCGTGATTTTCGTAATTTTTGCGACCCGTTATTGGAGCTGACCGAATATACGTTGGCACCATTGTCCAACGTGTGTTCCGCGACTGGGACAAGTAGTAAGCAATCTCGCTGCGACCCAGAGCCCGCGTGCGGACACAATTGCACGATTGACATTTTAACGCGGATGTTAGGTTATGCGGTAGCAAGAACTTCATTGTTAATTTATTCAAATATATATATTTTTTATAAACATATACGTTTTATTTATTGCATCATGGGTGTAAATATGTGTACCGCACATTTTTTGGCATTTCTTTTCAAGCAGATGCATTAAAATTTGTAGATGTCCACCGATACGCACATTTGATGTTCCAACAGCGGGACACACACACAAAAATACCCGTCCTGGCACTGGTACATCTGCACTTTTCAGCGTTTTAATCAATAACTATTTATCCAATGATCAGAAATATTTTTATTGTACAGTTTTTGGAAACTAGAAACGGTAACTTTACAATTCGTTACCACCATTTGCTAAAATAATTAATATATGTATGCGAAAATTGGCATAGAAATCAGAGACTGCCTTAAACGTCCCGCCATTGGTATGTTTACCTTAGACATTAGGAGTAAACAGGATCTGTATATTAGGATCGTCCAAATTTGCCTTTTATTTATTTTTTTCGAAACATTTAAACGGAACGTTAAAATTTTCTGAGGAATACTGATGTGAAACTCCACAAAACTGAAGCATGTAAAAAAATATTTAGAGGTCGCTATCAAAGTTCAAATGTGAATTATTTACATTATAATTATGATCAGGCGCTAATAAAAAACGTCACATCATTCATAAGGAAAAAAAATAGACGCGGACTGGACGAGATTAGATAAAATTTGGTCGCTACCGAAGGCTGAAACTCGTTTTCTTTTATTTCTCAGTTATACCTGCTAGAATAACCGTACCTGTGGGATCTGTAGCTTTATAATTATAATGGGGCACCGAGAAAAAAACTTTAACATTATCAAGAAGAACAAATTGGAGAAAGCTGCCGAAGATCGGATTAAATTTAGAGATTGCTACCGGACGCTGAACGAATTTTTGTTCGTTTTTAAGTATAAATTATTGAAGTAACCTCTACTTTCGTGGCTATAACTTGAAAATTTGTATGCGGTACCTAAAAAAAGTTTGACATTATTGGGAAGAACATATATGCGCATAACGTGGTCGAGGTTGGATAAAATTTGGAGTATGCTACCAGACATTCAAATAATAGTTTTTAATAGTAGAAAAAAGTTAAATAACTGCTGAAAATTGTATTTTTTAACTGCATATAAAAGATATGAATTCTTGAGGGTCTTTTTTTCACACGAGGTTATTAATTAGTAATGTCAATCATTAATATTGACCTAGACTACTGATTACTCCTCAAGGATACAGTTTTCTATTCTTTGGGCTTCATGATCTGCCATGTCGAATGACTTCAAGAGAAAAAATACGAACGTAAAGAAGAAGAAGAAAAAAAAGAAGAAGCAGATCATCTCTGATCTATACTGTCCATTTTTTTATCGCACGACAATATTCATTAGTCGTGTCAATTGGGAATATGGACTAAGTCTACCGATTATTCCTCAAGGATACAATTTGGCATTCAGTTCCAAAACGCAAGAGTACGTTTCCCTCCGGGATGATAATATACATTTCACACTATCATCTTAACCTCATCCATTACTTTTCGGCGCTTCCTTTGTCTCGTAAAACTTGGTCCCGTGGCGCCACATCAAAAATACAGCCGATTACCTTCTTCCGATCGGCACCTCCATACATGCCAGCGGCGCAATCATGGGATTACGCTCCAGGAACCCCCAGAAGCTTAAGGACAATCGAGGCTGTCCTCTGGGCTCCATGATCTGCCATGGCGAATGACTTTAAGAGAGAAAATACGAACGTAAAAAAGAAAAAGAAGAAGATCATCTTTGATATATACCATCGATTTTGTTTTTCGCACGAGGATATTCATTAGTTATGTCAATCGGGAATATTGACCAATTCTACCGATTATTCCTCAAGGCTACAGTTTGGCATTCAGATTCAAAACGCAAAAGTACGTTTCCGTCCAGGATGATAATATACATTTCATACTATCATCTTATCCTCATCCTTTACCTTTCGGCGCTTCGTTTGTCTCGTGAGACTTAGTCCCGTGGCGTCACATCAAAATACACAGCCGATCACCTTCTTCCGATCGGCACCTCCATACATGCCAGCGGCGCAATCATGGGATTACACTGCAGGATCCCCCAGAAGCTTAAGGCCAATCCAGGCTATCCTTTGGGCTTCATGATCTGCCATGTCGAATGACTTCACGAGAGAAAATACGAACATAAATCAGAAGAAGAAGAAGCAGAAGAAGAAGAAGAAGAAGAAGAGGCCGATTCTCTTTCATGTATACTATCGGTTTTGTTTTTCACATGAGGATATTCATTAGTTATGTCAATCGGGAATATTGACCAATTCTACCGATTATTCCTCAAGGGTACAGTTTGGCATTCAGTTCCAAAACGCAAAAGTACGTTTTCCTCCAGGATGATAATATACATTTCACACTATTATCTTATCCTCATCCGTTAACTTTCGGCGCTTCCTTTGTCTCGTGAAACTTAGTCCCGTGGCGCCACATCAAAATACATAGCCGATCACCTTCTTCCGATCGGCACCTCCATACATGACAGCGGCGCAATCATGGGATTACGTTGCAGGATCCCCCAGTAGCTTAAGGACAATCGAGGCTGTCCTCTAGGCTTCATGATCTGCCGTAGCGAATCGCTTCAAGAGACAGAGATGAAGAACCTAAAGAAGCTAAAGAACAAGAAGAAGAAGAAGAAGCCGAGCTATCCAGGCGTACGGCTGGTCGGCAGGCGCGCCCCGGCCTGTCAATCATCCACAGGCTAGACTACCAATTCCTTCGCTCTCGGCTTCACATAATTTATTATAATTTGTGTATACCGGCCTCGAGAGAGACCCCGAGAAAGCATATCTCTGCATCTTCCTTCACCGACGAAACCTCTTTTCTTTTTTTTTCCTTTTCTCGCTTCTCCACCCCATTCCGGAATTATTATAAGGCTGTAATTGCAACCGATCACGTACCCCCGGTTTCTATTTATCCGTGTTCGCATTATAATAAAAATGTATGCCTGTGTTTGCGATAATTTCCCTCCGGTTTCTCCGGTGGTGTTTCCTTCTGCTGATACTCTTACTGCTGCTGGCCTTTGCGCACCCTTGGCTAATTATCCTACGGTCCAACAGACGCCGCCGACTCGACAGGCTTTTTAGATTGCTCTCTTTTCACATTGTTCTCTCTTTTTTACTTGTTTTTTTCTACTGCTTATCGTTTTACACTTCAGGAAGAGTTCTTGTCGGAACCCATTAGACTGAGAGAAAAATATGGTCAGAGTTATCATATTTTTACTATAAACTATGTTTCCCTGAGAGGACGACTATGCTTTTATGGTTATCGTAGCCAATAAAAATAGAGTTATCATGTGCCATATTTTCGTAGTTATGTCAGCTATTTCTGTATGTTAGTGGCAACTATTCGTTCTTTTACTATTTATAAAGTATTTTGAACCGCTGGAGAACAATAAAAGCATATAAAATACAAAGTTATTTTCCAATTATGTTTATTTATTCCTATCATCCAGTATAGTAAATGATGAAATCGGTTAATAGTTCAACATACTTACTATTGTAGCTAGATTCATAATAGTTCTGTGTGCTATAACAACGACATGGTGTAGAGCGAATGTTTAGATTTTGTTAATGTGGATTTATATACCATCTGAAATGACTTTTCGCGAATAGTATGTTTTACATATATTATAGTCTACACTCACATTCCATTTCGTTGATATAATGAAGTGTGTATGGCAATAAGTGTTTTGTTTGTAATTACAAGTAATATTTAATATTTATATCTTTACTATATTCACTGATAGTAGTGAATATAGAAGAGCGGGATGTAGGCTTAGAGCGACTTTTTTCTCAATACTCATTGTTGCCGCTGCCCAGTTGCGAGTCAGACGTCGGAGTTAGACAAAAATCAGAAGTGACAAAGATTGAATATTTCACCTCTTATAAAGGGGCCAGATGACAATTCGTTGGCGAGAAAGTCCTATCTCGCTGGCCATCTGTCAGAAGCGAGGGAACTAGGCAGCGCGTGAGACTTATATCATGGACGCTTGTAATAATGCATAGTATTCGCTACAATATTTATTGTAATATTCAACATCAATTTGTTGTCCGCAAGCGTCTATGATGCAAATCTCACGTGCTGTCTTTTTTATAGTACACAAAAGTATTATGAATCTAGCAACAATAGTAAGTACTATTAACCGATCTCATCATTTACTATACTGGATAATAGGAATAAATAAACATAATTGGAAAATAACTATGTATTTTATATGCTTTTATTGTTCTCCAACGGTTCAAAATACTTTATAAACAGTAAAAGAACGAATAGTTGCAACTAACATACAGAAATAGTTGACATAACCACGAAAATATGGCATATGATAACAATATTTTTATTGATTACGATAACCATAAAAGTATAGTCGTCGTCTCAGGGAAACATAGTTTATAGTAAAAATATGGTAACTCTGACCATATTTTTCTCTCAGTGTTAATTTCATAAATGTGTTAAATATATCATAATTTTATTGTTACAGTTTTAACGATAAGTTATAGTATTCGTAAGTGTGGCGCATATTTAGATGCACTATTCAAGCTGCATAGTTTCCTTAACTTCACGATAATAGTTCGGTAAACCATATGAAAGCTGATTCAACTATAATATATGGTTCCACATATTATAAATTTTTAACTATGGTATTATTGTTAGAAATACCATCGTCCTTTTTCTCAGTGGAGAGATGAACGCCAGATATGGAGCTTCTTTTTGTTCCCTCTATATCCGATAAGGACTTTTTTTCGATGTTTTCTCAATGATTTAAAACTGTTATTGTACGTACAAAATATTATCGTCAATTGTAAAAGAATAATTGCCTTAAGTTTTTTAATGTCGTTGCAAAAGCTTGAATATTTTTGTCACAATAATTTCAAAAACATATTTTTATTGTTTCTCTCTTCCATTAATAAATAACTTTTCCTCTAATTTCTTCAAGCAAATGACTGGACACATTTATTTTGTATATGGCGGTTTTGTCTGAACAGAATTATGTGACTCAATGAGTACTTAATATTTTATGCTATTCGTAGGAAGAATTTTTATGGCACAGAATGTAAGTTATTGTCTAATTTTCGTATATGAATATCTATAGCCACTGCAGTTCTGCCTGAACTCGATGAAGGAGGAAGGTTATCCTCATGCAATGGACTAGTATGTGTGCGGGTTCTTTTTCCATGAAAAATGGGGACGCGCGTAGTTATACCAATTTACGTATAACAGAGGGCACACATGTGCTCCTTACTTTACGTAATTTGAGGCAGATTGTGGAAACGAGATACGAGGGCCATTGCTAAATTGCGCAAACTATGAGCATAGGAGACTCTGACGAATTCTGCGGACTTGGCTTATCGGTATCGTTCGAGCAAACTTGACACGTGATAACGTCATAATACTTATTATTTACTCAGAAAGTCGAACGAAAACGTGGCAAAGTTGGTTATATATAGAGAAAAGTTAATGATGATCGAGTGACTAGCGTGCCGTCCAACTGCACCGCACATTTTTCTTCGCTAAATATGTTCATCTACTTTGCAATTTACTTTTATAAACACTAGGACAGATCTGAAAAAAAGGTATATTTATTTTTAAAAAACAGCGACGATAATAGGACACGAAATAACGTCCGATTAAAAAGTTTAACAATATGTTTGACATTGAAAACATTTATTGCAGCAATCACTTTCAAAGACACTAAAAATGTTTAATTCATCAATCCGGTTCATAATTAAGTTTTAAATTAAAAAATATTTGTTAAATACATCAATTTATGAGAAGAATTGTGCAGTAAAGTTATTGTGGCTCATGTGCATGCCAATTAAAAATAACCGAACATAATTGATTTAAGCTTACCTAAAAACGTTACCGGATATGACCTCACCAAACGTGACTTTACCAAACGTGACCTCGCCAAACGTGACCTCACCAAACGCGACCTCGCCAAACGTGACCTCACCAACTGCGACCTCACTGAACCCAACCTCACCAAACGTGACCTCACCAAACGCAACCTCACCAAACGCGACCTCATCAAACGTGCACGGAAAGAAATGTTTGGTTGTGAGAACTACGCTTTCAATTTGCTGTACACAATTTCTCAAAAATTAGTTGCCTCAACCATATCGAATAGTAACCTCAACTATTCACGATTAGTTCTCGCGAGATAAGTTAGGTTAAGGGGAGGGAGACAGGTCAAAAAAATTGATTTTGGAAATTCAATATCATCCAAATCCGATTGTATATAAAAATGCCCAACACACTATATTGTTGGTACTCGATGAAAGGATTTTTTACTGTCGTCTGACTTGCATATGCTTTTCAATATTATCTTAAGCAAAGTTCTTAGGTTTTTCATTCTGCGCATGATTCAGATCAAACTACTAGGCAGATTGGAATGGTTGACATCTCATTTTCTTCCTCATGAAAAGATACACCGGCTAAATGGAGCAAATATTAATAAAATGTAATATTTTTTAAGTGACATAATTATTAATAAATAAATTTTATGCTATTTTCTAAATCAGTGATTAACTTTGCTTTCAGAATGAAAAAAAAATAGTTTGCTCCATTTAGCCGGTGTATCTTTTCATGAAGAAGAAAATGAGACATCAACCATTCGAATCTGCCTAGTAGTTTGACCTGAATCATGCGCGGAATGGAAAACCTAAGAACTTTGCTTAAGATAATATTGAAAAGCACATGCAAGTCAGACGACAGTAAAAAATCCTTTCATCGAGCACCAACAATATAATGCGTTGGGCATTTTTATATGCAATAGGATTTGGATGATATTGAATTCCCAAAATCAATTTTTTTTACCTGACTCCCTCCCCTTAACCAATCCAATCGTTTGGACTATCATTCGAATAGTTGGGATTACCATTCGAATCGTCGGTATTACCATTCGAATCGTTGGCTCTACCATTTGCGTTGTAAGGGAAATAGAATAATCGATTGGTTGTGTCAACTCATTTCTTGGTTATGGCAACTAATCTTTTTTTTTCAGTGTGACCTCACCAAACGTGACCTCCACAAACGCGACCTCTCCAAATGTGACCTTTGGTGAATTTGACCTCACCTGTGCTGTGACGAATATCCCTGTATGTTGGAGATTTCTCTTATCTCTTTATTATTAAAAGATCTCACCACCGCCATTGTCGTGTCAAGAATCGTGAAGAATCAAAATGCTGACCCACCGGATGCCGATTTTTTTAAGACCCATACATCATGGGTCACTTAAGTCTGAATTTTTCTAAGGCCCCGAAGTGCCCCGTAAGCCCGAATTTTTGCGAGTTTCCCGTGAGTAGCCTCATGCCAAAGGGAGGAAGGGGAAACCCTAGTATATATATATATATATATATATATATATATATATATATATATATATATATATATATATATATATATATATATATATATATATATATATATACACACACACAAAAGAGGTTTTGTTTCAATTACATCCGCAACCAACTGTATCAAAGAGAGGAAGAACTCGATAGGGTGACATTGATGATCCAATAAATTTAGAACAATGTTTTCCGCCCTATGTGTCTGACTCTTCCACCATTTGCTTCGCAACCACAGTTGACTGGAAAGAAGACAATAGACGTTGCGACCCAGTGAATATTGCACGCCGATTTTTAAAAGGGATTTTGTTGCAGTCGATGTATCCTAAAGGTTCAATATCCCGTGACCAGACGGATCCGAGGGGCGGCAAACGGTCAGTGAAACGAACAATAGTGGACCTGCCTCGACGTTTATACTGCCAATATGTTTCGCCGGCCAGAGGCCACTCGTTATTCAAGTGATCAGGGGAATGATGCTACTTTTCAGTAAAATGCCCCGGCCCTTTCCATTGGTCTTCGAGATTTCAATGTGGGAGTAGAAGCCACGTGCCCTGGAGCCTCGTAAACGTTTCCAAAGACCGCTTGACCGTCGAGACGATGAACTTCCGATTATTGGAAACTTATTTGTGGCTCGTTTCTTGTGAAATAATTTATTCTTGACCTTATCCGGCATTCTCACTTTTCGATGTCATCATGAAAGTGATTCACCATTCGCTTAATGTATAATTTCGGAGGTAAGATAAATGCGGGGTTGTAAACCTGTAGAATTTAATTTCATACATATTAGACGTATAATTGACTTAACGGTTATTCTATTTTACCAATTATCTGCAGATACTATAAAGGAACGTTAATTTTTTCAAATAATTGCTAAGAAACATGCTTAAAAAAATGTTCGTAAGATTTTGCGAAAATTTTCTTGATAAAGTAGAGATATTCAATACTAATGATTTTATGGAGGAGCAATAAAGAGTGAATGGAGGACCACAGTCCTCCTTTATTTTCTATCAAGTATTCGTGAAATTACATTTAAAATCATTTTCATATTTTTTATAAACACTGCGGGCAATTATCACGAATTATTAAAGATTATAAAAATAATTGTATCATAAATTTTGATTTTTAAATACAACTTTGATCGCACTCAAAGTCCTCAATGGAAATGAAAAAACAAAATGAACACGAGGTAATAAGCGCTAAAAAATATATTACATGGTATAACATTTATGAGTCTATTGAATGCACAAAACATAGTTCCAGGCTGACGTTACAATTACTAAAGGCATTTTATTACAAAATGTCGAGTCGCATTATGCTTGTCAGTGATACTTATACGGAAATGTCGAGTTTTATCGATTCCAACAAAACTCTATAATCCCCAGCAATTATAAGTGGATATTTCAATCGATTGGCTCGTTTTCCGTATACCACATTATGAATAATTAATAAATACATTGTTTTTCTGTTAAAGTGGGTTTATCTGGATCACAGTGCTAGACAATAATCATTCCAACAGTTTTTTAAGACTATTTCCACGCTTATGTTTTGCACTTTCCAAAGACGATAATAGAAATGAAAAATAAATAAATAAAACAAAATAAAAATGGGGTAATAAGCGCTATAAAAAATGCTAGGGACAAGTGAACGGAGAGTAGGATCTGATACTTTTTACCATATTTCTAGTAAAAAGTATCGTAAATTCCTGGTACAAAGAGCCATGACACCACCTATCAAGAAGTACGAGCACTAGGAGACTTTTTACCACGAAATATGGTTAAAAATTCTATGTTTATGCACCGAGAGAAAAAGTTTCATTGATACTTGAGTTTCAATACTATCTTTTATTTGAACGATTTCAAATCCAATGAAAAGTAGTGACATTGTTTTGAAGAAACATTTCTTTAAACCAATGAACCTTTTTTTTATAGATTTCAAAGAAATTGTCTCGGATTCAATGAAACCTTCTTACCACAGCTCAAAATTTCGAAACCTATTTTTTCCCAAAGAACACGGTAGATAAAGCTCAAATTTTGAGAGAATGTAAGGAAATACGGCAGAAATAAGCTAAGCTTGTGAGGCCTCGAAACTCGAAGCTGTTCGTTCGTGAGAACCGGATAACAAAAAAGTGAGGTTAGGTGCAAGAGAGGGATCAATGAAAACGTTTCTTTGAACCAATGAAAACATCTCTTTAAAACAATGAAACTGTTTTGCTTCCTCATAGAGGAAGCTTTGTTTGCGTGAAAATTTTTTTTTCGAGATTTTCATGTCAGTACATTCAGAATGGTCCAAAACGTCAAGAAAAGTGATTTAGAAAAAATGTCTGTATGTGTGTATATGTGTGTGTGTATGTTACACGCTCAAAAAATGTAAACCTTTATAACTCGGGAACACCTCGAGATATACAGCTGAAATTTACACCATAGATAGAGGGGTCAATCTTCATCGTTCATGCCAATTTTTGTTAAAATCCCCATGATCGTTAGATTCTTGCGCGGTTTTGAATTTTTTTCAAAAATGTCTGTTAACGCGATAACTCTTTTAATTTTCGAAATATTAAGCTCAAAATTGGTATGTATGTGAGCTTTCATACACCGATGATCCCTATTAAATTTGGTTAAGATCGGTTGAAACGTAAAAATTTTATGAGATTTTGATTTTTTAAATTTTTTAATTTTTTTGCTGCGATGCGAATTTTGGTATCAAATATCAAGCTGGAAGTTAAATGAGTACCAAATTCATGATTAACAGAAAAATACGTTAGATATTGCCCAAAAATGTTGAACGGTATCATATTTTCATAGCGATGTTGTACAGTCTATATTGCGAAAACTAGCGATTTATGTCGTATAAACTATCCATATCCTTGCTTCCCAATGAAATTTCGGAAAACACCGATTTCTATCGTGTTCTACAAAAAAAAAAAAAAAAAAAAAAAAACAGAGAAAATAGAGTATTCGAGGGAGTTTCCGGACCGTTCGTCCTTATTATATTTTTACAAAGCGGGAGTGTGCGCTTATTTATTTATTTAAAACAAGGATGAAACAAGGATTGCACATTGCTTTCTCATTATATTTCGCTTTTAACAAAGCTTCCTCTATGAAGAAGCCAAAATCAATTTCCATACTTCCTCTTAGAGGTTGCTTTGTAAAAAGCGAAATATAATGAGGAAGCAATGTGCAAGGTTCTGCATTGCATCCTTTTCTTCATTATATGCTCACTAAGTAAATGTTTATTTACAGGCAATGAAATGTTCTCTTTGAAATTCAAATGCACTATTTCATTGAAATCAATGAAAAAAAAATCAATCCACCTATTGGTTTGTTTCAATTTTTTTGGCGTCAATGAAATCTTTTCTCTCCGTGTGGTAGAAATTCTCATAGTTCTCGTACTTTTCGTCAGGTCGTGGCTATGGCTTCCCAATACCAGGCGCACTTGATAATTTTTTACCATAGTGCCTGGTAAATTTTACCAGATCCTTCTCTCCGTGTGGGGCACAATGTGGCACGGCCAATATCAAGGGGGTTGGTGGGGCGCAAATTGTGAAATTTAGATAAGATAAATTACGACGATAAGATAAATTACATTTCGCCAGTGCAAAATAAAATACAATTGCAGATAATACAAAAAAAATAAACAAATTACGATAGAAGAAGAAAAGGGTCCGAAATCGAAAGGCAACAACTTCGAAAGGCACTGTTGAGAAGAGCAAGTCATTGTTTGTCGGAGATACCCATACGTAAATGTCGAGTATCATCGATTCCTACAAAACTCTATAATCCCCAGCAATATTCCATCGATACATCAATTCATTGGCTCGTCTTCCGTACACTTTACTATGAATAATTCATAAATATATTGTTCTGCCATTGACATAGATTCATCTCGATCCCAGCGCTATATAATTATCCTTTCCACTTTTTTTCTTTCTTCGTACGTGCTGATCTAACTGTTTTTTAAAGACTATGTGTGAGCTCATGTTTTGCGATTTCCAAAGTCGATTGTTATCGACTATGGAAATGAAACAAATTTATATATAAACACGAGGTAATAAGCAATAAAAAAATATTCGGGGAGAGTGGATTACAATGTGAGTCGTCAAATATTAAGATGGTTTGTGGTGTGAAAATTGTGAATTTTTTGGTGTCAGACAATAAGTTAAATTGTAATTCATCAGTGAAAAATAAACAGCAATTACAGATAGTACAAAAACATAAACAAATTATACAAGATTTGAGCGTCTGTGAAAAAAAAAATTTCGCTGGCCGCAAAAATGTAATATCTTATTTCACGTTCGCTGACAGCACAGGTTGTAATTGCCAGAGTAATAATGTGTGTTTCGCTCATATTCATGGCCATATTCTGTTATTTTCACTTCGAAAAATTAGTTTCTATTTTATTCTCATACAGTAGAAACTCAATAAAAATAAAGCCGCCTGTATCGGTCAGGTTTTCCGCAGTTTCCCTGTGTTCACGTGCAAATGCGATACAGTAGTGCATTAGGAAGAGTGGCTGCACACGGAGAGAAGAGTCTGGTAATCATTACCCGATTTAGTATAATAAACTCGGTTTATTTAGCGCTTCTGGCGTCTATTTCTACATTTCCCTATAGAGTACTGTATCGTGTTTTACTGTGTGGTGCACGTCGTACAAGAATCGTTACTATGTTTCGGTTTTCAAACCGTACTGTAAATAACCTAAAGTTTATAAGGATGTATACGCAAAAGTGTCTCGAAGACATCTTAAAGCTTGACAATGGTCGTGACATCCAACAGACAGTGATTACGATTCGCAATATATGAAGAAATTCATCTCTTAATTTATTAATAGAATCTATAGTTACGGGATCGGTTCCGAAAGAAATACGAACATTTGACATATACAAAATAGCAAATTCTGATATCCTCAACGTTGCAACTACTAAGACCGTGCGTCTGGGATTCATTCCCCAAATACAGGCTGTAGTTCTAAACAGCCTATTAACTATACACGAAAAATGTGCCGTAACCGCTATACGTTTGGCGGCGGCTGAGTGTGTTTACATCGTCAGCGGCGTTAGGCACCAGTTGTTCTCGGTAGTATAGTGAAATTAACAAGGAATTGTGAAAACGAAAAAGCAAGTGCACCTCTTTTTTAAAGACATATTATCTATGTATTCTTCGTGTATACTATAAGAAAATCGTCACATGTCGTCGTCGTTGTAAATCGGTGCATAACCTACACTATTTGCAACGTGACATAACCTCCTCTTTAATGACGTCCGAAATCAGGACGAAAAGTGGTGATGGTATTTTTATTTAAAAAATATAATTTCATTTTAAGAAAAATAAATAAATGTTTAATAATTGAACAAAACAACGTGCATTTTTTTATGCTACATTTATGTAACCTACCCCTATCCTACCTTTAAATACCTTTAGTTTCTATTAATTTAAGTATCATTTTAATTGCACGAATTTCCGAGGTTCACTGGTATATAACACAGCAGTAAGTACGTAACAGGCCTAGCAATCTTCAGTATGCTGCGTTTAACCAGCAATGTATCGTTGGTAAGTGACACGTGAACACAACTGGCATCGTTTGCCATACTGTATATTAGACACGAAAAATTCGCGTTTAATGTACTGCATGGCAATCATCGCCAAACTGGTCGAATAAACCGAATTTACAAGGCTGCATTGGAACCAACGCCATATTTTGTTAATAGTGATTTTCAGAAAATTCTCTCCGTGCGGGTAACACACTGAGTAGAAATTCAGCTATGGAGAATATCAGGCCCTAGCGTGGTAGCCGGATTTAAATCTAAGGCCCCTGCCTGGCAACCTTATACGGGCCTTGCAGGAAAGTAACGCAGCGCATGATCAGGGCCAGATTAAGTTTTCCAGATAAGGGCCGGATAGAGGCTGCCCTACTAAGCCCCTACTTATAAAAACGGCAAATAAATTACAAAATAATTATCTGCGCTCATCGAATTCGATTTATTTTGCACTTCCTATTGAATATTCAAGCTTAAGGTAAACGGCCCTGTTTGTGACCCTGCCTCGATTTGTGATCCCCGATAGCTATTTTACACAGTCATAAATGTAATTTACGTCGAATTTTAACCTTATTATCGCCAAATTAAAGAGCTTTTTTAATAGTTTTTTCTGCAATAAACAAATTTCGTAACAAATTATTTAGAAATACATTTCGCCGGTGAAAGCCATGGTATTGCGTCTCAGTGAGTTCGAACCGCTATTCCTAGACGGAGCTCACTAGCTGCATCGGTCGCGTATTTCATCGTTTCCATCCTTAAGTAAGTATAATACAACATAACAATTATATGAAAATTATCACAATAATTAGCTTTATCGACAAGAAATAGAATACTTAAGCTATTGATTAGTTTTTCCCGTAAACTCGAAGGGTCAATAACTCCCAACGCAATTATGGTTATTGACGCGGTTGCCGACCCTCTGAATATTTACGATTTTTACTTGTTGCTGAAAATTAGGTTAGGATTGAATGCTGTATCAATTTCAACATTTAACGTTATTATCGTTTCGATTTCATTTAATTATCGATATTTTTTCCAAATAGGAGTTCGAAAAACCCGGATAGGTGTCAGAATCCCGATAAACGCGGGGGTCAGGACATACGGCGTGAGTGTCACAATCCCGGTACACGCGGGGGTCAGGATCTACGGCGTCAGTGTCACAATCCCGGTACACGCGAGCATCACAAGCTAAGACATAAGTGGTTCTGCAGGGTCAGGAACCCCGGCAGTAGACAAGCAATATTTAAATAATGTTTTTATTAATATTCTCAACATTTTGCCTTTGAAGAATAGTCTAATTTGTTTCAGAAGGTTTTAATGCACGTATTGAAAACGTCCATTTTCAGTTTAACAATATCGCGCATCTGTAAATAACAGAAAATCGACCCCGCTGCTCTAAAGGTGTCACAAACTGGGCCGATTACCTTATTTAGTTTTGAGTACATATTAAATGCTGAAGAAAACACATGTAAATTTATTTGTTGTTGGTGGGAATCGAACCTTGATCCTCTGGGTAACAGTTTTGCGCCTTAGCCCACTTGGCCATTGACATCTTAGAAAGTTTATATATTTATTGTCTATTTGAAGTACACTTAAAATAAAAACACGTCAAGACTGTACATCCATTTATTGTGACTATGACCGAAATATTCAAAATTGAAACATAATGGGGCGGTCACCCATCCAGGTACTGGTGTTTGACGGTCAGTACCTGGATAGATTTCAAAGTAATTCTAGCGGTACAGTCCCGTAAAATGTGAGTTCAGCGAAAATTTCGAACACTTCTCGATGAGATAAAAATGTGAAAAAATCCAGCACACGCAAGGTGCTGAAAAGATTGATTTAGCATAACAATCATTTTTTAATGTTTTTAACGAATGCCGTATCTAGCCCTTACACGAACCTAATAATGTAAATTTACGGCATGTTTAAAAAAAAACTATGCCTTACGAAGACCGTATGCGGATCTGACCAGGGAAAGTAAAGGTAAATTGGACAAAATCTTGGTCCAAATGCCACAGGAAGACCTCATGCGAAATGGATAAGGTCGATGAATGGCATATCTATATGAGGTTGCCGTATGTAAAGCCTGGCATGGGCCTGATCCGGTGGAAAGACGACATTATTAAGTACGAATGACATATCTCAGCCTTACATGGACCTGAGCAGGTGAATTTGCGGCGGCCCCAAATAAGGTTACCGTACTTAAAACTGATCTGGACCTTGTGTGACAGCAGGCATGTCTGATGAAATTTGTACTCGGGACGCTGTTTGGGGTTTCAAGGAATGGTGAATAAACGGGTTGGGATAGTAAAAGGCAAGTGGCGTACATGAGGAATCACGAATTACAAAAAAATACAATGCATCAGGTTCTTTGGTAGTGGGCTCAATGTGACACTGAAATACCATGTTACATCTCTTGGTATTGTTATTTGCATAGATTATTGATTGGAGTAGATGATGGATGACACCCAAAATCTTTGCGTAAGCTTATAGCGTTAAAAGTTTCGTTGATTTCGACTCGTTAAAAACTTGTTTTTAAGCACTTATTTCGAAAAGCTGCCGCGTCTCTTGATACCATAAGAAGAAAAGGGTCCGAAATAGAAAGACAACAATTTTGAAAGGCACTGTTGACGAGATCAAGTTCCCTACAACGAGAGAAAAAATGTCCTTGATTCAAAGAAATTTCATAAAAATCACAATTTATAAACATTTCTTTGAAATAAATGAAATAATATACTTAAGCTAACGTTATATTTTCTTTGAATGATCAGAAATTCAATGAAATTTAGTGACATTGAATTACTGAAAATTTTCCTTGAATCAAAAAACCATTTTTCATTGATTTCAAAGAAATCGTCTTCGACACTAAAAGTAAATCGTAACCTATAAAATGACATGTTTTTCCATGCTATACTAGATGCAAAAAGGTTATAGAAATAGGAAGTTATTTCTTTGAAATCAATGAATCATTTTTTCTCGATGTACATGGTAAAAAATTCGCGAGTCTGTTGAATGCACATAACGTAGTTCCGGAGTGACGTTATAATCGCCAAAGGCATTTCATTAAAAATTATTGAGTCGCATTATGCTTGTCAGTGATACTCATACAAAAATGTCCAGTTTCATTGATTTGATACTTCAATCGATTCCCCACATCAATCCGTACATCACATTATGAATAATTCATAAATGCCATTGTTCTGCCATTGACATAGGTTCATCTCGATCCCAGCGCTATATAATCTTATCTTCATCTTTTTTCCTTCTTCCCACGTACGTGCTGAACCAACAGTTTTTTTAAGACTATTTGCGAGCTCATGTTTTGCGCTTTCCAAGTTCCTCTTAGGTGTGCTACGTGTTTAAAATTATTCGCGGGTTGTTGAGTAGAGTTGGCTACCCCTGTGACCGTCCACGTTGGGCCTATATCGAAGTAATTATTCGTAGCACGCAATTATAAGCGGTGTTCGTAGCGAGTGAGAGATGTTGTAGTAACCTGTACACGTTTTGTGTTCCACGGCCAACATCAGCAATATGCAGGACGCCCGCGCACTTCGCTTCTCCGCTATCGTCGTTGCATCTGGCAGTTGCGGCACTAGTTGTTGCCGTTCCTGATTGCAGTGTGCTACCTGCGCACCGTGGCTTATGTTTCAAAACAATGATTTATCTAATTAAACCTCATTTTTGCATTGTTAGCACCCCTCTTTTCCCCTGGACACAACGCCGCGGTGGCGCATACACCATTTTGCGCTGTATGACGCTGAAGTCTTTTGTGTCCCTCGCTGAGTGGCTATGTGTTTGTTGGCCGTTATCCGGTTTCGGGCCATTATTACTTTCTGTTACACTTGCACAAAGTCGGAACAAGATACGAAAGCCTCGTGCGCTCGTATTGGTAGTATAAGAGACACAGTTATTAGCACGTATCCAACACCTCAGCGGACACTGAAAGAAAAGCATATCGTTGATTTAACGATTTCACATGATAAAACGAATATAAGAAGGTTTGCAATGTTTTATGGTTGAAGCGATGATAATACACGGAAAAAAAAGATTGGTTGTGGCAACTACGTTTTTGATTTGCTGTACACAATGTCTAAAAAATTAGTTGCCTCAACCATATCGAATAGTAACCTCAACTATTCACGATTAGTTCTCGATTGGATTAGTTAGGTTAACTAAGGCAATACGTTGTTTCTCCAGAATCCGATTCTACACATCGCCGACTCAACATCACTGACTCTACACAACGGCAATTCGACACATGCCTCGATTCAACATAACAGCAACTGTACACATCACCAGCTCGACACATGCCTCAATTCGACACAACTCCAATTCTACACAGCCCCGATTCTACATAGTCACAACTGTCACGAGCCAAATGCACAACGGCAATACTCTACACAGCCCCGATTCTACACAGGCACAAATGTCACGAGCTAAATTCACAACGGCAATACTCTACACAGCCTCGATTCTACACAGGCACAACTGTCACGAGCTAAATTCACCAAAGTCCCGATTCAACACATCACCGATTCTACACCGTCACCAACTCACATCCAATCATAGTGCGCCGATGAGTTGGAATACTCGAACGACATACGTTGATTGGATGTGAGTTGGTGACGGTGTAGAATCGGTGATGTGTTGAATTGGGACTTTGGTGAATTTAGCTCGTGACAGTTGTGCCTGTGTAGAATCGGGGCTGTGTGGAGTATTGCCGTTGTGAATTTAGCTCGTGACATTTGTGCCTGTGTAGAATCTGGGCTATGTAGAGTATTGCCGTTGTGAATTTAGCTCGTGACAGTTATAACTGTGTAGAATCGGGGCTGTGTAGAATTGGGGTTGTGTCGAATTGAGGCATGTGTCGAGTTGGTGATGTGTACAGTTGCTGTTGTGTTGAATCGAGGCATGTGTCGAATTGCCGTTGTGCAGAGTCGATGGTTTTGAGTCCGTGATGTGTAGAATCGGGTTCTGTAGAAATGACGTATTGCCTTAACTAATACAATCGTTGGGACTACCACTCGAACAGTTGCCACTACCATTCGAATCGTCGGTATTATCATTCGAATCGTTGGTATTAGCATTTGAGTGGCTAGGGAAATAGAATAATCGATTGGTTGTGTCAACTCATTACTTGGTTATGGCAACTAATCTTTTTTTTCCGTGTATAGTTCAATAAACGATACTTGCAAGGTTATTGGAAAGAAAGGTTGAAATCGTATATGCAACGAACGGCATATTTGAACCTATTATCATTTTGATGATTGCTACTGTAATTATTTTTGCTATGACCATAAAATAGAGACGTTATTCCTGGGAATTTTTTGTTATGGTTCATGCAATTATTTTCTTATATTTGCTGTCATCATAAAATATAGACGTTCCTCATGGAAATTATAGTTTATAGTTAGATTATCGTCGATCTAACTATATTTTTTTTAATTACCAGATTTTTCTCTCAGTAGACGAATAGATGTAAGATTGAATATGTTTTCTATGAATAGAGACATTCATTTTTCTCTCGCCCGGCGACAAACGATTAGCTGACATAACCATGTGTATGGTTTAAGGGGTAACACTACTTCAGATACATCTATTTTTGACGATTCTTTGTGGGTAAATAATAAGAGAAATAAACATTCGTTCAAAGAACTTTATTTTACAATTATGGAAAAAGATTTTTTTTTTCAAAATGGCGTCCATGGGATCTCGTTACTTTTCCGTTGATGGTTAAACGGACGGACATGATGAACTCATATATGATGAACCCTAGAACAAAATACCAAAGTTTTTCTTAAAGTGCATATTAGTAGACGTTGTAGTACATAGCAACTTTTTTTTTATCAATTTAAAAAATGTTACACATATGAAAAAAAAGTTTCGATTTTGAAAAAAAAAAAGCAGAAAATTGTTTACAAAAAAGAAAGATTAGGCCAAATAAAAAAAACCGCTATGTTCTACCATCGAGAATGTTATTGTGAAGGTACAGTCAATAGTTGTTCATTCAACAACTGATTAATTCCTGATTTGGAAGTTTTTACTCACTTTCGTGAATCAGTCAATTGATCAGATTTGAAACATACTGATTGCTTAGATTTCGATTCAACCAACTGACCAGGCTTGAAAATAACAAACTGATCCTATTTTATACCAACTAATTGATCAAATTTTGAGCCAATCAGCTGAACGAATTTTAAGATAAGTATATAAAAATGATGGTATTAAGATTTAAGCATGTTTACTAAATCTCAATACCATCATTTTTATAGACTTATTCTTGCGCGAAAACTTTATTCTTAATGAACTGTCATGGAAATATAATTAAAGTAAATTATTGAATGTGCTGTACCATACATTAATTTTACATTACACTTATATATTAAATTTAATATACATAATTACTGGAAGTTTATACATAAAAACTTCCAGTAAAAGTACATTAAATATCAAGTAGATATTTTTTTACAGTGTTGTTAATATAACCATCTTTCCATAACAGTTAATTCAGAAAAAAAAACACATACAAATAGATCTATGAAAATTCCCATGCAGAAATTTCGGCCGGAATCCAGCTGGATCCTGCCTGGTATTCCCATCTTCCGGTCGGATTCCAGTCGGTCATCGGATCGGATTCCAAACATGGGATGTAACGCGCGGAAACTGGATTCCGACTGGGATCTCGAACTGGGATCAGATGAGATGGCTGACTGGATTCCAGCCGGTAGACGAGCATAGTAGGCTGGATTTGTCGAAAGATGGGAATACCAAGCTGATTCCAGCTGGATCCCTGCAAAAATTTCTGCATGGGGCTGGTTAGAATTAATTAAAATAAATGAATGCATAAATTACATAACAATCTGTAACTTTATTCTAAATTCCAATAATAACAAAAATTGTTATGAAATCTGCAATAAGAACGGCTTCAACAAAAAATCACTGTTTCTGTGTCGGACGACGACCATCCCAATTGTGAAGGATGATGAAATGTATGAACTTGTGTACCTCTATTTAATATTTTATCTACAAGTCCGCGCAACACCAAATTTATATAAATGCGTTTGAAAACTTCACAATTTGTAATACTTATCGGATAGAGTGCATTTATGGAAAGTAAATAATAAGTGAAGTGTACGCCATACAGAGATGACTTTCTTACTTTCGTCCTGACTCATTTTCAGTGACAGTTCTACTATTTTTTGTTTAATAAAATTTATGGGACAGGTTAGTTGAGGAAGATTTTGACGAAGTTCCCACATGTTCATTTTGTAAGACGCGGTAGGATAGGTAAAATATTTCCCTTCAATTTACATAATGATCCCTTCTCTTTCATTTTTTCCGCCGAATCCTTAGAATAATAGTATATTACGATATAAGTGCGGTAAAACTTTTTACGACGGGTGTTGCAATTACACGAGACAAGGAAAAAAATTTCGAATGCGTGTTGTACAACATTTTACCGCGTAAAATGTAAAGTAAAATTAGTTCCGCGCAAATCGTTTAGTAACGAGAAGACGATCCGGGATTTATTCAGAATCCAAGTTGGGTCCATCTTAGGGGTCACCCCTAACAAATCCCGATGCACGGTAATACTGCTCGCCGTTTAGAACTGGGATACGATCAGGAATCTATTCCGATTTCAAATGGGACGACCCCTTTTAAGGTAACCCTGTCAAATCCTGATCCATGATAACCTGTCATTCAGTGAGGAAGTGGAAATCCATTCGGGATCTATTCGGATTCCAAGTTGGATAACCGATTTAAGGAAACCCGAGCCAATCCCGAGCAGGATCGAGTGTCAAACTGCACGGAAAGAAAGGCTTGGTTGAAACAACCAAATGCTATGGTTATATATGCGCCAGACAATTAATTGGTCAGACCGACCAATTTATTGGTTAGGCTATCAATTTATTGGTTGGTCTAACCAAGTCACTTGGTTAGCTTACCAAGTCACTTGGTTAGTCTAACCAAGACCAACCAAGGAATTGGTAGCCTAACAAATTATTTGGTTGGTCTAACCAATTAATTGTCTGGCGCATATATAACCATAGCACTTGGTAGTTCCAACCAAGCCTTTTTTTCCGTGTGGGATGCCCAGACTGATTTTAACATGGGTTATGGTATTATGATTCAGGCGTGATTTTCTAAGGGTCGAATTTATAATCCGAAGTTAGAACTGAGGTTTTAGCTTAATTTAAAAAATTCAAGCAAAACTCGATCTGAAGTTCAAACTTGGGACTATAAATTCGACCCTAACTTTCAATGTTGTTAATTTCATAGACTTATTTTTACATGATTTTTTTTCGTTGTTAACTGTCATGGAGATATTTATATTTGCATTATATTACATTTTTTGTATTATTTATATTTGATTATATTAGCAATTAAATTTATTTTTGACATCAAAGTAAAAAAAATGTCGAATCAATTACATTCTACTTGTAATTGTTGTTTATTAAAATGTTGAGAATAAATTCGATCGTTAATATATTCTAATTTCTACGGCAGTTGATGCTGAAAAAATATTTCGAAAAAATAAGTCTATAGAAATAATGGTATTCGGAGTTAGGCATGACTAACAACAACAACGCTATCGGATGAGTCGCTGCTGTTTTCTTCCAGATATCTGTAGGTAATTTTACCTGGTTTCTGCTGCTGAGGGGAAAATAATACAGCGTTGAGCCGATAGATGGCAAAAGCGAACCTACGGCCGCAACTTCCAACTGAAACCTTAGACTCGATGTTCTATCGACGGACGCTCGATAATCTTTCGCCCGTAAACATCGATTACGTGTAGTCCTCCATGAGTATATGCACTGTATTGTATATAATATATACAATGGAGTTTCAGATATCAATCTTTGAATATATAACGTATTGATCGAAGCTTCACAACGTTGTTATTGAACTCGTAGCTTTGAAAAGTATATTTACATTTGAAATATACTTTTATGCAACATACGAAGCTTTCCGACTAATAACGATTTGCAGGGACATCGATTTACCCGAACGATCATAAAAAATTAGCAATAATGAGCTATTCGACCTCGTCAGGGACGTACACGTGTACAATCATTGTGGGCTGCAAATTAATTAAAGTTACACTTATTTTAATTATCTCCGCGGATATTTTAGAAGATAATTTATAAGAGTAATTTTTATGCTTGAGTAATTTATTTTTAGTTATGACGTGAGATTACATAATATAAAATAACCTGTACACTTGAAGTTTAGAAAATAAATTGAAACAAAGTAACTTTTTTTCCCATAAATTAATGAAAATTCCCCCAAGGAAATAAAGTAGAATGGAAATTATATTTTTCGATGTATTGAAAAATATATTCAAAGTATACTTGAGATATATTATTTATATTTATCATATATGTGAAATATATATAACATATCTAATTTTTCGTAAAAAATATATGTATTATATAAAAAATATATTTTTGAATATATTTCAAGTATATTTTTTTCCATGGGGGTTATGAACAAACGAATTCTAAAAAAAAACTTATCGTCGCATGAAATATGAATCTAACGTAATATTAGGAATGAAAATTATTCGATTTCTTTTAAAAACTTTGTGACTCCAAGAATCTCGCCAAATGTCGAAAATTATTTGAATATTTTGTAAATGATTTGAAATCTTTCTCATAAGGGCCTAAAAAAAAAATCACTAAATTAAATGGTGTAGAATGCCCATACGAAGAAAATAAGTCATCATAGAGAGCAATTGTATGAGCTTTTTTTCTGAATAATGCGTAACATCGATAAAGCCTAATTCTGGTTTATGATGTGACCGGTTGACCTAATTGATTTTTATATTAACAGAAAAATCCTTCACTCTAATCCTCAAAGCATGGACTTAATTGAAATTTATCAGTCGACTAGAAAAAAACAATAGAGAGAACTGAAAATCATTTTGTTTGTCTGACTCAGCCTCCTTGATCGCTCCACGTGAGGCTGGCAGTATTTTTTTAATACATGGATTCTCATATCTTGTTATGTAGGAACTAAACAGAGTTGAAAATGGCTAATACTTATAGAAATAATGATAATGATATGATCAGCTCTATAATTATGATTTCATAATAATAACATGTAGCGATTAAAAAACAATGACTAAACTTTCGAATAACTGCAAAAATTATTATTTTGTAATAAAATTTCATGGCAATCTTTTTGAAAAAAATGAAGAAACATAATTAATGCGTTAAGAAAGTAATGCCATTTTATTGCTCTTATTTTTTCTAATATTTAAGCGAAAATTAGTATTCTTTCTTCCACTAGAAGCATTGGTTTCATGAAATTTTTTTTTCTCGCGCTTTTCATGTCAGTATGCTCAGAATGGGCCAAAACGTCGAGAAAAGCGATTTAGAAAAAATATGTGTGTGTGTATGTTACACGATCGAAAGATGTAAACCTTTATAACTCGGGAATGCCCCGAGATATCAAGCTGAAATTTGGACCATAGATAGAGGGATCAAGCCTCATCGTTCATACAGATTTTTGTTAAATGCCACTTCATCGTTAAATTATTATGCGTTTTCATATTTTTTGGAAAATGTCTGTTTACGCGATAACTCTATCAATTTTCGAGATATTGATCTTAAAATTGGTATGAATGTGAGCTTTCATACGCCGGTGATCGCTATTGAATTTAGTTAAGATCGGTTGAACCGTTAAAATTTCATGATGTTTTGAATTTTTCAAAAAATAGTCATTATCGCTCTATTGTAACTTTTGCAAAAGTTAACATAGCGAGCTCAAATTTTGTATATAAATGAAACAATATTCAACCATTATATATGTATAATTTAGTGACGAACGGTATGAAATTTTTGATTTTATGGAATGTTGAATTATTTTAAAAAATATACATTATCACATTCACTTTCGGAAACGCTCTAATAATCACGAAATAACGTAATAACGAAATAGAAAAAGCGAATCCACAACATGTATATTTATCTAATTAAAACAAGGATGCAAAGTAGAACCTTGCATATTGCTTCCTCATTATTTTTCGCGTTTTACAAAGCTTCCTCTATGAGGAAGCCAAAAATTGAATAACATACTTCCTCATAGAGTTAGCTTTGTAAGAAGCGAAAAATAATGAGGAAGCAATGTGCAAGGTTCTACTTTGCATCCTTGTTTGCAGCTATTAATATGATTACACTTTACTTTATAATCACTACATATTATTATTATAAAATCACAATTACAAAACAAACTGTACTGTAAACTAGATTTCATGAACTCTGAACCTAACTACGACAGGAACTGCGCAGTTTCTTGTTTTGTGTACGCTATAAATTTCGTTACGTATATATTTTTACAACAAATTTTTTTTAAATATTTTGAACCCATTAACAATTTAACAATGATTACATATATATACACAAACAAATGAATAAATGGTTTTGACAACTATTGAGTCAGATAAGTTAATAAATGGTTGTCACAACTCATTTAATAAGCGAACTCATTAAAAGAATGGTTGTACCAATTCTTTCTCCGTGCGGTGCTTTTTTATTGCCTCGTTATGCAGTAACTAACTAGGACAGCATTTGCGTAGTTTGCTGTTTTGTCGAAGCTGTGCTATGAATCTCATTATATATATATATATATATATACATATATATACGCGTGGAAAATCCGCTACGCTCTTTCAGCGACCAAACTATCCCGTTGGCAATTGCAATATATATATTTTTCGTACGACGAATCTACTTAACGTAGTACATAAAAAAAGAATAATAAAAAATTCGATGTCTCAGAGTCGAGGAAGTAACGACAGACAATTTCAGGCTTAATGGATTCAGCCTCCATTAAGTTGATTAATCGAGCGTTGTAAAGCAATAATTCGCAAAAGGGCAATTCACTTTAAAGACTGGTAGTCACTTTGGCAGAGAGAGAGAGATAGATGTGGCCGACGTTCAACGTGATATCTGAACCGAAACGTGAGGGCCGCAGGTTTACTAATTTGCGTGACCCAGTGCGAGTGGAAGATCGAGTTGATGAGAGAATACGAGAGAGACAGATCGAGAGTGGCTCGCGTGCGTCTGGTGCCGCAAACTGCATCGCGCTCGGTAGCGCTGCCGCATCACTCGGGACTTGACGCGCTCGCGCGAACTGTATGCGTGAAATGAGTTTTAAACACGAATGGGAATACGGTAAAGCGGTGTGTAATGCGCCCTTCGAATGATAAGTCATAGCCTTTATATTGTTTATAACACTCGTGTAACTGGTGCAAAATTGATGGTGAGATTCGTTACAGCAGTGACAGTGCTGCTACGTCCCATCGTTGGTGGAAGCTCTTTTCATGCAACAGACTGCATGACAATACATTTACGTTTTACCTGTCCAAACCGTTTATTGTAGCGATGAAACTTTCCTGAAAAAAGTCAATAAATGCGTACTATTGTATTTAATACACCGAGAGAAAAAGTTTCATTGATACACGGAAATCTTTGCCAATGAAATGAAATACTTGAATTTCAATACTATCTTTTCTTTCAATGATCTTAAACTCAATGAAAACATGTGACATTGATTCGAAGAAACATTTCTTTAAATCAATGAATCTTTTTCTTTGATTTCAAAGATATCGTCCTTGATTCAATGAAACCTTCTTCTTACCAGCTCAAAATTTCGAAACCTATTTTTTCCTGAAGTACGCGGCAGATAAAGCTCAAATTTTGTGAGTATGTAAGGAAGTACGGCAGAAATAGGCTAACCTTCTGGCTCCTCGAAACTCGAAGCCGTTTACTCGGGAGAACCGGAAAACAAAAAAGTGAGGTTAGGTGCGAGAGAAGGATCAATGAAAACGTTTCTGTGAACCAATGAAAACGTCTCTTTAAAACAATAAAACTGTTTCTTTATTATATGCTCACTAAGTAAATCTTTATTTACAGGCAATGAAATGTTCTCTTTGAAATTCAAATGCACTATTTCATTGAAATCAAAAAAATATTTCGTTGAAATCAATGAAAAAAAAAATCAATTCACCCATTTCTTTGGCGTCAATGAAATCTTTTCTCTCGGTGTACATAGGGGAGATGCTGGCAAAACGGGCAGGGGGCCAAAACTGGCACCTCGATTAAAAGTTGGGATTGGGGGCAAAACGGGCACCGTCTCAACTTTCGTAAAAACGATTTGTCTCAGCTTTTTACATTCCTTAGATAAGGAAGTGCGGAAAAAACGTCATATTGCTGATGGCAAAATATCGATAATTTCGAAACTTTTTTGAGCATATTACTTTTTCGAGAAATTTGTAATCACATTATTTTTCCGGAAAAATGTAGTCAAATGAATTTTTTCAACAAATTTATAATCAAATTAATAAAAAAAACGTTGGAATATCATAAAGAGATCAATTCCCGAGTCGAAATTTTTACCCTCCTTTTAACCTAAAATAACTGAGATCTACTGCCGTAGTCTGGAGGGTGAAAGAAGGCAGTCTGCAGGGTGAAAGGAGGGTATTGCGCATAGATTAACATTTGAATTTCAGCCTACCAGACTCCCCAAATGGCAGAAAGTAGACATCTCGACTTAACGAAGGGTCACGGAGGGTGAAGCAGACCCTAAAGAACCTTCATAGAACCTCCCAGACCCCCCGTTGAGCCTACCGCAGAATCTCCCAAACCCTCCGTTGAGCCTACTGCTAAATCTCCCAAACCATCCGCTGAGCCTATCACAGAAACCCCCATACCCTTCATTGACCCTGCGAAAGATCCTTCCACATACACTATTACACCCTCAGTTAACCTAACATCAATGGAAGCATAATTATTTATATTATGAATATAAGAAACAAATCTGAACGACAAAAGCGTTTATACAACTTTTCATAATGCCACAGATATATTGTTATTTAATAACAATATCTTAATATACATTTTTTTCGATAAAAGAAACAGTTTCTATTTAAGACATATAACATTTGAAGGTGATGTGGGATACCAACGAGGTCAGAAAACTGTTTCCTATTTTCTTAGAAATAATTAATACTGCTTCTTTAAAATTAAAGACAAAATCAAATTAGATTCAGATACATCTATATCTTCTTGCATGGGAATCTGATCGATTTTAGTCCGAAATATGAATCGTTTAATAAAGTAGGGAAAAAAATAAAGAAAAAATAGAAATAAAAAAAGGTTATTGGCTCGAAGCCTCAAGGAGGATATACCTTTGTCAGTACAATCACAGTACAATTACATGTGAAGAAAGTACAATAATGAGTAAGAAAGTTTTTCTAGATTTATCGTAAAGAATGAATTGGTTTGCATTGCTCAAAATATATTGCTCACACCAATAAGATGTTGAACTCCTCGTGAGTTTTCATCAGGACACGTTTTTTTTAAATGTTTCCCAATGGGCACACTTGTCACAATGATGTTCTAAAGGTGTCTTTTGAACATCACATGTTACAATGATGTCCTAAAGACGTCTATAGGACATCATTGTAACAAGTGTGCCCATTGGGTTGTAGCTTAACCCTCACAGAACATATCGACCATGGTACGTCTTTTGAACATCCATGGTGGATGAATCGATCGTCCCGGGGATATCAATGGTCATCCAGCATTTAACCACAGAAAGTGTAAATCGGCACCTATTCTAGGTAATGTGGCCGGTCTTTGAACGTACCAGTAGGTACGTTCAAAGATATCAAAGGATATCAAAGATCCGTCTATTATAGTATAGATGAACGTACCTACTAGACGGATATCAAGGATCCGTCTATTATAGTATAGATGTCATCGATTACGTTCAACGAACATATATTTTATGACATTTAGACGTTCATATTATACGCTCAGTGGACGTGAAATGGATGTCCAATAAACATCTACGAGTATGTTCAAGGAACATCCATATTACATAGTATTGGTGCTGATTACTACTTACTGTGGATGTTGAGTGAATGCATATAGATGTCCCCTGTATGTTTTGCTTCTCATCCAGATTAGACGGATAATATAGAGACAATGACCAGCCACACTACGATCTGACTTGCGTATTTACTATGTCATGTGTACATATTTTGGCCGCATGGGGTGATGTTCATTCGAAATGCAACTGATGTTCTATGGATATGGAGGACAACGTCTGTTATCAGACCTGGGCAAGATACAGGTAAAAAATGTATTTGAAATAAAAAATCCAAATACTTGTAAATACTGTATTTAAAATACCAAATACAAGATACGTTTTTTAAGATACTTCAAATACTCAAAATACACTTTATAAGTTCTGGAAATTTATAATTGATAATGTGAGAAGAATAAAGGAATTAAGCAATTATTAAAATAACACAGCTTATGAACATTGTATTTATTATCTTTTTACCATTTACATGGTTAACGTAGTATATTTTTAAAACCTTTATGTACGTAACATTTTTAAATTTAAAAAAAAACGGTGTAAAACGAACAAATAAACGACTGCTATAGATTCTGAACCTGCGTAACAGCATTACGTATACACATAAACTAAATGATTAACGTAGTATCACAACTCACAACTATCACACGGTCGTTTGTCCTTATAAATCTAAAACCTTATCGCGTAAACAAGATGCGGTGTCCAGGATGGAGTTGTATGGTTGTGTTGATTGTATGATTGTATTGATGGCTGTGTAGGATGGATTGTGTACAATCCGGGATGGAGTCCGGGTAGTCCAGGATGGAGAATGGGATTTAATCCGATCCCATTGTCCATCTTGGACTCCATCCTGGACTGATCAGACTCCATCCTGGAATGTACAGAATCCATCCTACACAGCTCAGACTCCATCCTGGATTCTGTCCTGGATTCCATCTTGAAAAGTATTTCGCAGTATGTATCTTGCACGAATTTTTCAGAATACAAAATACTTTTAAAAAATTGTATTCCAAATACAAAATGGGAAATACAATGATGAATTGTATCTGAAATACCAAATACGAATACAAATATATTCCAAATACGTATTTGAAATACTTGTATTCCAAATACTGCCCAGGACAGTCCGTTATGCGCATCTCCAGCTGATGCACTCATCGGGCTGCTATTCAATGGGTTTTTCGGATGTCTGGTGTATGTTCACTCAACGATCTTGCTGGACATTCATTCAGAGTCCCGCCGCGGCCATCCAATAGACATTCCGTTTACATTCATTAGGTACGTTTCCGCGAAGACAAAGTTTGAACATACATTAGATGTCCAGTTGACGTATTGACGGTGCAGCCATACAATGCGGTCTTCTGGACGTTTAGTGTATGTCCATCTTATAGCCCTCAGTGACGTTCATTTTTCATAATGCAGAAATGATGCAATGGACGTTCTCATTTCATCTATCAAATACATCTCCTTGTAGATGAATTTTGAACGTCTATTGGATGTCTCGTTAAAGTACTACAGATTCATCTAATCGAGGTATTCTAGTTAATGTTCCTTGGACATCCATTTTATATCCATTCCGACCGATCAAGGTGATACGTATTATGTATGTCTAATGGATGTCCCGTTTTTGTCCACTGTGATATGTCCAATTACAAGACTGCTATAGACGTTAAATAGAGATACATATATCGTCCACCGCGGATGTGGACGTTTTACGGAACAATGGACCATTCATGGACGTCCAATGGGCAGTGCGTTCTGTGTGGAAAGCAGGTTTATCTGGATTTCAATAGGTTATATCGGCTCAACGGGGGTTTTATACGTCATTTAGAATGACTAGGTCGGAGGGTCTATGGATAGGGTGAGAGAAAAAGTTTCATTGATTCACGGAAATCTTTGCCAATGAAATAAAATACTTGAATTTCAATACTATCTTTTCTTTGAATGATCTCAAACTCAATGAAAAGTAGTGACATTGATTCGAAGAAATATTTCTTTAAACCAATGAACCTTTTTCATTGATTTCAAAGATATCGTCTCTGATTCAATGAAACCTTCTTCTTACCAGCTCAAAATTTCGAAACCTTTTTTTCCTGAAGTACGCGGCAGATAAAGCTCAAATTTTGTTAGACTGTAAAGAAGTACGGCAGAAATAGGCTAAGCTTCTGGCTCCTCGAAACTCGAACCCGTTCGTTCGGGAGAACCGAAAACCAAAAAAGTGAGGTTAGGTGCGAGAGAGAGATCAATGAAAACGTTTCTTTGAACCAATGAAAACGTCTCTTTAAAACAATGAAACTGTTTCTTTATTATATGCTCACTAAGTAAATCTTTATTTACAGGCAATGAAATGTTCTCTTTAAATTCAAATGCACTATTTCATTGAAATCAATGAAAAAAAATCAATCCACCCATTTCTTTCACGTCAATGAAATCTTTTCTCTCGTTGTAGGCCGTCGGAGGCTCTACAAAGAGTGAGGAAGACTCTACGGAGGGTGGCAAATAAGGTTGAACCTCCAAGCAGGGTCACTGTCGGCTGTACGGAGGTTGAAACCGACGTCGGCTTTCGCCTCGTCAAAGGACTTGGGATTCCCGGAGGGCTAACCGAGGGTTAAAATTTCGACTTGGGTAGAGCTTCACTCTAAAAAATGATTCAATTCAAAAGGTTTTCTCTTGCGACAAGAAGATTCTTATAAAATGTTGTAAAATTCCATTGTACACTATTTTATAAGATTACAACTCTACCACGAGACATCTTTGCGGCATTGCTAAATTGACAAAAAAATATATGACAAAAATCCGAATGTAATCAGTTGCGCTATGCATTGCAATTGCTATGCAATTACTCATTCTCACTATTATTTATTGTTGGGATACCCATAAGAGCATTATTGCATAGCGCAATCGGTTGAGCTCACAAGTTAGTTGGTAGCTGAACCAAATAGGTTAATCCAACAAATGATTTGGTCGCTAGATCAAGTTCATTAAAATAACAAATTAGATGCTTGCGAACCAATTGACTTGGTTACTCAACCATTTGATTGGCTGGGTCAACCAATTTACTCAAAATATCTAACCAATTGCTCGTATATTCAACTGATTATGTTTTTCCATATAAATCCAGTCATACATTTTTTCTGCGGTCAATGGAAAACAGTTGGAAGTTTAAAAAAAACGAAAAGTTGTCTTGTAGCCAGAATATAATCCGATAGTCTTTCAAAGTAGTGTCGTTTACAGTTTAAACAAAATTGTTGAGACAAATGGAATAAAAAAATGGAGAAATGTTCTCTTCCCAAGATGCAGAAGACGCCTAAAACGTTGCATGTCGTCCTCACGTTAGTTCCTTCATCGGCACAGAAATGGTAAGAACCAGAGAGAGAGGACCTTGGTTAAACCCAAGTGGCCATTCGATTTACTCGACTAACCCGCTTTTATGTTCGAGATTATTCGAGCGTATTCCTCTCGTAAGCGTTTCAAGCTTTCATCCCATTTATACGTATATACCAACAGCGAGAGGGAGACACAATATACTTGAACGCCGTTTAAGCTGCAGCGGTAGTGGTGCTCGTTGTGTTGTGGATATCGCGAGACACGAGCGATCCGATAGCCCTCACGAAGCGCAACTACTATGCCAGGAGATAAGAGAAAACGTGACGACTCGGATGTAAGTGCTTCGATGGCCATTCGAAATATACTTGGGTACGAGTATCCCCGTGCTGATTGCCCGTGATCGGAATGAATCGAGACAGAAACATGCTTTCTTTGTCTGTCATGCTTGTGGATGTTCCTGAGGCATGAAAAATGCTTGTTAAAACGATCGGCTTTTACTATTATGCGATCCAGTCGTGTATCGATGTACTCAAGGGTCTCTATACGTATTTTCACCCCGTGTCTGTACACGGGACGACCTTTCACCCCTTGTCCAGGGGTTCCCTCGTTCTCTATCCACTCCGCATTCCAGACCTCTCCATACATGCTGTCTATATACACCAGATATGTCGAGGGGCAAGGGGTATAGGAAGTATAATACGTGTGCGTGACTATCAGACTCGTGCGATATTGTGAACCCCAGACGATATCAATTTTATTATCTGCATCGTACTCCTCGATATTCAACTCTGCAACTATAGCTGCTATGAGTCGTGGGACAGTCAGGAATTACGAGGCTGTAATATAAATCTATCTCGAGGGGAATTACTAGTTTTCGGTCGTAAATCTTGGAGATGTATGCATTTTTTTATAGACTTTTTTTTTGGAAGGCCTGCAAGGGCTTTTATGTATGTAGAGAATTTTAATGATGATGGGGAAATTGGAGGGATGTTCATTATTTTTTAAGGGAATGTGATAATGTATTCCATAGTTCCATAGTTTTACATAGTTTTGTAAGCATTTTCATCTCCGCTCATGAATTTTCGTGGTGTCCTTTTTGTAAAATTCTTGTTTTATTACGAATGACACTTTTATCATCTTTGCTAATTCTTGATGTAGGATGTAGGATTGTATACAAACGTTTACGGAATAAGTTAACAGGAAGTAATAGGCTTTGATTCGGAAAATAAATCGGCTAGAATCTTTCCTCTTAAAACTCGCTTTATGGAATTCCCACTTATTTTGATAAAGATCCATGGTGTTAAAATCAGTCCAATTTAGCTAGCTAATATTTCCCGAAAATTTCAAAAATATATACGTGGAAAAATGTCTTCACAACACACAAATAAACTTTTCGGAAATTAAGATAATGAAAAGGCCGAGAAAATTCAAAGTTAGCGAATGAATTCTCTGATCAAAGTAAAAAAAATAAAACAATATAAGTATGAAGGCGGTGAAAAAACAATTATCCTTCGAAATATCGAAGTGCCGGTTAAAAATTTTTGGTTCCAAATTGCCGAAACCAGAAATTCCTGATAATAAGTTTTGATAAAAAATTTTAAGTGTGCAATATGATACACATTAGAATAACACAGTGACGAATAGCTCAAAGAGGAATCCTACGAGCTCGAGTCACATACATCGATGTTATCGAGTCCTGTCTCGCGGTCCCGTGATTACTTCAGTGGCGTCATGCTAGAAACAACACAAATGGCAGCGCATTTACAACAATGTTGTTTTTACATGACACCAATACATAAAAGCAGCACGTCTTCAAACGCGTAACAAATTACTAAAATATAAAATCCTTATGAAACAAAAGTCATGGCTAAGCATTTTATTTTTACACACTTGCAACCGTGTTACTTTCGTAAGCGTGTAAAAATTGATTACAGTATGAAGGATTAAGATCAACACTCTCGTCAAGACGTTCAGTTTTTACAGTGTATAAAACGCCAAATCACAAGCTAGGAATTCCAGAAAATTAGTTTTTCATGTAAAACGTTAAATCTGCAATGCGATGTACAGTAGAATAGCAAAGTGACGAATAGCTCAAAGGGGAATCCTGCGATGCTGCAAACAACAATATATTCACAACAATGTTGATTTTACATGACAGCAATACAGAAAAGCAGCTCGTCTTTCAAGCGCATAAAAAAATGACTAAAATATAAAGTACATATGACACAAAAGACACACTTGCGATCGTGTTACTTTAGTAAGCGTGTAAAAATTAATTACAGTATGAAGGATTAAAACCAACACACTCGTCAAGACGTTTAGCTTTTACAGTGTATAAAACGCCAAATCACAAGCTAGAAATTCCAGAAAATTAGCTTTTCATATAAAATGTTAAATGTGCAATGTGATGTACAGTAGAATAACAAAGTGACGAATAGCTCAAAGAGGAATCCTGCGAGCTCGAGTAATATACAGCGATGTTATCGAGTCTTTCTCGCGGTCCCGCGGTTACGCCGGTGGCGCCATGCTGGCTCGGGGATTGGCGGTTACGGTGTCGCGGTGGGCGTGGCTTCCGCATATTGTAGTGGGGAGGGAGGGATGACGCTCAAGTCGGTGCTGAGGGACAGATGTGGGGGCGAGTCAGCGAAGCAGTGAGCAGACCAGCAGCACACTAGCAGACCAGGCGGGACTGGGGGTTCTCCTCGAGCTGCGCTTGCCTGCTGCGCTTCGAGCTGCATATATTCTTAGCCTGAGCGCGCGACTGCCGCGATACCTGCTGCAGAACAGGGTGCGTAACGAACTGCGCTGCTCCAGTATACCTAACCGGCTCGTACGACCACGATTACCACCACTACCACCACCATCATCATCACTACTACCACCACGGCTACCTTAAAGCCAGCCGGCCACTCTGACCACTCTGCCCGATGTATGCTACCCCACAACACACAATCTAACTCGTACGTAGCTCGGACTCGAAAGGAGTCAGGGCTTTCAGTAGTTCACGAGCCGCTTTTACGTGGCGAGCTCACTGACGCTCCGTGGAATGTAGTTCTCGGGGCAAACAAAAATTTGACCACATCCATCACAAGGAAAATCTTCCAAACTCATTTCCTTTCAAATCTGACTCTTGATACATCAATAACTGTGGAGGGAAAGTGTAAATATTTGGTTAAGGATCCGATAGAAGAACCCTGAATAGTCTGCACGTTTTTCTTAAAGTCCTGGTTGAGACAAAGGTCCAGACACGAGTTGAGTGTCCTTCCTTTCTCGCCTCTCTGTGTCTTGTGGCTAAAGGGTCTGACGGTTAACTCGCACGAGGCTCCTGGAGTGATCTCCAGAGTGGGAGTATTATTATATTGGATGATCCCCGTAAGCTGGACGAGAAAGAGGCCGGCGTACCAAGAGTCCTCGGCGAGAAAAGAACGAGGAGGGGGAGGAATCGGTGAGTCTACCAGCGCCAGCGCCACACTCGGAGTAAAGGAAGTGGAAGTGGAGGCGGCGAGAGTGAGAACGGTCTATAGAAACATTGCCAAGTTAATACAGCACAGACTCAGCGCCAGTGCTGCCGCTTATACATCGCTACTGACAATCCTGGTGGCCGTCGTGGTGGGTGAAACACACAGAGAACGAACGAAGGGATATAGAGGGAGTCACGAGGAGTGGGAGCGAAAGTCGACTGAGTCGAGTCTCAAACGGAGTGGGAAGACCCTGGACTGCCAGTTTTCGCGGACACGTGACGACACTTGGCGCTCGACGACGCTCGTTCATTTCTATAGACTAACCTGAACAATCCGTCATAGCATTTAAACTGTATTAACAAAAAAACGTTTAGGAATTTAACGACAACAAAGTGACAAAGAAATTATCATTTATTTATCGGTTATCTGGTGTTTGGAAATTCGTGATCGTTGAATTTCCAATTGCGGATGACGTCAATGACGGTGGTGCTGTAGCCGCAAAGTGTTTGTTAATTCGCAGTGCTGTCAAAATCGTGAACTGTGATGAAATCAGGATACCTTAGAATCCAAGTGAATTTGATAATCTGACACATACGAGTGATATTATAAACGTGCGGCAGTGACTGTTACCGATATTCGGAAATTGGTTCACAGAGGAAATATCCAACGAGTGACAGTGGATGATTACTGACTGGATATACTCGCGCTTTTTTCTTGGTGTCTTGTTTTTTTTTTGTTTTTTTTTTAAGTGACGATACAAGTGTTAAAGTCTTCCAACGATTTGATGTGAGGATCGAACATAATTGACGATTGTGCTGTGATCGATCGGTCAAAGTGATCGAAAGCGTTGAGAGATCGTTTTGGAAAATTGATAAGCTGTCACCGAGCACGCGATTGGGAAATTCGGAGATAGAGCCGGTGGGTCAACTGTCCCGACGGTTCTTGTCCGGTTATGATGATGATTTAGCAGGTTTTGGAGCTACGGGATACGTTGACAGAACTGTCACGACGGTCTGCACGGTGTACGCGCTGGACAGGAGCGCTTCGGGGCTGGGGGTGGTCGGGGGTGTCATCGGCGGTGGCGTCGGTGGGGGAGGTCCGGGGGTGGTTGGCATCTGCGGGCCGCCGCCACCTACCGCGTCCCTCACGCCGACGGATTACGTTAACGCCGCTTCAGCTGCCGCTGCGGCATGCGGATATCCTCCGCAGCAGCCACCTCCGCCTCCTTCTGCCGTTGGATCCTCGAGTATTTTGTCAGCTAACAACGTATCCTCTCACCCTCAGCACCCACAGTCCTCGGTTGGTGTCGTTGATCATCCGGGCGCGATGACGCCTACATCAGCACCACCGCCACCCTCCACAGCCACTGTCACCAATAATCCCGTCGCTATGAGTCAACTCGGCACCGTTTATGCCACCAAGAGACGAAGACGCAACGGCAAGAGGTCAGTCAAAGTGGGATTTTATAATATACACCCAGTCAACACCAAAAAGTCCATTGGGGGCAAGTGACAGTGATAGTCCAACTTCCTTTTTCAGGCTTATGTCCAAGAAAACTTACATAAAAATCACGCAGACTTTCCATCAATGGTTTTCTTGGGAAGAGTCTGGGGATGATTTCTGTTGTTAGGGAGGGAATGGATGAATATTGCAGGAACTCTGGCGTATATTGTTCAGTGTAGTAGAATGACATAATTACTAGCAAGATTGATAATTTTTTCATAGATAGAAAATCAACGCATTTGTACTTTTTTATTCAAGCCCTGGGTGTGTTAAAGTGCAGATTGAAGTTGAGTTTTTTTCTTTCCTCGTCGCCTTATGTCCTATGGCTAAGGACAGAAATTTTACACTGTTTATGACACCAAAGGACAAAGATACGACAAGTCCATTGGGGGCAAGTGACAGTGATGGTCCAACTTCCATTTTCAGGCTTATGTCCAATAAATCCTACATGAAAATCTCGCAGTCTTTCCATCAATGGCTTTCTTGGGAAGAGTATGGGAATGATTTCTGTCGTTAGGGAGAGAATGAATTAATATTCCAGGGACTCTGGTGTATGTTGTTCAGTGTAGTAGAATGACATAATTACTAGCAAGATTGATAATTTTTTCATAGATAGAAAATCAACACATTTGTACTTTTTTATTCAAGCCCTGGGTGTGATCAAATGCAGATTGAAGTTGAGTTTTTTTCTTTCCTCGTCGCCTTATGTCCTATGGCTAAGAACAGAAATTTTACACTGTTTATGACACCAAAGGACAAAGATACGACAAGTCCATTGGGGGCAAGTGACAGTGATGGTCCAACTTCCTTTTTCAGACTTATGTCCAATAAATCCTACATGAAAATCTGGCAGACTTTCCATCAATGGTTTTCCTGGGAAGAGTATGGGAATGATTTCTGTCGTTAGGGTGGGAATGGATGAATATTCCAGGGACTCTGGCGTATGTTGTTCAGTGTAGTAGAATGACATAATTACTAACAAGACTGATCATTTTTTCATAGATAGAAAATTAACACATTTGTACTTTTTTATTCAAGCCCTGGGTGTGTTAAAGTGCAGGTTGATGTTGAGTTTTTTTCTTTCCTCGTCGCCTTATGTCCTATGGCTAAGAACAGAAATTTTACACTGTTTATGACACCAAAGGATAAAGATACGACGACAAGTCCATTGGGGGCAAGTGACCGTAATAGTCCAACTTCCTTTTTCAGGCTTATGTCCAATAAATCTTAAATTAAAATCACGCAGCCTTTTCATCAATAGTTTTCTTGGGAAGAGTATGGGAATGATTTCTGTCGTTAAGGTGGGAATGGATGAATATTCTAGGGTCTCTGGCGTATGTTGTTCAGTGTAGTAGAATGACATAAGTACGAGCATGACTGATACTTTTTTGATAGATAGAAAATCAACACATTTGTACTTTTTTATTCAAGCCCTGGGTGTGATAAAGTGCAGATTGAAGTAGAGTTTTCTTCTTTTCTCATCGCCCTGTGTCCTAAGGCTGAGAATAGAAATTTTACGCTGTTTATGACACCAAAAGGCAAAGACGCAACGACATGAGATCATCGAAAGTGGAATTTTATGATAGACATGGAAAGAAGCGTATGGATATAATTTCTATAGTTAGAATATTTCTATGGTACAATAGTACCATATACAATAGCTAAAATAACGAATTTCAAAATAATGACCAATCTAGATTCGGACGTTCATTATATTTAAATTCGCTATTTTGACCCCCCATCTTATTAAAATGCAATCAAAATGGCGAATGGATGAAATAGCAAATTTCAAAATAATGGCCATTCTAGATGAAGACGTTCATTATTTTTAAATTCGTTATTTTAGCCATTTGCTATTTTGGTCATTCGCTATTTTGACCCTGTTGCTCAATGTGTCATCATGACATAATTGTTAGCAATGCTGATCATTTTGAATAGATGAAAGATCAACGACGTTCCATCTTTTAAAGTTCCAATTGAAATAAAGAGCTGAGTGAAATTGCGTTTTCTTCCGTCCCCGACTCTCCGTTTGTCTTGGCTAAAGTCTGACTGAAAATTCGTATTGTTTATGTCACCTAGAGACGAAAACGTAATGGTAAGAAATCATGGGAATGTCTGCTATAGGTTGGGTGGGAATGAAGTCCATTTCCCCACTTTGACATATGTTCCTCATTGCAGCTATGGCTTTAGTCTGTGTAAGTAGTTCTGCAACTGGGGATATGAGAACTGTAAAGTGTGTAATAATGGTTCCTATACCCACTGCTATACTGTATCCGGGGAATGTTTCTACTGTATGAATACATGGTAAAAAATCTTTACTTTGTTTTATGAATGTCAGGGAATTTTTTATTCCGTGAAGAGAAATGACTATTTATAAACCAACTTTATTTTCTTACTATATTTAGAAATATCGATTGTCAATTCCATCTGTTAATTTTTGTTTGTCAGGGAGAAATCATCTTGCGTGAAATTATGCGTTGCAGTTAGTAAAATAACGTAATTGGGACACTCAGGAAAATCGTGGCAACAACTATTAAATCTTATTCAAGAGTTATCCAACAGTTATATTGACTTTTCCATCAATGAAATAGTTACGGTAACTATGGGACATATAAAATATATATATATGAGGATTTCATAACGTTGTATTAATAGTTATTAACACCACATTTTAATCTCATCTTACTGCTTCATTCGACAGTTAATTTCACCCAGATAAATCGTCGCAACTATAGAGTGACAATTATTCGTATTTAGTTTATGCAACTATTTTTTACCAAATACAATAATGTTAAAATAGTTATTACGTTTTTATAGTTATTTTTATATCAATAATAGCTACTACGATTTGAGTATACTATAAAATTCCTTTCGCGTAACCACAGTGGCAATTCACTGTCATTAATGATGCACCCAAGTAGCATTTATATTTTTTATTTATGACATTACAAATAATAATGAATACGTATACGATTACCACAACATTTTTTTCGCGGTTTAATTAGCGCCGTTGAACTACCCGGTTAATCCATTGGATGTCGTTAAGACGAGGCTTTTTAGCAAACGGCATTTAGATAAAAGAGTAATTTCAAATTAAGCGTCGCTAAGGTAATGCGCTATTAGTGCATGGAATATCGCAAAGAGGCGTACAGCGAAGAGAGACGCTCGTGCGCCTCTATCGATCGTAAATCGCGACGATCGAGATAATGGCAAATCGTTATGGACAGATAGTAATACACTTAGTCTGGGTAATATGTAGTTTCGCGCACACGCCGTTTCTCGTCGTGATATCGTTACACCCGTAACGATATCACGGTGCGCTTCGTCTATGTGAAACGAGAACTGCGACTATTACAACTCTGACAGTCTTTATGAAGCCGATTGAGAACCAGTTGCGTTTGCAATCACTCGCTGCTTGATTCGCACTGAGCACTTTGCGCCAAGATATACATTTCCCATTGCCTTTCAGTCTCGTTTCCCACCCGAGAACGATTCACACTCACTGTATCTTTTTTTTCCTTCTTTTTATACTATCACAAGTGTATTGCAGTATACTGAGCGAGGGGGAAGACGCTAATCCGACGTATATCGCCTTATGCATGAAGTAATGTAACTATGTGTAGGTACCAACTTATAAGTCACACTCGTCGTATGTGGATATTGTTGTTTTAGGTTGGCCAGTTAATGGCTAGAAACGATAATACGCACAACATTTTTTCTCTCGCCCTTTCGCTAATACTATACTATACCCACATGCCAGTCTCTCGGCCAAGGGATTATTTACCAAGCCGAGGAATTTTTACTTACTTTTTGTTTGTTTTCGTTTCACTCCCTCGGTACTTGATATCGAGGGCTTCAGGGGTGCTCAGTTTCGAAATTTGCTATGAATCAGACGAATAAAATTTGACATTACACTGTGAAAAATTGAATGCAGTTTTATGTGCATACATTGCAATTAATATACAAGGTTGATGGAAAATAAATGGAATCTTAAGAGTATTTTTATTTTTATGATTTACATTGTGAACAATCGACTTTTAGTTTAATGGACTGTTACTGCTATTTTATATGCATAAATTGCAGTACTTAAACTAATATATAAGATTGATGTAAAATTAATGTACAAATACGACAAATTTTAAGGGTACTTTTATTTTTATGATTAATTATGATTTGCTATAAGAGTACTTCAATTTCAATGTTTTACTTTATTCTTTCTGTAAAAGAACGTTCATTTTATGTTACAATTATGTATCAAATTTAATATATCGATAGCTGAATAATTATTGCATTCAATAAAATGAAAAACGAAGAAACGAGTAAGTGGGAAAATTATATTAGGAATATAACAGCAGAGAAAAAAATGTGGGATCAAATTGCTTCAAGAATTTTTTTCTTAAATTATTCATCAAAATTAATATATATGCCGCGTTCGAAATATTCCTGATATGAAAATTTAAAGCTCTCAATTTTCCGTTGAACAATAATGAAGTATTAAAATTAGAAATCCGATTGCACTTACAACATTTTGCAAATAAAAAAATTAGGTTACCTGGAACAAAATTGAAAAAAAAAAAAATCGTGGCACTTTTTGAAAATGTGTTGAAAATGTGTGAAAATTCGCCATACCGTAGGATAAAAGTATTTAGCAAAGAGGTCAAGTTGTGAACTGTCAACAGTGCATCAAAAAAATGATTAATTTTCCCTTGAATAAAATAAAAATTAAAAAAAAAAGTTGACGAGAATTAATAAGATTAGAAATCTAACAGAACAGATTTTTCAAAATTTAATTTTCCATTACGAGGTAGAAAATTGAAAAAAAAAATATCGTGGGTTTGATTATCTTTTGTTTCCTCATAGAGGAAGCTTTGTTTTCAAGAAAAAAAAAAATTTCGAGATTTTTATGTCAGATTACTCAGAATGGTTTAAAACGTCGAGAAAAGTGGTTTAGAAAAATTGTCCGAATGTATGTGTGTGTGTGTGTGATGAAAGGCCAAAAATTCATTTAACTGTAACTTTTAAACTATTCGACCGAATCAGCTCAAATTTAAACAACATATACAGTACTGCTTAATCTTTAAATGGTATAAATTTCGAAAAAATCGATTGACACATTTAAATTTTATAAGAATTCTCAAATTCTGAAAAAAGTACGTAAATGCTCTAGCTCGAACGAATTTTTAGCTATCGGGCTGAAACTTCGTCTAAAAATGGAACAAAGTGATGCGACCTTTGCTATTCAATTTGGGCGAAATCTGCAAAGCGGTTAAGTTTTTATGATATTTTGAATTTCCCGAAAAATTTTCGTTTTGCTCTAATTCAGGTAAAATTTCAACAAATCAACTGAAATTTTTTACCCTGGAACAATAACATTCATCCCTACTACGTATCAAATTTGGTGATGATCGGTAAAGCGGTTCGGATCTTACGTTATTTTGAATTTTCTTGAAAAATTTACTAATGTTCTGCATTTCGTGAAACATAAAAAAATAAGAATAAATTACAACAAGTATGCAAAGTAGAATCTTGCACATTGCTTCCTCATTATTTTTCGCTTTTTACAAAGCTTCCTCTATGAGAAGCCAAAATTGATTAACATACTTCCTCATAGAGGTACACCGAGAGAAAAGATTTCATTGATGCCAAAGAAATGGGTGGATTCATTTTTTTCTCATTGATTTCAACGAAATATTTCTTTAATTTCAATGAAATAGTGCATTTCAATTGAATTTCAAAGAGAACATTTCATTGCCTGTAAATAAAGATTTACTTAGTGAGCATATAATAACGAAAAGTTTCATTGTCTCAAAGAGACGTTTTCATTGGTTGAAAGAAACGTTTTCATTGATCTCTCTCTCGCACCTAACCTCACTGTTTTGTTTTCCAGTTCTCTCGAACGAACGGCTTCGAGTTTCGAGGAGCCAGAAGCTTAGCCTATTTCTGCCGTACTTCCTTACATACTCACAAAATTTGAGCTTTATCTGCCGCGTACTTCAGGAAAAAATAGGTTTCGAAATTTTGAGCTGGTGAGAAGAAGGTTTCATTGAATCAGAGACGATATCTTTGAAATCAATGAAAAAGGTTCATTGGTTCAAAGAAATGTTTCTTCGAAACAATGAGTTGGAGATCATTCAAAGAAAATATAGTATAGAAATTCAAGTATTTCATTTCATTGGCAATGATTTCCGTGAATCAATGAAACTTTTGCTCTCGGTGTAGCTTTGTACAAAGCGAAAAATAATGAGGAAGCAATGTGCAAGGTTCTACTTTACATCCTTGTTTGTAAATACATGCGCAATCGCTAAACCCTAGGACAAAAGTATTTAACGAAGAGGTCAAGTTGTGAAACCCGTTCATCCGTGCTTACATTACTCAGCAATAGCAAGTGCGTTGCTGTAGAGCGAGCACATGAGCCACAGTATCCGTAGGCAAAGATACCATACGAAGGGTTGCTTTTTAGTTGGTTGGTTGCCCGGTGTTGCAAGTGTATACTAAGTCGACAGAGACGGAGCACCGGACTGATTGCCGAGACGTGGAAAACTAAAGCCTCGTGTATACCCCACGAGGTGGTAGATTGCCAATCTGAATTCCACGTCTCCTTGTACTCTTTGTACACGACGAGTACAATATTCTAAAACCCGGCTAAATACTACAAAAGCTTTTGAGGCAAGATCGTAGCCGATCGATTACGTCGCTAGAATAACTCTGATAACGTTTAGCTTTTTCTTTCATCTCGTTTTTATTATTTTATATACATATATATATACAAATTCTTTTTTTGCGTTGGCGTTAGAAAGTCACGAGGTGAATAAAGTGAATATAAAGTGAAATGTACCGGCGAGCGTGTGACATTTCTTGAGTGAAAGGAATATCGATAATTCTTTTTATTAAACAAGATTAAAGATTCAAGGCGATTATGCCTCAAGGACTCGCGAATCGTCGTAAAAAGTGTAGAGAACTTGTGTAGTTTGACGATTTTTTCCGCCTTTCTTTTTACTTTATGGGAAAAAATATAGGCGCGTTTATAACCCCACTATTAATTAATCGAAAAAAAATAACCACTACGATGTACACTGTAATTCTGCTAGATTATAAGCTTTTTACCATCGGCATTACCATAAACTGGTCTTCTGGTAGACTTGTACAGTGGTAGATATGTTTTACGAAATTAAATCCCTGTAGAGTGGTTTTTTTAAGGCAAATTAATGGCAGAGGTCTAAGTGTGTCGAAGTATTAGAGTAAATTTTTTTCTTTAATGACGCAAGGTGGAATAATGAAAAGTCTTTACATTTCGCGAAATAATTCATGCGAAATTTTTGTTATTTTATTGTATCAGAAGATGTCGTAGAGTTTTTACGTTGAGTATTTTAGTAAATACGTTCATTTTATCTACGCATAAAATGCATTTGAAATATACTGTGCACTGAGATAAAATTATGGTATTTGTAACTATAAAGTGACAACTATTCATTTTTAATTCATACAAGCAATTTTTTAATAGTTGCCACAACTATCAAATAGTTGCTATAACTACCAAATAGTTACCATAACTATTTTCACAGTTATTTTCACAGAAAATAGTTGGATGGACTAAAACTTAATAGTTGTCACTTCATAGTTGACTGTACTACTACGATTCCTCTGAGTGTGAAGTGGCATTATTGTTTTTAATTATGGTAATGTCCCGGTAACAAAAAACGGACTAAAAATACAATTAAAAAAAATAGTACACCATCTTTTGAGTTGAGCCCAAATGTTATAAACAATAAGTTAGTTTCGTTATAAACAATAAGTTCATTGAAGAATTTCTGCCATAAATACATTTGAAAATGGGCGTCACTTAGTCATAAAATTGTGTACATTAAACCCATTTACATGTACATATATTGACTATTTTTAGTAACAACTAACGAAAAAATTGCTATGAACAGTTAAATAAATAAAAAACATATTTATTCAACCATACTTACGTGTAATAACAAAATTATTCATGGCTGGCCCTCTTGGATATATCTTTTTATTTATTTTTTTGTCACAGGTACAAAAAATATGAATAAAATTTTTTTTTAACCACCCAGAATCTTTGAAACTAACTACCATTCTTGCTTTACATTGAATGTCATGTTTAAAAGCAGAAAATAAAATTAATTTGATTTTCTCGCAGAATTTTTGCCCCACGAAAAAATCTAGATAGACGTTCCATAGAAACGTACATTTACGGTGTTTTAACGAGGAAGCTATTGCCAGAGGTAACGGAGGTAATGGGTGGCTAAAAAATCGTTCGCGTCCTGCGCCGAACCCTCAAGCCTCTGCTAATTCAGTCCCATCGTTCTACTTACACTACCCGGAGCGAGGCGAAAATAAGGGCAAGAGATGCGAACATAGCCCGCGGTTAAACTCGTATAGGCTTCGGTTATAGTCGACGACTGGCTTTGGGGTCCATACAGAATGGTAAAGGCAAAGGATAGCAGCGTCGAGCCAAGTGCAGTTTGTGTATATATATGCGGATAGCTTCGAATCTGTAGCACAGGCAAAGGCCACCACCGCATCGAACCGTTGCCCGTCGCCCCGCGGTGCCCTACCATTTTGACGCAAAGTAAATCGGCCGCGAGCAACGTTCGTCAAATCACTGTTATCTTGGCGCCACTCGTGATTGCAAAGAAATCCCTGTGTTCGCCACTGCAGTGACCTTCGTTCTCGAATGTCATTCGTTGTCTCTTTGATGGCAGGAAGTATTCTTCCATGTGCCAGAAATCCGAGAATATGACCATCACAGTGTTTAGTCGGTCGTGAACAGTTTTTAAGAACCGGAATTTGTGTGTTTGGAAAAAATGCAAGAATGTCACTAATTGGTTTAGGAACATCGGTCTACGCCGAGAGAAAAGATTTCATTGACGCCAAAGAAATGGGTGGATTCATTTTTTTTTTTTTTTCATTAATTTCAACGAAATATTTCTATGATTTCAATGAAATAGTGCATTTGAATTTCAAAGAGAACATTTCATTGTCTATAAATAAAGATTTACTTAGTGAGCATATAATAAAGAAACAGTTTCATTGTTTTAAAGAGACGTTTTAATTTATTCAAAGAAACGTTTTCATTGATCTCTCTCTCGCACCTAACCTCACTTTTTTGTTTTTCGGTTCTCCCGAACGAACGGCTTCGAGTTTCGAGGAGCCAGAAGCTTAGCATATTTCTGCCGTACTTCCTTACATACTCACAAAATTTGAGCTTTATCTGCCGCGTACTTCAGAAAAAAATAGGTTTCGAAATTTTGAGCTGGTAAGAAGAAGGTTTCATTGAATCAGAGACGATATCTTTGAAATCAATGAAAAAGGTTTATTGGTTTTAAGAAATGTTTCTTCGAATCAATATCACTACTTTTCATTGGGTTTGAGATGATTCAAAGAAAAGATAGTATTAAAATTCAAGTATTTCATTTCATTGGCAAAGATTTCCGTGAATTAATGAAACTTTTTCTCTCGGTGTAGTTTATCACTACGTGGGTCGTAAATAGTGAAGATGGTCTGACTCTACATGGGATGATTTGACACAATAAAAAGTCCACACTGGTTAACTGTACACAAAATCAAAACAGTACACCTAAAAGACCTACACAAAAACCTGTACATTGAAAACAAAACAAAAAAATGTAAATAAAACCTGTACACAAAAAATGTACACTGACCAGCTGAACAGTATTCACTGAGAGAAAAGGATATCGTTGATTTAACGACTTCACATGATAAAATGAATATAGGAAGACTTCCAATGTTTTATGGTTGAAGCGATAATAATATGGTTCAGTAAACGATACTTGTAAGATTATTGGGAACAAACGTTGACATCGTATATGCAACGAAATGGTATATTTGAAGCTATTATCATTTTGATGATTGCTACTATAATTATATTTGCTATAACCATAAAATAGAGACGTTTCTCCTGAGAATTATATTAATGGTTCATCCAATTATTTTCTTATATTTGCTATAACCATAAAATAGAATTATAGTTTATAGTTAGATTATCGGCGGTCTAACTATTTTTTTTTATTACCAGATTTTTCTCTCAGTGTTGTGTATAGTGTTTTTGTGTACAGTTTTATCGTAGAACAAGGTTTTGATTGTATAGAGAAGTCCAGTTTACACAATAAATGTACACTAACCAGCTCAAAAGTAATGTGTATAATGTTTTTGGTGTAGACATGTTAGGTTTACTATTTTGTCATGCACATTTCAGCGGTGTGGTGGTTTTGTGTACAGTTTTATCTTACAGCTAGTGGGTACAAAATTTCGATTCTATAGAGAAGTCCAATATACAATTTTGTACAGTTTCAGATGTTTAGTTGTCAGTTGAGAAATTGAGATATAATGTGTACAGTTTTCTTTTTAATAAAAAGTCTACACAGGTCAACTGTACACAAAATCAAAAAAGCCTAAAAGCTATACACAAAAACCTATACATTAAATACAAAAAAAAGTGTAAACAAAATCGGAGGACGAAAAAATGTACACTGACCATCTGAACTATACACATCTTGTGTATAGTGTTTTTGGTGTAGGGATGTTAGGTGTACTATTTTGTCGTGCACAGTTCAGCGGTGTAGTGCTTTTGTGTACAGTTTTGTCTTAGATTTAGTGGGTACAAAGTTTTGATTCTATAGAGAAGTCCAGTTTACACTTTTGTACAGTTTCAGGTGTTTAGTAGTCAGTTGAGAAATTGAAATATTTTGTGTACAGTTTTCTTTTTGTGTAGAGATGTTAGATATAATGATTTGTTCGCGTACAGTTAAAACGTGTCGAATTATGGTGTACTTTTTTTTGTACATCTGGTCGGTGTCATTGTTTTTTTTGCTTCCTCGTAGAGGAAGCTTTGTTTTCGTGAAAATTTTCTTTTTTCGCGTTTTTCATGTCAGTACACTCAGAATGGTACAAAACTTCGAAAGAAGAGATTTAGAAAAAATGTGTGTATGTGTGTATGTGTATGTTACACGCTCAAAAAATGTAAACCTTTATAACTCGGGACGCCTCAAGATATAGAGCTGAAATTTACACCATAGATAAAGGGGTCAATCCTCATCGTTCATACCAATTTTTGTTAAAATCCCCATGATCGTTAAATTTTTACGCGGTTTTGAAATTTTTCAAAAATGTCTGTTAACGCGATAACTCTTTTAATTTTCGAGATATTAAGCTCAAAATTGGTATGTATGTGAGCTTTCATATACCGGTAATCCCTATTAAATTTGGTTAAGATCGGTTGAAACGATAAAATTTTATGAAATATTGATTTTTTGAATTTTTTGATTTTTTTTCTGCTATGCGAATTTTGGTATCAAATATCGAGCTGGGAGTTAAATGAGTGCCAGATTCATGATTAACAGAAAAATACGTCAGATATAGCCCAGAAATGTTGAACTATACCATATTTTCATAGCGATAATGTACAGTCGATATTGCGAAAAGTAACGATTTATGTCGTATAAACTATTCATATCCTTGCTTCCCAATGAAATTTCGGAAAACACCGATTTCTATCGTGTTCTACAAAAAAAACAGAGAAGATAGAGTATTCAAGGGAGATTCCGGACCATTCGTTCGTATTATATTTTCACAAAGCGGGAGTGTGCGCTTATTTATTTATTTAAAACAAGGATGCAAAGTAGAATCTTGCACATTGCTTCTTCATTATAAAGCTTCCTCTACGAGAAAGCCAAAATCAATTACCATACTTCCTCTTAGAGGTTGCTTCAAAAACCGAAATATAATGAGGAAGTAATGTGCAAGGTTCTACTTTGCATCCTTTTTTGTACAGCTGTCAGGTGTATAGATTTCATTCGTGTATATCGGTTAGATGTGCCTTTTTTTGTTTAAACTTGGGTAGTATAGAAATTTCATTTAGTTTTTATTGTGCCAAGTTGTACGGTGTCGAGCCTAACTATAGACTAAAACGTCAATGACACGCCGTGGCCCACCATTGTGGAACTTGAATGGAACAGATGTTGGATGAACACCCAACAGTTGGACCTGATACTTTCTATGCTATTAGTCTTGAACTTGTCCATTAGTGGATTAAATATGTACATAATTACATAATTCTATATGCAGAGGCTCTGAATTCGAACACCAGGAGTAGGCCATGGTAATTCATTCAACGCAGCTGTAATAGAATTCTGGGTACAATCAGATATGTTGCAGTTCTTGAGTCAAATTATGAATATACAAGAAGAGTAGGATCTAGTATAAATTACCATATGACGTGACAAAAATTTTGAATAGTGACCTGGACATTTTCAATTTTGTTCACAGGGGGTGATATACACTCGGAAAAAAACTTGGTTAGAATTACCAAAAAATTGGTTAATAATGTTATGAAGAGAACTTGGTGGGCATAACCAAGTTATTGACTAACATAACTAAGTTATTTGCTAAAATAACCAAGGATTTGGAAAGACAACCAAGTATTTAGTACGCGTAATCAATAACTTGGTTGAGCCAACCTAATTTTTCTTGGTAAAATTTTTAACCAATATCTTACTAAGTCTAACCAAGCGTTTTTCTCCGTGTAGTCCTGCAGTAACAATGACTATAGCAGTTCTATATCTAAATAAATATTTTTAACTTGAACCTTTCTCCGTGTATAAATTTGTAAAAATGATGTTTAAGTGACGTTTCTTTTACTTTTGGATCTATGCATCAGGGTTCATGTATACAGTAAACAATTTAACCGTATAATTGGAGTGCCAGATTTTGAAGCTCTGTTAATTCGACTGAAACAGCAACACAAAAATTGTATAAATCTGTCGAACATACAAAAAAACGTCACATTAACACAAACATTCTTTTGAAATTACATATTTTTACATTCAAAATTTCTATAAGGTAAAAATACACAATTATCGACACCATATTTATGTACTTTTTTTTGCAAAACCAGAACCTGACAGAAAAACTTCTGTCGACTTATCAAAAATTTTCTTGGACAAAAAATAACTAAAAATGCCGAAATTTCAATTGAGTTTTTACTGTGCATGAAAATTTATTACAATGAAAGACCAGATGACATGCGCTGAGAAAATTGAATGTGGCACCAATCGGAATGTAAGGTAAACGACCCTGTTTGTGATCCTGCCTCGGTTTGTGACCCCCGATAGCTATTTTACACTGTCATAAATGTAATTTACGTCGAATTTTAACTTTATTATCGCCAGATTAAAGAGCTTTTTTAATAGTTATTTTCGGCAATAAACAAATTTCGTAACAAATTATTTAGAAATACATTTCACCGGTAAAAGCCGTGGTATTGCGTCTCAGTGAGTTCGAACCGCCATTCCTAGATGGAGCTCACTAGCTGCATCGTTCGCGTATTTGATCGTTTCCATTCTTAAGTAAGTATAATACAACATAACAATTATATGAAAATGATCACAATAATTAGATTTATCGACAAAAAATAGAATACTTAAGCTATTGATTAGTTTTTCCCGTAAACTCAAGGGGTCAATAACTCCCAACGTAATTGTGGTTATTGACGCGGTTGATGACCCTCTCAATATTTACGATTTTTACTTGTTGCTGAAAATTAGGTTAGGATTGAATACTGTATAAATTTCAACATTTAACGTTATTATGGCTTCGTTTTCATTTAATTATCGATATTTTTTCCAAATTGGAGTTCGAAAAACCCGTATAGGTGTCAGAAACCCGGTACACGCGGGGGTCCGGACCTACGGCGTCAGTGTTACGATCCCGGTACACGCGGCGGTCAGGACCTACGGCGTCAGTGTCACAAACTCGGTACACGCGAGGGTCACAATCTACGACATGAGTGGTTCTGCAGGGTCAGGAACCCCGGCAGTAGACAAGCAGTATTTAAATAATGTTTTTATTAATATTCTCAACATTTTGCCTTTGAAGAATAGTCTAATCTGTTTCAGAAGGTTTTAATGCACGTATTGAAAACGTTCATTTTCAGTTTAACAATATCACGCATTTGTAAATAACAGAAAATCGACCCCGCTGCTCTAAAGGTGTCACAAACTGGGCCGTTTACCTTAGTCAGTTTGTTAGACAATTAGTTATTCGCGTTCTCGTTTATTTAGTTAGATAATTATTTGTCGTTGTAATAATAACGTTATTGCACCTCAGCAAAATATCTGTATAGTAGAGTCGAACATATAGTTTTTTGATTGTGCATACAATCGATGCATATATGGAGTATATAAGTTAGGGTATCTTTGCGAGTCTCAGATGCGTCAAGAATTTTCCAAAAATTTAAGAACTTTCGAGGAAGCAAAGGCGGTACCTACGATACCCGACTCTTGTTCTTCTCGCGTTCTCACTCGCTCTCATTGCGTTCGCCCGGCTAATGACAGCAGCTTCTATAATTTGGAGTTTTTGAGCGAACGGCCAAATTGCCGACGAAGGGAGGGATTACTGTTATTACACTCGACTCCCCGGACTCGCGCTGGATTCTGATTATACTTTAGTCAGTCTTTCTTGACTCGTCCCGACTGTCAGCTGAGAGCGACGAGGTTCTTCAGTTCGGTATTCTATCTTCTCATCTCGTTCACTCGCGGCGTATATTTTTGCACTGGCCTGTCCATCTTCCACGCGTCATCTGTTTGTTATTTTATTCCCTGTTTGCTTCAACGCAATCTCGTCAACAAAATAACGGAAAAGTAAAATTTCGTTGGAGTCAATATAAGGGCATTAAACGAATAAAAATTATTTCAAAATTTTTCACGCTGGAATTATCATAGATTATTGCGACTACTAAGAATTCAAATTATTATTAAAGAATAATATAAATTATTCAGAATTATTGTGGAAATTCGAAAAATTTTTGTTTTGCATTATAATTACAATAATCTTCCCACTTTTTGCAAAAATTTCAGTTAACTTGACGTAATCTGCGTTGCATATAGCGAATTTAAAAAAAAGTTGAAATGGTAAAAAATGCGGAAATAAATGGCAATTTTATAAAAATGAAATAATTGCGCGGCAGCAGGAAGATAATTATTTAAAGCTGGTACCTTTACGTCATTTTTTTGTTCGTAAGGAACAAAAATCTTAGCAAGCAGTTGAACCAAATAATAACGATTTTTAACCGACGTTCAATAAAAATGTTACATTGACATTTCACGGTAATCATTAATTTTCATTTTTTTAATACTTTATATAAGGATAGTATTTTCAAATTCTCTTTTTCCCTATATTTTCTCTATGCATGTAATCCTTCTGAATCCCATAAAATGAGTATGGCAAGCCGAAGCTATCATTATATTTTATATCATTGTTCTCGTTACATAACTATCATTATTTTTTTTTCACAATCGTCGCACGGCTACAGTTACAGACGAAATGAATATTATATCACTACTACCTTAAGCTTGTGGCTTGATTCAACGTCGCTCTAGGCAATTCCCATGAATTCCCCTAATTGTTCTTAAAAAAAATTAAAGCCGTGTTTGATCTCATCGTGAAACATTTTACGATAATCAATAAAATAATATTCTGAATATTGATGAGATTTTGTGACCGTCGTTCATCAGTTTGGTCCTAATGATGCTTCGATATTTCGCTAATTTGTGATATTTAAGCATCGCTCGTAAATTCGGAACTTTCTTTTGACGATGCGCGCATCGGTAATTCAGAAACAGAAGTTTTATTGCTTTAAGGTAGTACTCGTGTCTCATACTAATCAACTGACGAACTGACCCAACATTTTTGTAAATCCTCATCAATTTTGAAAATGTTGTATTTTATTAATTACTGTGAGAATTAATTTAATACAGCTAAATTTTAACCCCCAAAGTTTACATAAGTTGAGCGGCAAGCACTATTTTAATCCTTTTATGTCAAAATCCTTTTTGGATTAAAAACAAATTATTTTTATTAAACGATAAAATTAGAAAGTGGCTGTTCTTCAAAATGCATTTTTTACATTTCAATCTGTAAATGTCATTTTATTAGTAAAATAAATATATAGGTGGTCGTTTTTATAGAATTTTACCGTTGGTTAAATTTGTTTAGGAGTATTTCATGAAAATGCGAGGAGATGTCTTGAAAAATTGTTTTTATTTTTTTAAATATATTGAGTTGGTTATTTTAGGGTTGATACGCGCAAAAAAAGGCTTGGTTAGAACAACCAAGGCGCTTGGTTATATATGCGCCAACTAAGTTATAGGTTAGACCAATCAAGGTATTTGTTAACCAACCAAGTTATTGGTTGACTAACTAAGATGATTTGGTTGGTGTAACCAATAACTTGGTTGGTGAAATAATAACTTGGTTAGTCTAACCAATAACTTAGTTGGCGCATATATGAACGTATCTCACACGGAAAAAAGGCTTGGTTGGAACAACCAAGTGCCTTGGTTATATATGCGCCAGACAATTAATTGGTTAGGCTACCAATTTCTTGGTTGGTCTAACCAAGTCACTTGGTTAGCTTACCAAGTGACTTGGTTAGACCTTAAATTATAATAACCAAGTGACTTGGGTAGACCAACCAAGTTATTTGTTAGGCTACCAAGTCACTTGGTTAGCTTACCAAGTGACTTGGTTAGATCTTAAATTGGTAGCCTAACAAATAACTTGGTTGGTCTAACCATTAATTGTCTGGCGCATATATAACCAAGGCACTTGGTTGTTCCAACCAAGCTTTTTTTTCCGTGCACAAATATTTGACTTTCACGGCCTCAAAGAATACGAATCTAGTTAAGGAGCACAGGATTGCCAATTTTTTGTACTCATCTTAAGACCTTTAGAAAGCAATATTCGTTCATGGACAAAGCATCATATACAGGGTGCTCGCATAAAAAAAACATATTATTATTTTAACTAAAAATCATTTATTTGGTGTTAATTCATTGTAGGAACTATGTGTTATTGTGTTTTAGAAGTGTTTAACCTACTTTCAATTTTTTTTTTTTTTTAATGACCCATTGAAGGCATAGTTTTATCCTTTCCAATAAGTCATTTTTCTAATTCAATTTTACTCAATTCGTATGCAGAAAATGAAAAGTATGACTGGTAATGACTCCACTAACTCAAAATATAATTTAGATAATCTAGGAACGATAATAGTTTGAATTTATTATGCGAATTTATAAACCTGACATTCTCGAACCTGACAATTGAATACATTTTGACTCAGAAAAAAATTGTTTCTCGTCGAGAGGTCGGGCACATCTGCGCACATCTAATTCGTGATAAGAATAACGTACTCAGATGGAATTTAATTATCTTACTTGACTAGTTTGGCCGGATAACGATGCGAAAAACCTGACATTTATTCTCCACGCAGCAATATGAGTCCATGTCGCAGAACGTTGCGAGCAAAATAATTGACTCTCCGACATAAATTTCACTTCATTCTATCCGTGATGATCCTACCTTTATGTGCATCCAATTCATTTGGTTCAATTAGCTTGTGCTGATATTCCTGCACCATATAACGGTGGATGTCAGGTTCACCATCGAAACCGAGTGACAGACGTTCACAGGATAACCGCTTAATTTTTTGACATGTTTGGCGATTACAATTAGGTACATTATGTTCATTGCACCTTTCCAGAATTTCATGATTTTTTTCTTATTTTTCTGAAGGTGCATATCAAGGCTACACCCGTACGAAGTGACGCGAAAATCAGAGTTACAAGCGAAAATGTTGTTAATTTCCGCATTTGAACCAGGATAAAACAGTCTATTGGTGCATTATAACATTAAATTATTTTTTTTCAGATAGATTATGCTTCGTACATCTTAGTAAAAGGTTGATACCCGCGTGATTCATTCTGTGTAAATTACTATGTCATTCCGCAGTCGAGTTACACGAAAGTCAAAGGTTTGTGAGATATGCCCACATAACCAAGCGCCTTGGTTGATCTAACTAAGCCTTTTTCTCCGTGTACAAAAAAATATATGGTCCACCTTAATTTTGTATTACATTTAGATCGGCAAGTGAAAGATTTATTCCGATATCCCTTCAAGGAATCTGAATCTTAATTTTGCACAGCTGTATCCACAAACGGGACTTCTTGTCGTGACTCTCGTATGTATAGTTGCCTACGAAATAAGTGCAGAACCTTTCACACGCGCCGGAGGACGACGGTCCTCGAATCCAGAGCTTCAGGCTGCGCGTCTTCCTCTCGGCTTTGAGCTGATTAGTTCTTAAGTAATTGCCGCGCGCTCGCAGTCGCCGCCACCGTCTTATTGCCTTATAAACGCGCTTTATGACTTCGTGATGAACCTGTCCCTAAAACCACCTCGATTCCATTCCCCCATGTGTATAAAAATTCATCATCGAGAAAGAGACGGGGTTCTAAAAAATACTCAAAATATATTATTGTCCTCAAGGCGAATGATTTTTTGAAAATCAAAGATAATATAGTGATTCACAATGAATTGGATTAATTGTAACTAGTTGTTTATTAAGTTTTTAATAAATAACGATTTAAGGCTTGAAATAAAAATTTCTATACTCTAAACGGAATGCACTCTTTGACGATTAAATTAAGACATTGAACACGGAAAAAGTAGTTCTGGCTACCAATTCCAGCATATGATGAGGAATCGTAGTCAAAATTGCAGAATTGTGTTGATATGTACTTGATGAGGTTTAAGTGTAAGATTTTTTTATCAGAAGGGTTTCATCAATAAAAAAAATTCTGTTCTGATTTTTTTAGGTGATTGAGTCCCTTTAAACTGTCCATTGGACAACTTGACCCGTTCCGCAAATTGTATATAATCGTGCCTATCTGGTTTTTCTACTAATTGTGTTTGGTTCAGGTTTGGTTCATGGTTTCACACACATATGAATGTAAGAAGAATACGATTCAAAAGCACATTGAGAGAAAATTATGATATTAGTAACTATGAAGTGCCAACAATCCATTTTTAGTTCGTACGATTAATTTTTTAATAGTTGTCAGAACTATGAAATAGTAACTATAACTACGAAATAATTACCATAACTATTTTCATAGTTACATGAACTAAAAATTAATAGTTGTCACTTTATAGATGACTGCAGTACTACGATTTCTCAGAGTGTAAATTGAAGAAAAGAGAGAGACTGACTTTTAGATGAGATTAACATCGTGTTAAATCTAAATGAAAATAAAATAAATGACTATTATTTCACATCCTTTTTTTTGTAATAATTTAATCACGCAAAGGGTCAATCGCTTCGTGCGCTGAAACGCAGGGTCAGGTCGTGGTACTGTGCGCTGCTGGGAGGAATATGCTCTGTCCGATAGAGCCATAACGAGGCGAAGCGCAGTCTCTGTTGCTCGGGTCCCGGAGAATTTATGCCGCGCTGGAAGAAACGAGTGGCCGCTGCGATCCGGATTGTATCCAGAGGCAGCAACGCTGTTCCTTCATCTCTTCGGGAAGAGGGCGCACGTCCGAGCGGAGTTCGCGCGCCGTGCGGCGCCTTTTTTCCGAGACGGAAGGAGCTACAAGAACAAGAGGAAAGAGAAATGGTACGATGACGAGGACTGAGATAGGAACAAATCGAAATGCAAAATAAACAAAATAAATAAAATAAATAAAATAAACAAAATAAATAAAATAAATAAAATAAATAAAATAAATAAAATAAATAAAATAAATAAAATAAATAAAATAAATAAAATAAATAAAATAAATAAAATAAATTAAATAAATTAAATAAATTAAATAAATTAAATAAATTAAATAAATTAAATAAATTAAATAAATTAAATAAATTAAATAAATTAAATAAATTAAATAAATTAAATAAATAAATTAAATAAATAAGGGCGTCTCAAAATTCGATATCTGCGTATACATTTATGTATAGTCTTTTTTCCATGTACAGTCTGGTAAGCTTTACCGCCTTATTCTAGTTTGTCGAACATAATCACATATACGCTCCACATATAATATATAGGATTGTAGAGAGCCAAGTTTTAGCAGGCAGTAAAAAATTAGGTACCCCTTTGGGCTGCGACTCGTTTATAATTTCAGTGTGCTATACACACATAGGTACTATACACACATGGGCAACATTCATTCTCTTAACTTTTTTGAGTCGCCATTACGGAGCCCGCATGTGAGAAGTTATATTCCATATACGCACCACTGAAGCGAGCATGAATGGAAATCACAGGTACTTGACGCTTTGAGAAAAGTGTAATGGGAGGCTTTGCCAAACGCATTAAGTAAACTGACCATTCAACTTCTTTACGGTTTAATTCTGTACGGTTGTAACTTTTTGCTACATGTTTCTTTGTTTTTGAACAATTTTTAACACTCGAAAACAACGAGTGCTGCCCGTTTGGCTCTGAAGTTATCGGTCTGCTTTGAGTGCTCTTATTTTTCAAAACTTGCTCCTTTCATTTAATCCTTATAAGTAACTCGAGAATGGCTCGACTTATCGAACTACAACTTTGCATCGGAGTGAAGCAGATACTACCTGACTATTGTGATAAATGTCATTACAATCAATAGAGCCATTCAGGTTTTATGAGATTCAATTTAAATAAAAAATTAAAAACCGGTTTAATATCCTGTATCGTGTAAATTTCAGGATTTTGACGTCATTATTAATACATAAATAAATTTATATATAATTATAGAACTATAGAATTATTTTCCAGAAGCCACAAAACTTCCTTTACGAGGAAGCCAAAACCCCCGCAAAAATGGAAGTATGGAAATAGTATTTTTTTAAATATTAAAAGAGTCCTCACCTGGAAATATTGACCTGGACCCTCAAAACCAACAATTCGGTTTAACACTCTTCAGTGTTCTCCAGCCCAATATAACAAATTCATGACTTTTAAGTTTTGGAACCATTTTTAATCGCACTTTAATTTTTGTGCGTGGAATATAATTCGGTGTGTCTTATTTCAATACGCCAGGCTTGGAAACTTTCGTTTTCGCGCGAGAATTTATGAAATCTGAATAATAATAAGGAAGCAATGAGCAAGGTTCTTCTTTGCACCGGTTTTTAAAGGGTTTTGGAGAAAAGGGCTTAAGCAGTGTTTGAAATGTGAAGAGGCTGGTGTGAAAAGGGTCCAGTCGACTGGTCGAAGGAAGAAAAGGGTCCGAGACGCGGACCCGCTCGGATCTTGTGGCCCGTCCCGGGATCTTCGGTCCCCGCTCGATCCATTCTCGTTCCGCGCTGTAAGTCATCTTCTTCTTTTTCTTCAGCTTCTCCTTCTTCATCATCTTCTGTCGCCGTCTTTCTCAAGCAGTCGGTGCATCACGCCGCTGTGTGTTTAACTATTCAATAATTCATCCCGCCATTCATCACCGTTGGAGCGAGGAAAATTTATCTTATTTTTATGTATTGGCGCCCCACCAATGCGCCTGCTATATATGCCGCGGTCGCCATGCATCAACCGCTTATTAGCCACGATTTGTTTGGCTGCCCACGCTAGCGCATACTATGCGGACTCCCGAGTCCTGCGGAGAGTCCTCACTCCTTCAGGACCGTTTTTATTGTCTCGATTCGTCGAACCGTGATTTCACGTTCATTCTTCTCTTTTCGGCGACTTGATTTTTTTTCAAATTTGTTTCTTCATCGTCTTCCGTAAAGACCCGCGGCCGAATTTAAATACCAAAAGCAGGATAACGCCGAGATTATTGACTTCGGGGTCTGTAGGACCCCATTTAGGAAAACTGTGCTTCTGATTGATTGAACATTTGTATTAAATTTTATCCAGTTTTAAGCAATTTAATTTGTTTCTTTTTGAGAATTTAGGTAGGGTAGAAGTATCGGTTGTGGCTACCCCTACACTTAAATACGTTTTTCGTGGCTATTTTAATTCTGTACCTGTATTTAATCATAATTTATCATAACGTTGTGTATTTTGGAAACATTTATCGTCATTTTGACGTCCGTTCCTCTCCATTACAAAAAGTACTGTGTCAGTAATTAAAGTATCATCAGCTGATTCATCAAATTGTCAACTCCTTACGGAATTTGACAAGATTTTGACGAAAGCTCTAGATACATATTCGGATTATATAGTTGGCGAATTGCATGCAGCTTTGCACATATCAATCTTAAGAGTCATCACTGCAAATGTTGATGTACTAAAAGTTTGAAATAAAGCTATACATTTATAAAAAATACGATGGCCACAACTGGTACATGGAATAAGCATGTTGCCCCGGATATGGCCATGATAATATAATCATTGATTTTTCGTTAATTATTACATAATCAATTCATAAATTCGTAAAGAAGAAACAAAAAAACGAAAAAATGCTAAGAAAAATATATCCTTAGAAATGTGTAGTAAAAAAGAAGGTAAAGCGGTGGAACACCTTTCATGTTGAAGACTCCCATCATTATTCAATGCGAAAATCTACTTTCGGAAAGAACTCTGGTAAAAGTAAAAATAAAAGTGTAAAAAGTAAAACATTAATATAATGTATGACTATTTGTGACAAAGAAAGCTGCTACGAAAAAGTGCAAAACGAAGGAGACGAATGTCAAAAAAGGTTAGTTAGGTTGACGGATGTCATTTGTGCTTTAAAGACATTTTCGTGTAGAGGAATTGGATGCTTTCATAAGAATACGATTTTGATTTATTAAACACACCTTAAAAATGTTTGAAGTGCAATGAATATTGAGTTATTCTAATTTTAAGCATGGCCAAAACCGGTGCATAGGTGGCCAGAACTGGTGAAATGGCTATGCTCCTACTTTTTTCTATTTTCCAGTGTTTTCTCGATACATATGAAGATTTTAATGCTAGAAATCTGAAATTATATTCGTTTGAGATATGAAAAGTATAGGTCCAAAACAGTTTTATGATATTTGGTCCCAATGACAAGTACTTGAAAATGGGAAAATTCTTAAAGTGGCCACAACCGGTACTTCTACCCTATTTAATGTAATTCGAATATGACGTGACTATTATATCGAATGGACAGAAAAGATAAATCTTTAATAGACAATTCGGTCTTCCGTTGAAAAATTGAGTCTAATTGATGGACACTTTTTAACATCAGAATCGTGAACAAATTGAGTTTTCAAAATTTCTACGTGCAAATGTGTCATTACATGAAATAAAAATGTAAGATGTACGAAAATAACAAACAGATGAAAATAAAATTCATCTGTTTGTCATTTTTTCTTAGAAATTTTGGATCAAAGTTGAAAAAGATGTTTTTCAAAATCAATATTCCTTTCATGTGGCAAATATGTTAAGTTAGTAGTTGAAGGGTTAATATAATTTTACAAATTGGATCGCAATGATGAGTAGTCGTGGCTGCTATTAAGTGACAACAATTAACCCTTCAAGTGACTATTTTAATAATTAGATTTTTTGTTCCACTGTTATCGAAAATGACTTTAATTGTTTGCAATTATCCATTAGTCCATGTAAGCATACAAAAAAAGTGAAACGAATTATCACCACTTTATTGCAATTGTGTAAAAGAACACCGGATAATTTTGAAAAAATGAAGCACGAATATTTCCAAGCTTGTAAAATGAATAATATTTGCATAATTTCAGATTTATTGCTCTACTTATTATATCTAAAAATGCACTACAATTGATTATAGGAATATGTAGAAAGCTGCGATGCAGCGTGTTGATGACGTCAATTAAATCCACACGTGAAAGCGAGGTTAGGGTTTAATTATATGTTCTACCACATGGTCCCGGGTCAACAGCATCTACCTGTCTATTTATTTCGAGTTAGCATCGAGTCCAAGTGGAATCTTGCGATCTTCTCTTCGCCATCAAAAGACAGCAGGACGACCGATGTGGAATGAGGAACAAGCGCGTTACTTCCGGTGGCTCGAAGAAGGAGAGAAACGAGTCGCGCGGTATTGTCATTAAATCACTCAGCCCTGTCTGTGTCATTTGCGACTCCAATTTTTTTATTCTTCGTTTTTTTTTCTCAAGCATCCGCTCTCTCTATGCTATATTACGTGTACCATACGCTGTATATAATATAAACGTCTGTTGGCAATAAGCGAAGCTTGATGAGCGGACGATTCTTATTACGAAGACCTGTCTGAGACACTAAGGTCTGCGACTGGCGTGCAAATGACCGGACTATCTACCTTTCTAGCATGATCTTCATTCCCATCTGTAGACATATTTGGTTTTGCAACTGTTTTTTGAGTTTAGCTTGGCTGGTCAGACGGGATCGTATGGACGATTAAGTTTTTATGTCCTTACATGGTCGAATGTGCAAAATTAATTAAACAGTGTTGAATTACGGAGAGCAACGATTAGTTGCTACAATCAACTGCATAGTTTTATATGATCCAGAAAATTTAGTAGGTGACGTGAAACAACTAATTTATTGGGTCAACCAACACATTAGTTTGGCCGATCTATCAGTCATTGCACGAACTGAATGATTAGTGTAATTGACTCAAGTAAAATAATTATATATGGAGTATATAGAAAATATGTATAGTTTTAAACATAGAATTGGGCATATATAGTTTGCATAAATTCTATATATAATCTATATACAATTTATACATAAACCCAACTTCACAGGTGATCTTATATATAAATTATATATAGAGTTTATACAGAGTATATATGCCCAATTCCATATGTCAGACTATATATAATTTTTTTACTTGGAGATCGTTCACGAATTCTGACCACACCTGCCAGCAGATGAAATGATCTGTCAGTTATCTTGTCATTTATTGGACCAACCTATCAATTATTTGACCAACTTGTAATTTGTTCGATAAACCTGTCAGTTGTTGGACGACCTTGTCATTAGTTGGACAAAGTTGTCAATAGATATACAAACCTGTCATTAGTTGGATAAACCTGTCAGATATTGGAAAAACCTGTTAGATGTTCGACAAACCTGTTAGATGTTGGACAGACCTGTCAGATGTCAGAAAAACATGACAGTCACGACGGTCAAACTGACAGTTGTTCCATCCAGCCCTCGAATGTTGGTACAACTTGTCCTTTGTTGGTCAACAACCTGAACAGATAGAACAACTGATATCTTTGTTCTTAGTAACATATGCATTTCTTGATGCATTGTCTTATTCATGTAATCAATTGTGACCACTAATAACTTTTTCCCTATTTTCCCTATAAATAATCGCAGAATTACACAGGCTTAGGACAACTTGTCATGTTAGTGTACACCGAGAGAAAAAGTTTCATTGATTCACGGAAATCTTTGCCAATGAAATGAAATACTTGAATTTCAATACTATCTTTTCTTTGAATGATCTCCAACTCAATGAAAAATAGTGGCATTGATTCGCAGAAACATTTCTTTAAACCAATGAACCTTTTTCATTGATTTCAAAGATATCGTCTCTGATTCAATGAAACCTTCTTCTTACCATCTCAAAATTTCGAAACCTATTTTTTCCTGAAGTACGCGGCAGATAAAGCTCAAATTTTGTGAGTATGTAAGGAAGTACGGCAGAAATAGGCTAAGCTTCTGGCTCCTCGAAACTCGAAGCCGTTCGTTCGGGAGAACCGGAAAACAAAAAAGTGAGGTTAGGTGCGAGAGAGAGATCAATGAAAACGTTTCTTTGAACCAATGAAAACATCTCTTTAAATCAATAAAATTATTTCTTTATTATATGCTCAATAAGTAAATCTTTATTTACAGGCAATGAAATATTCTCTTTGGAATTCAAATGCACTATTTCATTGAAATCAATGAAAAAAAAAATCAATCCACCCATTTCTTTGGCGTCAATGAATTATTTTCTCTCGGTGTATTAGTAACAGAATTCTTTGGAACTTCCAACAATTTTCTTTTTCGCAGCTTTCTTCGCTGTCACGCATTTAAATAACTGAATATTAGAAGCTCGTAGAATCAAGGCTAAATTTATATTAATGACATCTACATATGGAAACCCAGTAATAGCGCAGTTCCTCACGGTAAAGGATATCCTTACTTCGGAATGTAACATCGAAACGCCCATTTAGTTTATTCAGCGGGGGAATGCTCCTTGCATGTGAGCCACTAAGGTTTAAATAGTGTATAAAATATATATCTATATGTTCCATGTCTTAAAGCATTTCTTCTCTTCTCGTTTTGCCAACAAGATGACGGCTCGCGAACTGTTCCTGAGCTCGAATCTCTCAGCTTCTCATCGCACGTCCGCTTTCCTCGTTGGCTTCGCTCCACATACGCCTGCGAAGAAACGAACGACCCGCGCATAACACGTTTGCCTGCCAGTCCGCCTCTGTAATTATTACTTAATAACCGCACTCCCGGTAAATTGATTAATTAATGGCTCTCTCTTGGCACTGGTTTTTTCCCCTCTATTTTGTGTCGTTGGCCAAGACAGATCACCTGCCTCCTTCTATAGAGACAGGCAAATGAGAAACTAGCATATTCCTCCTTATGGTATACAATGAAAACACGAGAAAATTTCGTGAAAAAATGAGTAGCTCGAATTTTGTACGAAGAAAAAACTTTAGAAAAGAATTTACCTTGATCATGATCAGTGAACATTTATTTTTCAATTAGACAAGATGTTAACATTCATAAACATAATGATAATTTGGTGTTGCCAAATTATCGAAACGCCCCAATGGGCACACTTGTTACAATGATGTCCTATAGACGTCTTTAGGACATCATTGTAACATGTGATGTCCAAAAGACACCTTTAGGACATCATTGTGACAAGTGTGCCCATTGGGGTTTCCGTAGGTAGGATATGTATTAAAAGAGTAAAAATCGTTTTTGCTGATCTCTTGGTGCTGCTGCTTTTCATATTCTTTTTTACAATTCAGAGCGATGAAATATCTCTCTATATTATAAAAAGATCTCGCCGCCGCCGCCTTGTCAAGTATCGAGGGATTTAGAAAAATTCAGACCGTCAAAAGCCCGAATTTAGGGACTTAGAAAAATTCGGACCGTCAAAAGCCCAAATTTAGGGACTTAGAAAAATTCGACCCGTCAAAAGTCAAAATTTTTCATGTCAAAAGTGAAAAAATTTTTGGATGGCGTGCACCCTTGGGTGAGGGGCACCTTTGGTGGGGGACACTTTTTTTGGGGGGAGATTGCGAGCGCCCGCAGCGCGCGACCCACAATAAAATCCTGGTTTTTTTAGATAAGGAAGTTAGCAAAAAGAATGCAATCGTTATTAGTCATAATTATTCGGTCGCTTCAGATCTACTCAAATCAATTATTTTTGCAAAATTACTTTAGTCCCGATATTGCCAAAAATCCTTAATGATTAAAAACAAAAAAAATCATCTTCAATTTTTCTCCAATTTTTATCATATTTTCTCTTATATACGTACATATTACAAGAGTGAGAATCGCTTTTGCTGATCTCTTGGTGCTGCTGTTTCTCATATCCAATAATTTTGCTAACCCACCCCCTAAATTCTCTCTCGTTACGTGCCCACACCCAGGTAGAAAAAAATTTGCATGTTCCCTGGAGAATGCATTCGATCTTTCAACGCGTACTATAAAAGCAGTATAGAAAAATAAGAACAAGACACAAGAGGGGCGTCGTTTGATAAGCACCCTCTAGTAAACACAGGGTAGCCGAATCCTCCGGAGCCACAGCCTCATTATCTTCGCCTATATTCCGAAAGCAAGCGTTCGCGCCCCCTGGTTTTACGTTTTCGCTTTTCATTATTTCTGCTTCTGTTGCTGCTGGTGCTCCTGCTGATATTGCACGGCCTCGCACGGATTATAGCGCCCGGGATCCCGATCGAATTCACGGATCGCATGCAAACGACTTTAAGAACTTTCGATACGCGTAATGCTCCACCGCAGCCATAACAAATTAAGGCTCAAGGATGTGCAGAATCTACCTCGACCAAAAATTCGGTGAGACGTTAAAAGTTCCGTTCTCACCATTTTGATCCTTATTCTTCTTCCCCTCGATAAACTTCAATATTTTGTTTATGAGAAAACATTTTCAATTGAAATCCCGCAAGCGTGCACTCGAAAATTGCTACGGTCGAAACTTCCCGTGCACAAATTAGTTCGGACAGCCGCGATTAAATAAGGGGCCTTTTTAGGTATAAACGTGGCATCCACAATAGGGAATCCACTCTAGAACGCTACTAGGCTCAACAGAGGCGGCCACGACAAACTTCGGGGCCTAATCAGGCTTAAATGTGGAACCCTCACTAGGGTCGCCCATATTGAGACTCTAAAGGCCCATACTTTCAAGCGTGACTAGCCTAGTAGGGCCCCTACTACAATTAGGGCCATCTAGAAAGGGCCAAGTTGAAGCCCCAACTATATTTCTGTACGGGTTCATGCAGAGTAAAATAGCGAAACATAGGCTTAGAAAAATGTAACATTAGTAAGTATAAATAGAAAAAAAAGGTGCACCTATATTTTTTTAGTTACATTCATTACTATTATTAAGACCTCGCAAAGAAATATTATATATACGTTATAGGGTAGCGAAAAATATATATAAAAAATATCATTAAAATGTACTTATTTATTGATACTGCCGAAAATTTTCATGTAAAATAATATTCAGAGTGGACAAAAATTGTCAAAAATATAAAACTATAATTTATGCAGTTTTCTTATCATTCACGCATAATTTTGGCACAACTATAATAAAAATATCTGAATATGAAAGAAAAAAGGCTCATCTTCAATATTTTAACAAAACACATAATATCAAAATAATTGAATTTTTTGTAATTTTCACAGATTTTTTGTGCCAATATCTAGTTGTACAAAAAAAATCAAAATGAACCAAAAATGTTTTGTAAAATTACAATGATGATGGATAATGGATTACGGTTGACAATGCATTATGTTTAATCCATATAAGATCAAATCATATGTAAATAACTCTATGCTGTGCAGAGTTGTAAATTCCCATTAATTCATGAGACTTAGTTTACAGTACAATTTGTTTTGTAATTATGATTTCATAATACATATTATTATATGTAGTGATTATAAAATAGAGTGTAAACATTTGAATAGCTGTAAAAAATACTAATTTTCGCTTTAATATTGCAAGAAATAGTGGAAAAATGGAAGAAATAAGTAATGCATTACTTATTTTTTTCCATTTTTTTCAAAAGGATTACCGTGAATTTTTATTGAAAAATAATAATTTTTGTAGCCATTCCAAAGTTTAATCATCTCATTACAATCGCTACATTTTATTATTATAAAATCATAATTATAGAGCTGATCATGTCATCATCATTATTTCTATAAGTATTAGGCATTTACAACTCTGATGCTGTATATTGTCAATAAATATTCCTTTACTATTACTACCATTCTAAGGACGTTTGTCAACATAAAACGTTTTATTGAAAGTGTAACAAAATTTAATTACTTCGTTTAATTTAATTACAACGAGTTTTACTTCGTGGTACAATTCTATCTCTGGCATAGCCCGATTGAAGGGATTTCCAGAATTAATGACCAGAATGTATAAATGCTGTGGAAGGAATTGCCTACATGCATCATCAAATGTTTCTCCACTAGGAATACTATGTATTCATCGTACAGCAATCGTTTCCCGCGAAAGCGAAACAAAACTGCTGATGGATAAGTGAGTAAGTCTGCCTGCTCTGAGAGAGATATCTACTGCTATAGTTGCGATATGAGGGGGACGTATATGCTCGCACTACCAAGAGTCTTACTTGCTCTTGACGCACATACCATACATACAGCAGCAGGAACACACCTTCCAACAACGTGCATGTGCATTGTGCATGTAGTACCCCACTACGCCTCCTCCGAGGCCCCGTATCATTACCCCGCCCAGTGGCTAGCTCGGAAGATTACACGTCTGCACGGGCCCGGGTTCAGCTCAGTTGAGCCGAGCTAACTCTTGAATTTGTAAGAATCAGCCACCATCCACTGCAGGGGACTAGTGACGGAGCCGCACCGACACCGCAAACTCTGTGCGACGCCCTCCGAGCTTGATATGTGAGACTTCGGAGCTCTCTTGCTGGTTTCGATCTTGCAAATGGAGTTCAGATCGAGATACTGAAAAATACTCTTTGAAAATTTTACATTCGTTAAAGTGTCATCATGATTTATATATTTATTCATTAATGTATTTATTTATATATTGATTTATCATAACACCGAAGGAACAAGTTTTTTATATGGACCTAAGACACATCAACTTCAGATTTTCTTAAAGTTCAATACGGCATCTTAATATTACAGTCAAAAAAGTACATTTGATTTAACTCACTACTCCTATAGAGCAACCAAATTTGTGGTTTGTTTAATAGCCTTTTGATTGGACAGATTGATACATATTTGACGTTAACGTAAATATTGTTCTGTTGCATTTTTGCACTGTTGCACTTTTATAGCTGCGGTAATTATTGCTACTGCAATTAACTTTGAAGTTATAATTTTGAATTATTGAATAGAACTGTAAAACAGTATCATCGAATTTCCAGCTAATAATTGTTCCTCAGCACATGCTTGGACTGCCACGATTGTCCAAAATGTGACTGAACATGCTTTTTTTCATCTCTGTTTGTAAAGGACGAGTTTACGGCCGCTGAACGGGAGGTAAACCCTCGTTTCACAGCCTGGGATATAAAGGTAAGCTCTAGGACGTACTTTGACGTCAGTCTTTGTTGTCATTCCGTGTCGTTTTGCCTAAAAATCGTTCCTTGACGTAATTCTTTGTGGTCTTTCTTTGATATCTTTTCTTGATGTCGTTTCTAGACGTAATTCTTTGACATCGTTCCTTGACGTTGTTTCTGGATGTTATTCTTTGACATCGTTTCTCGACACAATTCTTTGACATCGTTCCTTAACGTCGTTTCTGGACATCTCTCCTTAACGTCGTTTCTGGACATAATTCTTTGATATCGTTCCTAAACATCGTTGCTGGATATAATTCTTTGACATCGTTCTTTGACGTCGTTTCTGGACATAATTCTTTGATATCGTTCCTAAACATCGTTTCTGGACATAATTCTTTGACATCGTTCTTTGACATCGTTCTTTGACATCGTTCTTTGACGTCGTTTCTGGACATAATTCTTTGACATCGTTCCTTAACGTCGTTTCTGGACATAATTCTTTGACATCGTTCCTTAACGTCGTTTCTGGACATAATTCTTTGACATCGTTCCTTAACGCCGTTTCTGGACATAATTCTTTGACATCGTTCCTTAATTTAAAAAATCGGAGCCGTTATTGCTTGCGCTTTCGTGATACTGCAACAATTTTGATTTTAGATTTCAGGTGTAATTCAGGTTCTGACTATGTGTAAGGCAGAGTCTAAAACCAATTGAGCCTCGTGCTCAACTGGTCATCGACATACATGCATAAATTTCCTCGCCCTTTCTACGGCTCGGTTCTCTGTAATCTCGTATTGTAAATTGTATCTCTATACCGACGAGACTCGCTCATCATTCTCGTCTCAATCAATTCGAAGATGGACTGTAAGCAGTGGCATTATACGATATCCCGCGTATCTTTATTTCATACTCACGCGTACGTTTCCACTAACTAGTGATGCAGTATACGTGGAATTGTGGAGTATTAAACGATTACATCTCGGATCTACGTAGTTCTAGTGGTAAATAGGGAGTATAAAGTATTCGAAAACTTTCGTAAACCAGAGAAACACAGAAGGATAATTAGAATCACATATTTTATGGCGCATAGCAGTAAATACGCCCATTCTTTATTGATTTTTATGCAAAAACTGTGGGATATGGGAAAAATCATCATTCAGCAAAAATCATTGGTCGATCTGGCATAAATATGAACCTGACAGTATTTAAGCTTATTTACACAAATAACGTATCTTATCATTATCAAACTTATTTTTGGATACTCAAATGTGTAATCTATAGATTTTCATTTCCACCAACAATTTGGTACCTCAGATGGGAAATCTGTAGATTTCGTTTAGTACAAAAAATCTCTCATTCCCAATGGTTTTTCTTCTATTCATAAAACTCTTCTATTCATTTCTCTACTCCAAATCGATCTTTCCGACTGATATATTTAAACCCTAAATCTATTTCCATCAGCAACGACGTAGACTTACTTTGTGAAGATTGCCAATTTTTTAAACAAAATGACAACTAGAGTTTCAAATGTTTTCCTGTCGTGAAAAGTAAAAGGAAATAAATATAAAATCATGGGTAAAACGAATCATTGGTATAAAGAGTTTTTCGAAGGTTCAGTCATGATATATTGTAGCCATTGTGGTAGTTCTTAGGCCAAATATGGCGCCGATCTCGCAAATACATTATTCTTCTGTTTATCCAATTGAATTTCGGGATTTTTTCTGTGCACATTCTTGGCCAAATCATGGACATGATTGCAACGTGATAGTTCGTCGGTTGAAAGTGACGAAAAAAGGAACTAAAGCATTAGACACTAAGGCGAGAAGAAGAAGATGGGTTAGATTTAAAAGGGGCTTGTTGTAACATAAACTGTTGGCAGGGTCATTTGATCTTCGTGGCCAGCGGCACGAAAATACACTCGTATCTATGTTCCGGCGTCGATCTCTTGGAGACGAGCGCGCGGCACAAAGAAACGATGTTCGACGTGCCGCGCAGCAGGGGAGCAGTTCACGACTGTGTGAGCGGCGGGCCCCGCGGCTAAGGATGCCCCGCATTTTCTCCGCCTCCTCAGCTTGACTAGTCTACACCTGCATCTAGGTGTCCGATGCAGAGGAGTCCGGATTCCCGGGCAAAGATTGAACGCAGTGACGCGTGAAACTCAACTAACACATTTGCGAATCGTCGGGATGCACCGCTTCGAAGTCAACAAACAGGTGGAAGGACATTCCGTCATTGCTTCATATTTTATTCCGCACTTCGTTGTGATCCTTGAGGTATTTGAGACCGGAAAAGACAAGTTCTATCGCTTGATCTTCTTAGTGGTACAATTCCCTTTTTTCGTGTAAGTAACGACAGGAGATAGGACTGCAAGAAAAACACTGTAATTCTTGACATATTTTTCGAAAAAGTTCGCACTTCGTTGTGAAACTCGAGGCATTTGGAACCTCAGAAAGAAAATGTTTAATCTTCGAGTGGCTCAATTCTTCTTTGTTCTTGTAAAAAAACGTCAGAAGAAAAAAAAACGATCACAACACTATAATTCTTGCAGAGTTTATCCTGACGTTTCCACTTCCTTGTAATCCTTGAAGTATTCTAAAGCTGAAAAAGCAGATTATATCGTTTGGCCTTTTGGTGGTCCGATTTTCCTTCATCCTTACAACAAACCACAGAAGCATTCGAAATTTGCAAGCGTTCCATTTTTTCTTCTGATCTAAAATATAAAATATCAATACAGCATTGAATTTTTGATTACATCATTTATATATATTTTTTATTATTTTATTTGTCTCGTTTGACATTTAAGAGATTAAGCCACGCCGTTCCGCAATCATTGATTCGACGAAAGTTGTTGTTTCAAGTTACTGTGCGCACGCTGACGGGTTGAATTTAATAATCTCACGTCATCAGATGGCGTCGCATCGTCTCGGCGACAGGGCATCAGCATCTCCATAGGTATCCACAGTAGCATCGTTTCGCCATCGTTCGTTTAATGGTCTTTAACGTCATGAGTAGCCGTCGTCGTTGTGTGTCCGGGAGTCTCGCGCCCCCGTCAGCGATCGTCGTCATCGAGCTGACGATCACGCACCGCGCCGAAGAAGAGAGGACTCCACGATAAACATCAATGGAGTGAGAGGACATAACGAATCGAGTGAAGAAGCATTACCGTACACCGTATATCGACAGAGAGACTCGCTTCCGATCGCGTGCGTGTATTATACGCCGACTCGACGTGCCACAAGCTTTATAGAATCAATGCGGCGCGATCAAGGATCGAGACCTTCGCCAATAAAGAATCAAAGTTTGCCTCGCGTTGCGGCTTTACTTTCGACTCACGGGATCAGAAGGATACACACAATTATTCAAGCATTCAGCCGCACCCTTCTGACACGATCATTCGGGTCCAGATAATATTCCTATATTGTATCTTTGCATAATTGCCATAATGTTAATCAACACTGTCCGCTGATCAGGGCGAGATTAATTTGATTCCGTTTTTTGAAGTCCGAAAATCAGAATAAGGTCCTGGAGTGATCAGACTAAACCTGAGTTCGGAAGGCGAATTTCATCCTGGTCTGGGTTAAACCGGATTCACACGAATCTACTGATTGTCCCATTCAACTGATTATCTCAACCAACTGATTGTTTGAATCAACTGATTGCCCCAATAAATTTATTGGTCCAGCCAACTGATTGTCCCAATCAATTTATTGGTCCATCCAACTGATTTTCCAAATAAACTTATTGGTCCACCCAACTGATTGTCCCAATAAACTCACTGAACCATTCAACGATTGTCCCAATAAAATTATTGGTCCATCCAACTGATTATCCCAATAAACTTATTGTTCCGTTCAACTGGTTGTTCGAATAATTTGATTGTCCCAATCAACTGATTGCCATAATCAACCGAGTGTCCCACTCAATCGACTGGCCCAATCAACCGACAGTCTCAATCAATCGACTGTATCAAGAAACCGACTATCTCAATCAACCGACCATTTCAATCAACCGACAGTTCCAATCAACCGACAGTTCAAATCAACCGACAGTTCAAATCGACCGATTGTCCCAATCAATCGACTGGCCCAATCAACCGACTGTCCCACTAAACCGACAGTCCCAATCAACCGACTGTCTCGAGCCACCGACTATCTCAATCAACCGACTGCCCCACTCAATCGACTGTACAAATCAACCGACCGTCACAATTATCTACTTCTTTCTACCAATCATTTGTCCCAATCGTTTTAACCAACCAAATTCTAGTTTTCTGATACAGCCAAGAAAAATTGCTGGGCTATATTTAATGATGCAATCGTTTTAACCAACCAAATTCTAGTTTTCTGATACAGCCAAGAAAAATTGCTGGGCTATATTTAATGATGCAATTGATCGTTACAACTAACAATTTTTATCAGAGCGTCGTGTACGACTTATATTGTATTTCAATTTTGCTTAGATCCGAAAGTGTCTTTATTATACCGAAACACTCGATTCGATTCGTTTTGCATTTGTGCAAATTTTTTCGTTGAACAAGTTTCTCTTTTTTTTCCCTTCACTCCAGTTGGTCCCCGCACTTGACTATCATACGCCGCATACTATGTATGTATAACGTGGTGGACGGTGAGTCCCGTGTCTCAGAAAACGACGCCGCCGTCCCGGTCCAAAGCAGAGAATTGACCCATTAGCGCTAATGAGGGAATCCGAAGTCAATTAAAGCACGCCTCGATAATATGAGATCGATAAAGCCGAAATCGATGAATATTCAAACCACCATTGTGGGCCCCGTGCCACCTGCCACACTCGAAACTCCCGATTGCCCTCTGTATATTTCTCTGTTGAAAGTTGTCGCTGTCTCTCCAAATCGACCTCCCCCTCCTCCCCCTCACCGATACCCCCTGTATAGACCGTAAATAAGTTTTCGAAGGGGAATCCCGGTACATGGCGTCCCAACGCATCGCTCTTTTGGCAAATCGTGCGTGCCATAAGGCGTCTTGATCTCCATTCTACCACCACTGAACCATGTCCACTCGATGTAATGGACTGCCTGGGATATGGTCAGACCAAAATTGCTCGTAACAGTCCACCGAGGCCTGGCCAACAAAACATCGTCAAGAGTCTTAATACGCTATGATTATGGATTGAAATAACAGGGATGGTATAACAGGGATGACTGGAAAACTGTGTGACTCGTGTGACTAATGGACGCATGACTAGGAGCCACGAACTACTTTTATCCATCGGAGTAATTAGCAGTCTGTATTACGCCGTATGGAATATGACTAATCGCTTCTGGGAATAACGAAGATATTTTTGTACGCGGAGTTAAAGGGAGTGAATCACGTGCCGTTGTTACAAGTCGGTTCATTCAAATTTGCGAGCGATAATGTTACTTGGACTTTAAGATAGTATTACTAAGTACTAGTTACTGGAAGGCACGGTTCTAATTGCGCGTAGAACAAGAATTCATAATGGCTTGTAATTGATCAGATTATTAATAAATATTTATGTAGAGATTCCAGGTTAGTTCATGAACATGAATTGAAGAACTTTGTTGACTGATTTGTGTAATTTGTTTCGCTCTTGGGTTCAACAAAAAGTTAATTCGATGGGTGGGGTACAAAATAGCGGATGACCAGAATAGCGAATGGCTAAAATAGCGAATTTCAAAATAAGGAACGTCTAAATTTCGAATGGCCATTATTATGAAATTCGCTATTTTAGCTATTCGCTATTTTTACCATTCGCTATTTTGACTGCATTTTAATAAGATGGGGGTCAAAATAGCGAATGATCAAAATAGCGAATGGCTGAAATGGCGAATTTCATAATTATGGCCATTCTAGATTCAGACCTTCCTTATTTTGAAATTCGCTATTTTAACCATTTGCTATTTCAGTTATTCGCTATTTTGACCCCTACCCCGAATATTATCGATCGATATACACATAGATACAGTTCTGTATCAATTGGTGCGACATTGGGCGACGATAAGGAAATCCAAGAGGATTTTAGCCACGCGATGGACATCGAAATACACGGGAACTCTTTGTGAGTTGCTCACGCTAAATAAATCGGTGGTGGATCAAACACGATCGCCGAACACGATGTTACTCGAATGCTCGGTCAATTTGCGAGGGGGTGTACGATGCTATGGGCACACCCTTTTTTTCTGCCCCAACCCCTCAACTCTTTTTCAGCTCTCCGAGTATTAGAGCCCGACGCCCCAACGACGCGACGTTCGCCAGAAGCACTGAGTCCTCGGGAATAATAGCCTAATGTTACTTAATATCCACGGGGGCTCTTGGCTTATCGGCAAGTGCGCCCGCGGTCGCGAGACGCTAGGCGTGTCACGTTGCTCTTAGGCGCGGCTTCTACACACCACGATCAACGACACGTCCTTTTTATTCTTATCACGACGTACAATTTCCATATTTTTAGCGATATCGCGTAAAAACCGACGTCCACGAGAATCGATTTTTTTTTAAATTATTTTTTTGTCGTTTTTAGTGCTATATCGTAATCCTGGCTAGCGGTCGAATCAAGAGCGATTTAAAAATAATCATCGTTTCCCTTATAACCTTCGAGTCTCTCACGAATACATTTTTTTTCTCAATTGTAGGCCATGAAATTCTTTTACCGTTTGAGAGAATAATGCAAGGGCAGATAAATTGGGTCATCTGCTTGGGTCATTTTAGGTTATTGCTCTAGTAAATAATAGTTATAACTAACGAATTAATTTCGATATTACGGTATTTGATTATTTAGTTTTTTATATTATTTGTATTCATATATTTAAGAAAATAAAATGGAGAAAAAGATGATTAGGGACAAAAAAAATACCTGATCGAATAATAATAGATAATGGTTATTGCAAAGTCGATGGTTGCTTCTTTCATTCATTGAAAGAGAAGACCAGTTTTTGTTTGCTATGAATAACATCTTTGTACATTTATCGCTCAATATAGATGGATATTTTAAAAAATAAAAATCGTATTGCCAAAATAAAAAAGAAACACCAACAGAGTTGGTTTGACAAGGAATGGAAATAAAAAGTAATGGTTTACAGCTCTGTTCCTATAACTATAAATAGTAGGTTGGCTAAAAAATCGCAACATCATTTTTCTTAATTATTTGACAATGGAGTAAAAGCTTATTTAATTAGCAAAAATGGGAACGCCTGCACTAGAATCTCATAGTAGTCACTCACTTGTTGCCAAGCCCGTCTCAATTTATCCGATTTCATCGTACATCAGAAATAAGTAAATAATTTCCGGCGTATTTTTTTTTTACCTGACCCAATTCACTTGCCTTTACTTTACTAGCGAGTTCTGAACTGCCGGGCTTCAAAAAAATTGTAATGTGGATCTACGATGATCACCAAAGACTTGATGAAAATTTGACTTCAGACCGATAATCTTTAGTAAGACCATTTACTGTATAAGAAATTATCTGGTATTTATTTAAAAAACAAAGTAGAACTTTGCAAATTGCTTCCTCATTATTGTTGGATTTTTAGAAATCTACCTCTATGAGAAAGCATGTAAATCTATTTTTGCTTCCTCATAGAGGAAGCTTTGTAAAAATCCAACAATAATGAGGAAGCAATTTGCAAAGTTCTACTTTGCGGCCTTGTTTATATTGGCGAAAAGTGTTTGCAATTCCCTCCCATTTTTCGAAAACTAATTTGACCTCAGCTTAATGCGCAAGGACTACCTTAATCGAAATAACGAAAACGGAGTTTATCCTCCTCTTTTGTGTAAATTTTCAATTCGATTCGTCACGCCGGTTGAGAGTTATGAGCAATTCTATTTTGGGACAAGCGGTCATTATAAATTTAAAAAAATAAAAATTATATATGGGGCAATGTGTAAAGTACTACTTTGCATTCTCATTTCCATTGAGTACAAACTTTTGTCTCGCATTATCAACTTTTGCTGGTGCTAGAGCAAAAATCGTTTTTTTTTTTTGTAAATTTCAAAATGTCGTAAAATATGAACCACTTTACCGATCATCGTCAAATTTGGTACGTGGTATAGCTGCATGTTCCTTTTCGTCTGTAAAACATTTCGGTTAAATTGGTGAAATTCAACGTGATGTATAAAAAAAATGATTTTTTTTTTAAATTCAAACATCTATAAAATCTGAACCGCTTTACCGATTTCGTCCAAATGCAATGCCAAACAACATTGACCGTATATATATTTATAAACAACTATTTAGCAAAATCGTCTAATTTTTACGAAAGTTAGAGCGACCACACCCTTTTTTCAAAAAATTTAAAGTACCATAAAATCAAAATGGCTGATTTTTTTTTTTCAAAAATTTCAACATTCAAAGCGGGGCAACTACTCCACTTGCGTGCCAAATTTGAGTCATGTCGCTCGAACGGTTACTGAGTAATAGTTCATCGAATTTTCGGAGCCCAGGACACGCACACACACACACACACACATACATACGGACATTTTATCTAAACCACTTTTCTTAACGTTTTTGGACAATTCTAAGCATACTGACATAAAAATCTCGAAAATTTTTTTTTTCATGAACACAAAGTTTCCTCTATGAGGAAGCAAAAAAGCTTTTATTCGGTTCACCCTATATAATGTATTTCCTTTGAATGAAGGTTTTATTTATTTTTGTTTTGAACGATTATGCTTAATTTCTTGGGCGTTTATATCCCCTTTCCAAGTACCCGCGACTAAATTGCCCGGCAGGTTCCTGTCCATTCCAGACGCCTTTACAGAGTGAGTACAAGCATCAGCAGCGGCAAAAGTATCAGCCAACAGTGTTGGTATCTGTACGAGATTCTCTCGAGGGCTTCACAAAAGTCGTGGCGTCTATTACGTCCGGCGACTTGTGAAATCCCAACGAGGATCGAGCGAGCTCTCGCAAAAATTTCATCCGGGTATAAATCTGATTTTAATGAACGCGTCGTTACGTGCGCCCCCGGTCTGAATTATAATCTGGGCGATTAATCGCAAGTACGAAACGAGTGGTGCGTCGGATATAACGCGCCAGTTCCCGACGCGTTGGCAAATGATAATTTGTTTGCGCGTTTTGCACCGGACAATCTTGTGATTCTACTTACAGTGTAATGTCTGAGCTTTCGGACAGCAGTAGCCACATATAATAACAGCATAAATACATATATATCCCGTCATGTTTTACCTAAGGGCGCGAAAAAGGAAAGAGGTATGAAAAAAAGTAACGTCCATTTTAGATCATCGCTTTGGATCTTTAAATGAAGATATCACATTTTTAACGGCAGAAATTAGAAGATATTACTGTTTTACATTTTTTTTTTTTGCATTTCTACATTAAAGAAACATTATTTTGATAACGCGAACTGAATTCAAAAGTATATCCTAAGTGAATTCAGTTGGGTTTGATTAAACTCAGCTGAATTCAGTTGGTTCGAAGCAAATTCAGCTGGCTTCAGTTGGTTCAAAGTAAATTCAGCTGAATTCAGTTGGCTGAAAGTAAATTCAGCTGGCTAAAATTAATATCAATTGAATTCAGTTGGCTGAAAGTAAATTCAGCTGAATTCAGTTGGCTGAAAGTAAATTCAGCTGAATTCAGTTGGCTGAAAGTAAATTCAGCTGAATTCAGTTGGCTGAAAGTAAATTCAGCTGGCTGAAATTAATATCAATTGAATTCAGATGGCTGAAAGTAAATTCAGCTGGCTAAAATTAATATCAATTGAATTCAGTTGGCTGAAAGTAAATTCAGCTGGCTAAAATTAATATCAATTGAATTCCGTTGGCTCAAAGTAAATTCAGCTGGCTAAAATTAATATCAATTGAATTCAGTTGGCTGAAAGTAAATTCAGCTGGCTAAAATTAATATCAATTGAATTCAGTTGGCACAAATTAAATTCAATTGAATTCAGTTGACTCAAATTAAATTCGGCTGAATTCAGTTGGCGGAAATTAAATTCAGCTGAATGCAGTTGGCGGAAATTAAATTCAGCTGAATGCAGTTGGCGGAAATTAAATTCAGCTGAATGCAGTTGGCGGAAATTAAATTCAGCTGAATGCAGTTGTCTCGAAGTAAATTCAGCTAAATTCAATTGGCTCAAAGTAAATACAGCTAAATTCAATTGGCCCAAAGGAAATTCAGCTGAATTCAATTGGCCAGTTTCAGTTAGCCCAAAGTAATTTCAGTTGGTTTTATCTAAATTCTTCGTTTCAGTGAGTGTGAACTAGATTTTATTAAGAGTTGCATATGAAACTTGCCAATTTTTAGTAATTGAAAATAGTTTTCCAACTATGACTAAACTGACTAAAAAAACGTAACTTATCTCTTGTTTTTTATTCTGTTTCAGGTAAGCCAAGAATCAACAACTTCCGTATCAATAGGCAGAGTCCCACTGCACGAAATGTATGCAGCTTTTCGGGTGTGATGGGAGAATCGAAGATTTCGAAGGACTCGGAACCAAAACGTGATCCACTCACAGGACGAAAGGCTTGAAAATGTATAGAAAGGCTTGCCACGTCTTTAATTAAATACATTGCGATGGGGGATGAGTTTTGTGGCGTGCGCGCGCCAACAAAACACAAAACGAATCAAGCACATGTATAGAATATATATATATATATATATATATATATATATATATATATATATACATACATACTGCAAATACCTAAGCTTTCACATCTGTACAACCCGCAAGTACTTGTACGTACTTCCATACACTAGAATGGCAGACGCGCGTATATACGTACGATTCCGCACGATTACATTTACAAACAGTTACAGCCATTAGCGAGCACGCGAAACCTCGGGGCACTAATTTAATCCGGACACGTAATTGCGAGAGATTCCGTAATGGCTCCCTCGCGCGCTGCTTCTCTGTTGTCCTCCTTCTCGTCATACGTAAATCGAGGTTCTGTTACCGCTCTCGAAAATTATCCACCCGGTGGAGCGCCCGAGATTAGAATTTTATTGAGAATTAAAAAAAAAAATATCGACGTCTTCATTTTTTGTAACATCACGTATTATTTTTTTAATATGTGATGCTACCAAAATATTCAGTCAGTGTCAAAAAACTTAGTACCTCGAAAATCCATTTCTGCACGAATAAGGAAAATCTTAAAATATAACCCTAATAATAATAAAATATCTTGTATACACCAAACATATTTAGAAATTTTTATTTTCCTTGATGTAGAGAAAATTTCTCCACTGAAATATATTTCTGTCCCAGACAATATGATTTTCGACAGAAATTAATAGAATTTAAAAGATAAATAAAAATGACCATTTTATTTTCATTCACAAAATTCGTATTAACGAATCTTTGTCGGTGTCAATAATTGGAGCGTGCAAGAAAATGTTGTTTTCCAAAAAACCCTACCGCAAAAAAAAACCCCCAAGAAATTACGTAATACTAATTAAAAAATGGAATTAAAAAAAATGTCCAATCGTCGTTGCGATTATAAAAAATTTCGCGCTGCCTCGTGTAATCTAGCATAATTAATAGACGTCTAGGTGCATTGGTTAATTCTCCACCGAAATATATTTCTGACCTAGACAATATGATTTTCGACAGAAATTAATAGAATTTAAAAAATAAATAAAAATTACCATTTTAGTTTCATTCACAAAATTTGTATTAACGAATCTTTGTCGGTGTAAATAATTGGAGCGTGCAGAAAAATGTTGTTCTCCAAAAAACCCTACCGCAAAAAAATCCACAAGAAATTACGTAATACTAATAAAAAAATGGAATTAAAAAAAAATGTCCAATCGTCGTTGCAATTATAAAAAATTTCGAGCTGCCTCGTGTAATCTAGCATAATTAATAGACGTCTAGGTGCATCGGTTAATTCTCCACCGAAATATATTTCTGACCCAGACAATATGATTTTCGACAGAAATTAATTGAATTTAAAATAGTATATTATGCAACAAGGGCGTAAAATGCGATTTTACATACGAGCAGTGATCGTCGTGCGATCACGCGAGTGGGTAAAACGTACGCCCGAGTCGCATACGATATTTTTTAGCATGACGTGCGTAAAATTCGCATTGTGTTTAGGGGAATACAACGCGGGGGTCCAGGGGCGAATCCCCGGTGGGGTGCAGGGGTGAAGCCCCTGCTGGGGTCCAGGGGCGAAGCCCCGGTGGGGTGCAGGGGTGAAGCCCCTGCTGGGGTCCAGGGGCGAAGCCCTGGTCGGGTGCAGGGGTGAAGCCCTTGCTGGGGTCCCGGGGCGAAGCCCCGGTGGGGGTTTGGGGGGGCGAAGCCCCCCCACTGAAGACAGAAATAGATTTATTATGCATTCGCAAAAAAGACAGAACGTGTTTAATTGTGAGTAAACTTTGTTTATAATTATAATTACTTTATTTGGTAATATAATTATTAATTATTGCATATAACATATAGCATCACAGAGAAAATGCGCTCAATAATACTGAATTTCTGATTTGAATTTCTGAATTACATTTCACGAACTATTTCTTTTTTTGTAACTGTTATGGTAGTTTTCACTTTTTTGGAAGCTGGAGCATTATCTTCATCATTAATAGCGTCCGCGATTCGCATTGAAATTCTTCTTTTGTTACCCGTCGAATCTTTCCTCTTCATTCCTCTTTCATTACACTGAATGTAATGAAGGCTGAAGCGAGGCATGCGGCCGCGGGAACTGCGAGAGAGAACGGCTCTTAGTGTGAGCGAGAGAGTTAGAATTAGGCTAGCCGGACGCTTGCGGCGCCACTGTTTTATTTTTAAACTGTTTTATTATTAAAACGTGGTAAAGGAAAGTAAAAATAATTTTTTTTATTTTACGCACACTGTTTCATAAAGTTGCATTTTACGCACTCATATGGGTATGTAAAAACGAATTTTACGCACACTATGCTAAAAAATAAATAAAAATGGCCATTTTATTTTCATTCATAAAATTCGTATTAACGAATCTTTATCAGTGTCAATAACAGGAGCGTGCAGAAAAATATTGTTTTCCAAAAAACCCTACCGCAAAAAAAGAAATCCCCAAGAAATTACGTAATAATAATTTAAAAAATGTCCAATCGTCGTTGCGATTATAAAAAATTTCGCGCTGCCTCGTGTAATATCTAGCATAATTAATAGACGTCTAGGTGCATCGGTTAATTCATCAACTGTTTTTCTTTCTTTCTACTTTTTTTATTATTTTTATTATTAACTCCCGCGGTGAACGGGACGCTCGAAGGGAATTCGCATGGGGTCTAATCCCCGCAAATAATTCCGTTTTACTTACTTACCAGTGACCCGAGGGCGCGCCCCCCGTGACAGCTGCCTCGTTCTCATTAGTCAAGTTTATACGCGGCCGCGGTTGCCGACTCGTTTGCTTCGGCGTATAACCTCATAGTGGCCGTAACGTCCCTTCGTACTATCCCCCGTATAATATACCTATACGATGCCGAGAGAAGACTGGATGGATACAAGACGACTCACGACCGAGCCATTCACTCGTGTTTGGTACTACACTCAGCTCTATACCCGGATATGTATTGTGTACGATGAGAAAACGAGAGTGGTAGTGGCTTTTAACGCACGGTCCCCGAGGGAATACCGTACGGCCCAGCTATTCTATCTCGTGGCTCGTGGCAAATATATATATACATATATATATATATGTATGTACAACCACAGAGTCAGGTCACCATAGAATAACGAAACGAATTACGTGCTGTTGGCCGCGCCCAGCAGCTCAGGGAAAAAATGTACGGAAAATTAGTGAACAACACCGAATTACTCTCGTACGCCCCCCAATACCAGCAATAATAGCAATTCCTTGATTCTTCGCGTGACGTTCTTCCAAAAGTTCGTACAGTTTCGTGGAAGATTGCGGTCGGAATATACAGCAATTACGTAAATGGTCGAAAGATATTTTCGGTTTAATTTTTAGGCTTTTTTGAATTTAGGGGAAGAAAATGGTGCATTCAGAATTTCGATTAATTATTATTGTCTAATTTGGTTTATTGCTATTATATTTTTTATATTTCTTATAAATGATATTATAATGTTCGTTAATTAATTAATTACAATTAGTCACAATTGTTTTTGAATATTTAAACATTTTATTTAAAAAAATTCGCATTTCATTCTCCATTACATTGATGTTCGTGATATTTTGGAATGAATTTTTATGGTAAATGTTTTTCTTTTTTTTTCTTTCCATTTATTGTGTTTTAACAATACAATATAATGGTAAATGGTACAAGTGGCAAAGAGGCTGTTTAGTTGCTTAAAATTATTTGAAATAAATTTTTCGCTTTCATCCAATTAACTCGACACTCTTAATTCGCTTTCTGTAACCGTGTAGTTAGTTGACAAATTCATTTGCGTGACATTGCGTATGAAATCATAATTACAAAACAAATTGTACTGTAAACTATATTTCATAAATTAATGGAGAATTACAACTCTGCTTTGGGGGTTGGTCCTGATGGATTAAAGATTTGTGGTTCCTTTTGTCGAGAGGTTGTGCAATGCTGCATGGCCATTGGTTCGATTCCCATCTTTGGCAAACAGCAGCACCCCTCAATAGTAAAGCAGAGGGTAGTTGCTGGTCCAATGGGGTGATTCGAGCAAGAAATTGCGTAGTCATTCGGCTCTTGTATTTCCAAGACAGATTGCGACGTAACGCCCTCACCGAAATCTGTAATCCAATGACGAGCCTCGAACAGCCCCTCGATCAATTTAACGAGTGGCTTAATGCGGCTAAATTTAATACGGCGTATAAAGGCGTAATTTTCCACCAAAACTTCCACCCCGATTGAAACATCTCCTTAATTAATATTTCTTTCATTCTATTATTACGGAAAAACTTGAGCAAGATGACATTTACAAATGATCTACTCGTAGTGTATTAAAACATTTCATAGGGATCTAGGAATTGGGGGTAGAAATAGATTAGGCTTCGATAGTATCTGCACGAATAGAGCCACCGGGGCATGATGGATCGTGAGATAAATTGCCACATTGCGCATTGATTTAAATAAATTTATTTACTTAAATTGAGTTTATCCCAAATTTATAACTCTACCATTAATTTCTGTACCGAAAAATAACACCTAACCTCACTTTTTGCTTCCTCGCAGATGGAGCTTTGTTTTCGTGAACATTTTTTTTTCGAGATTTTCATGTCTCGAGATATCGAGCTGAAATTAACACCATAGATAGAGGGGTCAAACTTCATCGTTCATACCAATTTTTGTTAAATTCCCCATGATCGTTAAATTTTTAAACAGTTTTGAATATTTCAAAAATGTTTGTTATCGTGATAACTCTTTTAATTTTCGAGATATTAAGCTAAAAATTGGTATGAATGTGAACTTTCATACACCGGTGATCCCTATTGAATATGGTTAAAATCGGTTGAAACGGTAAAATTTTATGAGGTTTTGATTTTTTTTATTTTTGCTTCCTCATAGAGGAAGTTTTCTTTTCATGAAATTTTTTTTTTTCGAGATTTTCATGCCAGTATGCTTAGAATTGTCCAAAACGTCGAGAAAAGTGGTTTAGAAAAAATGTCCGTATGTATGTGTGTGTGTGTGTGTGTATGCTGGGCTCCGAAAATTCGATGAACTATTACTCAGTAACCGTTCGAGCGATATGGCTCAAATTTGGCACGCAAGTGGAGTATTTGCCCCGCTTTGATTGTTGAGATTAAAAAAAAAATCAGCCATTTTGATTTTATGGTACTTTTAATTTTTTTTAAAAAGGGCGTGGTCGCTCTAATTTTCATAAAAAATTAGACGATTTTGCTAAATAGTTGTTTATAAATAAATATACGTTCAATGTTGTTTGGCATTGCATTTGGGCGAAATCGGTAAAGCGGTTCAGATTTTATAGATGTTTGAATTTAAAAAAAAAATCATTTTTTTTTATAAATCACGTCGAATTTCACCAATTTAACCGAAATGTTTTACAGACGAAAAGGAACATGCAGCTATGCCACGTATCAAATTTGACGATGATCGGTAAAGTGGTTCAGATTTTACGACATTTTGAAATTTACAATAACAAAAAAACGATTTTCGCTGTAGCATCATCGAAAGTTGATAATGCGAGACAAAAGTTTGTACTCAATGGAAATAAGAATGCAAAGTAGAACTTTACATATTGCTTCATATATATTTTTTATTTTTTTTTTTAATTTATAATGGCCGCTTGTTCCAAAATAGAATTGCTCATAACTCCCGAACGGCGTGACGAATCGAGATGAAAATTTACACAAAAGAGGAGGATAAACTCAGTTTTCGTTATTTCGATTAAGGTAGTCCTTGCGCATTAAGCTGAGGTCAAATTAGTTTTCGAAAAATGGGAGGGAATTGCAAACACTTTTCGCCAATATAAACAAGGCTGCAAAATAGAACTTTGCAAATTGCTTCCTCATTATTGTTGGATTTTTACAAAGCTTCCTCTATGAGGAAGCTAAAGTTGATTAACATGCTTCCTCATAGAGGTATATTTGTAAAAATCCAACAATAATGAGGAAGCAATTTGTAAAGTTCTACTTTGCAGCCTTGTTTATTTTCTGCGATGCGAATTTTAGTATCAAATATCAAGCTGGGAGTTTAATAAGTGCCAGATTCACGATTAACAGAAAAAATACGTCAGATATAGAATAAAAATGATGAAAGATACCATATTTTCATAGCGATTTTGCCTATATTGTGAAAAGTAACGATTTATGTCGTATAAACTAGCCATATCCTTGCTTCACAATGAAATTTCGAAAAACACCGGTTTCTATCATGCTCTATAGAAGAAAAAAACAGAGAAGATAGAGTGTTCGAGGGAGTTTCCGAACCGTTCGTCCTTATTATGTTTTTACAAAACGGGAGTGTGCGCTTATTTATTTATTTAAAACAAAGATGCAAAGTAGAACCTTGCGCATTGCTTCCTCATTATATTTCGCTTTTTACAAAGCTTCCTCTAAAAGGAAGCCAAAATCAATTACCATACTTCCTCTTAAAGGTTGCTTTGTAAAAAGCGAAATATAATGAGGAAACAATCTGCAAGGTTCTACTTTGCATCCTTATTTGTTTTCCAGTTTTCCCTAGCGAATGGCTTCGAGTTTCGAGGAGCTAGAAGCCTACTTCTGCCGTACTTCCGCACATTCTCTCAAAATTTGAGCTTTATCTGCCGTGTACTTTAGGAAACAATAGGTTTCGAAATTTTTAGCTGCGGAAAGAAGAAGATTTCATTGAATCAGAGACGATTTCTTTGAAATCAATGAAAAAGGTTCGTTAGTTTGAAGAAATGTTTCTTTGAATCAATGTCACTACTTTTCACTGAGTTTGTGATCAGTCAAAGAAACGATAGTATTGAAACTCAAGTATTTCATTTCATTGGCAAAGATTTCCGTGAATCAATGAAACTTTTTCTATCGGTGTATCATAGCTTACATTGTAGTGTTGTCTATGAGCTCATACCGATCGTACCTAATGGTTCACCTATGTACGAAGGACAGTGAAGTAGAGACAGTCGGCAGCAGTAGCAGAATGAGAATAGGGATGGGGGTGCGTAGCACTGACTGGTACTACTAGCCGCACGAGTGAGGGTGATATCCAGAAAGCGGGGCGACGCTCACAGCTCGCTCGACCAACCCCGTATCAGAGTTTGATATACAACCCCTAGTAGCTCCGTCATACACAGAAGCCACCCTCGCTACTTTCTTCCGCTTCCTTTCTCTCTTTTTTTTTTATTTTTTTTTTTTATGGCGCCGCCATGTATAAGGCACGGGACTGGGAACACAACTCGTAAATCCTTTCCGTATTAATTTCAGATCTCTCAGTGGCTCCCTGTCAAACCATTTCTCATTTCTCCCGTTCCTTACATACTACAACGAGGTATATATTTTTCTACGAAACTATTTTTCATTCAGCACGAAAATACGCAGAATTCTCTTCAAAACCAATTCCTTTTTCTTATCTCATGAATATCGCTAATATTTATTGAAACTACTTTGCGATGCCATCAGAGTTGTAAAAATACCATTTTCAAACTTACTCTGCTTATTTTTTTTTTTTTTGATCGATTATTTATTATTTTTGTAGAATAATTTTGGTAAGAAAAATTTGTCAACGTAGATTTATTAATAAATACCCTAGCATGATCATTTTTTATTTGAGAGTACTTAAATTTACAAAAATATATTTTAGGATTTTCTGGATAGAGAATAAATAACTGACCAAAGTCGAACTCTTCTTGATATCTCTGAATACTTTTTACGCATTGACATTTCATATTTATAAAACATTAGAATATTTAGCCCTTACGTGTCGAAAACTTTAATTATTGTCGTTAAGGACAATATGGACAGACGTGTTTGGTTCATTTTTGCTTTCTCATAGAGGAAGCTTTGTTTTCATGAAAAAAATTTTTTTCGCGATTTTCATGTCAGTACACTCAGAATGGGCCAAAACGTCGAGAAAAGTGACTTAGAAAAATGTCTGTATGCGTGTGTGTGTGTGTGTATGTGTGTATGTTACACGATCGAAAAATGTAAACCTCTATAACTCGGGAATGCCTTGAGATATCAAGCTGAAATTTGGACCATAGATAGAGGGACCAAGCCTCATCGTTCATACAGATTTTTTTTTAAATCCACGTCATCGTTAAATTATTACGCGTTTTTTAATTTTTTGAAAAATGTCTGTTTACGCGATAAGTCTTTCAATTTTCGAGGTATTGATCTTAAAATTGGTATGAATATGAGCTTTCATACGCCGGTAATCGCTATTAAATTTGGTTAAGATCGGTTGAACCATAAAAATTGTATGATGTTTTGAATTTTAAAAAAATGACATTATCGCTCTATTGTAACTTTTGAAAAACTTAAGATAGCGAGCTCAAATTTTGTATATAAATGAAACAATATTCAGCCATTATATATGTATAATTTAGTGACGAACGGTATGAAATTTTTGATTTTATGGAATGTTGAATTATTTTTAAAAATGTACATTATCACATTCACTTTCAGAAACGCTCTAATAATCACGAAATAACGTAATAACAAAATAGAAAAAGCGAATCCACAACATGTATATTTATCTAATTAAAACAAGGATGCGAAGTAGAACCTTGCACATTGCTTCCGCATTATTTTTCGCGTTTTACAAAGCTTCCTCTATGAGGAAGCCAAAAATTGAATAACATATTTCCTCATAGAGGTAGCTTTGTAAGAAGCGAAAATTAATGAGGAAGCAATGTGCAAGGTTCTACTTTGCATCCTTGTTTTTACCATGAAATGAATGATATCTTAATCTCATTCAACAATTTTCTCAATAAAATTTTATCACACTTAAGTTTATTGAAATAAGTTCAAAAAGTTTTAAAAAATTGAATCTTCTTAAAGAAACATAGTCATGCTTTTACAAAACTATTACTTAAGGGGTTAAATTGCATTCGTTGTCAAAAAAGAAAATTCACCGTACTGAATCTGGGACAACAATGATCCCATAATTAATCACCCATATCCGTGGATACCCGCATTTCAAAATGCAAGTAATAATACGCATACATACGCAAATACCAGTATGAATAATTGAAAACAACAAAGAGCGCTTTTTAAAAGCGTTTCACTATCGAATTAACGATATATTAAGCTAATACCATAATGAAAAAAATTCCATTTCCGTTTTCCATTCAATCACATTTAACTATCGCTGTAATTTTGTGACACAGTAAAATCCAACTAAAAATCTGAACTATTAACAAAAAGATTTTTATGCACAATTTTCGAAAACTTTTTTGTTTATTTTACAGTTTTTTTTCTATTTCTAGTTTCACAGAAAAAAGCATGAAACTAATTTCTTAAACTAGAAATTGATCTGAAGTTTTCTGTAGAAATAACAAAAAACAAAAATTGTGTACGTTTGGGGACTAAAAAAAAGATTTCTATTTTGTTTTTTTACTATGTATAATTGAATTTCATAAGTTGTAAAGACAAAAATTCCAGAGTACTAGGAGAAAATGATCTCTGAATAATGTACCCATATATGTGGATACCCGCATTACAAAATTCATTCAAAAAATGTATGTGATAATAATACATACATGAATACCAGTATAAATCATGCAGAAACAGCAAAGAGCGTTTTTAGCAAAGTATTATCTGCCTCTGATAATCTCGCCCGTGTTCCCTTCACCCGGATATGTTAATTTTTTTCGTTTAGGCTCGTAGTTCCGACCTGAATCGATATATTAAAAAAAATATATAAGGCGTGGCAATATTCTGCAGGTCTGCTCATCACTGACATATTTTTCATTCCTTGAGTCTGCGGAGCTATAGTGGTGTGTATGTACTTCATTCCATTCACTCGCCCGGCTGTTTGCGCAGCAATTATCAACCGCAGCTTTATATAAACGCTCCTGTAAATAAGGCGCGTGAAACGTTTAGTGCGCGCGCGCGTGGCCTCTGGGCCGGTCAGAATTTGCACCTGCCACACGCCTATACGCACAAGTCTGGAGCCTGCATCCCATAAAATACATTACGTCAGAAGAACGAAGCGCCTTTGGTGTAGTGCGTAATTCATATAATAGGCCGCAAGAATTCTATATTTCGTTCGATGGCACCATGACTAAAGGTGCTTGCCCGAAAATCATTCCAGCAGCAAGACTTTAGAGGGCGTTGCATTTTTCTTGACTTCCATTAACGTCCAATTTATTTATTTATTCGGTTTCATATTGATTAAGTGCTTGGCAAAAATTATTCCAGCAATACATTAGAGGGCGCTGCATTTTTCTTGACATTTATTAACGTCCAATTTATTAATTTATTCGGTTTAATATTAATTTAGTACTTGGCAAAATTTAGTTCAGCACATGAGAGGGCGCTGCATTTTTCTTGACATTTATTAACGTCCAATTTATTAATTTATTTGGTTTAATATTAATTTAGTACTTGGAAAAAATTAGTCCAGCATATGAGAGAGCGCTGCATTTTTCTTGACTTCCATTAACGTCCAATTAATTTATTTATTCGGTTTCATATTCATTAAGTGCTTGGCAACAATTATTCCAGCAATACACTAGAGGGCGCTGCATTTTTCTTGACTTTCATTAACGTCCAATTTATTAATTTATTCGGTTTCATATTGATTAAGTGCTTAGCAAAAATTATTCCAGCAATACACTAGAGGGCGCTGCATTTTTCTTGACTCTCAATAACGTCCAATTTATTAATTTATTCGGTTTAATATTAATTTAGTACTTGGCAAAAATTAGTCCAGCATATGAGAGGGCGCTGCATTTTTCTTGACTTCCATTAACGTCCAATTTATTTATTTATTCGCTTTCATATTGATTAAGTGCTTAGCAAAAATTATTCCGGCAATACATTAGAGGTCGCTGCATTTTTCTTGACTTTCATTAACATCCAATTTATTAATTTATTCGGTTTAATATTATTTTAGTACTTGGTAAAAATTAGTCCAGCAATACATTAGAGGGCGCTTCATTTTTCTTGACTTTTCTTAACGTCCAATTTATTAATTTATTCAGATTAATATTAATTTGGTATTTGGCAAAACTTAGTCCAGTACATTAGAGGTCGCTGCATTTTTTTTCAACTTTCATCAAAGTACGTTTTAATATAAGACACACAGAAAAAGCAATATTGTGAAATTGCAAACATGTAAAATTTGCGATGTTAAAAATTTATCCATATTTATAGCATGAAAAGTCCACTTAAATTTTATACCAAAAAAATCTAAAAGTCCAAAAGATGTTATTTAATTTTTACTGTGCATTAATATCCCTAAAACCAATTCAGTTACGATTTTTTTTTAAATATTCTTTAAACATTTTTTTAAATAGATAAATTATAAGCGTACCAAATTTATTCATTTGTCGAAATTAATACTTTTAAGACGGTGGCAAAAGGTGTTTAGTCAAAAATAATCCCAGCACCACATAAAAGGCGCTGCATTATGCTTGTCTTTCATTAGTGTCCAAAGTTTTTGATTTATTCGCACTGTCGATTTATACGGCCAGATGAAAATGATCCAAAACCCGCGTCGAGAAGTGGCACGATACGCGTCCGTTAATTATATCGGAGCATACATACCCTATAAGTCAAAGAGTTACCGAATGGTGGCGGAAGCGGAGGAACGTGAGTCTCGCCACGCGTATCGTCCACTATCTCAGTGCTATCGTCCACCAAACGAGGAGAGTATATTTCACCTGCTTCCAATTTGCGAGAATATTGCAAGGTCTCGATGAGAGCTCATACAGATCATTATATGCAGATTTGCAGTAGTAGAAGAAAAAAAACTTAACCAATGTGGATAAAAACAAGCGAGGAAAAATCTTATTTCAGGGCAATATGCTTTACATTACCGGAAATTTTATATATCAGGCGATACTTTAAATTTAATACACGAGTGTAGTAAAATGACAAATTTTTAAAATTAATTTTCCTAATTTTCGAGTGGGTTTCAATATAGCGAATAATCAAAATAGCGAATGGCTTAAATAGCGAATTCCATAATAATGGCCATTCTAGATTCAGACGTTCATTATATTTAAATTCGCTGTTTCAGCCACTTGCTATTTTGATTATTCGCTACATTAACCCTCACCCTAAGGTGCATAGCCTCTTCTAATTTAACACGAAAGTATGTGAATTCTACAAACTTCTTCGGCCACTTATGATTTTACATATTTCAAATTTAATTATGTATGTCGCATATTTGGCGAATTAAAAAAAATATTTGTAAATTCGCCAATTTACAAAATCTTTCTGTCACTATTCAAATTTAGCATGAAATCTAAAAAGCATCCAAAAATTAATGTCAGTTTAATGCAAGAGTCCATTTAGGGTGAACCGATTAATGAATGAATGGTTAAACTGACTACAAAATCCAGTGAATGATCATTTTTTAATTCACGTGCTCTTATTGACAGCGTTCATTCTATGGTCGGTTTACTCTATAATTTGACACGATTTTTTTTTTTACTTTACAAATACACTGACAGAAGAGTTTATTAACAGTTAACAAATCTTGGGTAAATATGGCGAAATGAACCATTTAGTTATTCTTATTGAATCACACTTCAGCCAATATGATTTGTTAACTATTAACAAATGTCAGCAAGCTTAATTTGCGACAAGCAAATTTTATTTAGCTCAAATGAGGTTCAATAAGAATAACGAAATGGTTCATTTCGCCATATTTAACCAAGATTTGTTAACTGTTAACAGATGTTAACAAACTTTTCTTTCAGTGTAGCGCAAAAAATCGACCTTTTTGGCCTTCTTTCCCCTCTGAAAATAACCATATCCAACATATACATACAAAAAAGTATAAATAACATGCTTATAAAAAAAGAAAAATCTATGTAATAACCCGATTGCGAGTAGGTCACTCTAACATCACTCATGTTCACCTATTTGACCGAATCTTTGTGAAACGTGCAACACCGAGATCACCGTTTAACATCTTATCATTGATTGCCCTAAATACCAAAACCAAAGATCAAATTTATGTCTCCCGACTTCGCTAAAAGAATGCCTCAAAAACAAGACAAACGCGTCTAAAACTATCGAATACACCAAGAAAATCAATGTATATAAAAATCTGTAACGTTATCTTACATATCCATACAATGTTCATAATGTATGAACTCAGATGTTGATGCGATAATAAACAACAAAAACCCATGTGGGAATTCTGCTATACAGGCAAAGTTACCAATACGGTCCGGCACTAAAACAGACTCGGCTGCTAAGCGTTGTCGATCAGTAGTGTCTTAGTACTAATTGAATACTGGCCTTATTATGCACCAGTTCAGACAGCCACTACCGTCAAGATAAAATAAACAGTACTCAAGTGAGAGTCGTCTGAGTACTGGCCGCGGACTAGGCCGAAACTTGTTTTATATATAATAGAATAGAATAGTTGAGGTACTGGGCGTAGAATTGGCCGAAGCTCTACTTATTGCCGGCAAGCTAAAATCGTCAGTACACCGAGAGAAAAAGTTTCATTGGTTCACGGAAATCTTTGCTAGTGAAATGAAATACTTGAATTTCTATACTATCTTTTCTTTGAATGATCTCCGACTCAATGAAAAGTAGTGACATTGTTTCGAAGAAACATTTCTTTGAACCAATGGACCTTTTTTATTGATTTCAAAGATATTGTCTATGATTCAATGAAACCTTCTTCCTACCAGCTCAAAATTTCGAAACCTATTTTTTCCTGAAGTACGCGGCAGATAAAGCTCAAATTTTGTGAGTATGTAAGGAAGTACGGCAGAAATAGGCTAAGCTTCTGGCTCCTCGAAACTCGAAACCGTTCGTTCGGGAGAACCGGAAAACAAAACAGTGAGGTTAGGTGCGAGAGAGAGATCAATGAAAACGTTTCTTTGAACCAATGAAAACGTCTCTTTAAAACAATAAAACTGTTTCTTTATTATATGCTCACTAAGTAAATCTTTATTTACAGGCAATAAAATATTCTCTTTGAAATTCAAAAGCACTATTTCATTGAAATCAAAGAAATATTTCGTTGAAATCAATGAGAAAAAAAAATCGATCCACCCATTTCTTTGGCGTTAATGAAATCTTTTCTCTCGGTGTGGCGGACAAGCGTTGGCCCCGTGTGATCATTTCTGACTTGTCCCGGCATTAAGACAGAAATGGCAGGCAGTGGCTCGATCCTACATACCCCAACTAAACACAGACGGTATTCAACACGGGCAACTGCATACAAATCAACTGGACACGTTACCAGTTCGACACGGCAGAGCTCGACACAGTACTAACTGGACACGATGCAACTCGACACGGCAAAACTCGACACAGCACTATCGGGACACGGCAAAACTTGACACATCACCAAATGGACACAACAAAACTCGACAAACATCAGTTCGACACCGAAAGACTGTCCAGTGGCTCATACAAATGCATACAAATCAACTGGACACGTTACCAGTTCGACACGGTAGAGCTCGACACAGTACTAATTGGACACGATGCAACTCGACACGACAGAACTCGACACAGCACTAACTGGACACGGTGCAACTCGACACGGCAAAACTTGAAACATCACCAACTGGACACAGCAAAACTCGACAAACATCAGTTCGACACCGAAAGACTGTCCAGTGGCTCAATTGAACCTAGACCTCATTGGACACAGACGCGACGTTTGGTAATCCAGCTTTGTTCCAATTGGACACAGACCCACAAGAACAGACGCAATTGACGAGTGCACCCTTTTGAGTCTGTGTCCAATTGGAACAAAGCTGGATTACCAAACGTCTCTTCTGTGTCCAATGAGGTCTGTGTTCAATTGAGCCATTGGACAGACTTTTGGTGTCGAACTAATGTTTGTCGAGTTTTGTTGTGTCCAGTTGGTGATGTGTCGCGTTTTTCCGTGTCGAGTTGCGCCGTGTCCAGATAGTGCTGTGTCGAGTTCTGCCGTGTCGAGTTGCACCGTATCTAGTTATTGCTGTGTCGAGTTCTGCCGTGTCGAACTGGTAACGTGTCCAGTTGATTTGTATGCAATTGCGTTTTCAATACCGTCTGTGTTTAGTTGGGATATGTAGGATCGAGCCACTGACGAAATGGCATCTAGTACCGGCATCTTGGGTACAATACTGCACCAACACAGAGCCCGTTTGAGATTTCCACATGGGAAGAAAAAAAAATCCACGAACCACTTACGTAAAAAAATACACAGCCAATGCTTACAACTTCGAGGACATGACAAAATAACTGTAATGAACTAAAATCCTTTCGTTGCAATTTTACCGAATACCTCATACGTCTCTGGTACTCGGAGTCGCAGAATTCACGAATGGTGAATCCACGCCAACTTGTAAGGATGGTCATCGTGACACCTATGGTGTAACGTTGAATGGCACCGATTAATAAGTGTCCGCGGTTGTATATTTCGCTGTAGCAGCTCCGTTATTCTTTCTACCCTCATCCTGCCCTCGACATGTATATACAAAACAGCGCAGCCCCCTAGATGCATTAACTGACGCCGTGCGCGGTGTTGCATATTTATAAAATGTAAATTTTAATTACAGTAATAGAAGAACGCCGGATTGATAATTGCAGTTAAAATGCTTTCATCAGCATCATCGTGTACCGCGTATCGTATGACTGTATATATGCATTACCCGGTATATATAGCTAGTAATAGGTTTCAGATCCCGAGCACGGCTCTTTTTTTTTTATGCTCCACATAATATAGAATTCTCGTACTAAATATTAGGTGCATACTTGATGAATACCAGAGTCGAGGTACTTCAGCTTTACTATTGTAGCGGCTGGTTCTGCTTCTGGTGCTTCTACTCGGCGATCCCAAACCCCTGGGACCATTACGTCTGACGGTCAGCGAGCACACCAGTCGCTCCATCGCATCGCAATAATTATGCATTCCTAATTAGGGTAATTAACGGTGTAATTGATATTCAACCTGGCAAAAAGGGACAGCAACGCTATCTATACCGGGCAATATAATATAAGTTTCAGGCTTCCGTCACCCGGGACAATTTTTAACGCCACTTTTACCGACCACATTTTCCTTTTCTGGCACGAGGGAATTTATATTTTTATGCCACTATCGTTGAGGAGACATCGTATGGTACAGTCAGGTACCCACACAAAAATAAGTATATGTGCAAAATATATGTGGCGGTTTAACTATATAAATATTCTTTTTATATATTTTTTATAAGGACTGAAGGACTCTGGTCGATGGCCTATCGCTCACGTATACACATACACATGAATATAAACACATTCACAACGAAAAAAAAAATAATAATAATAATATTTATTACAACTATTTTCCATATAGTCGACTTTTATATGTGTTATTTATTTTCGCAATAATATATAAGAAATATATGCCCTTTTTTAAATAGCCATACGAAATCATGGACTAAAGTCCTAAAAATTATTTATACATATTTCTAAAAGAAAAAATAGAAAATGGATCAGATTATAACGGATTTTATCTACTTTAGATAAATATAAATAATAATAAATTTATAGCAAAATAATTCAGTTTACGTTAATAAGTAATGGAACATTCCATACGTTATTTTTTAGGAGTCAAATTTGTAATGTTCATCCGATGTTGACGGGCGGTAGCTAATTTTGATTGCTGAAAGATGTTTTACAAATTCACCGAGTAATGCACGTCATTTTACTACTCAATTAGAAACAAAATTTAGTTTACTCCATAACGTCCTTATTTTTACATAAACAAATGGCTACTACTTGCAAACGAGAATCATCATTATAAAAGTTTACCAGTACATTTATTCAAGTGTATTAAGGCATAAAATGATTTACTGCTTGTTAAATACGACCTAAAATTACAAATTACTTTCCAAAAAACTGCAAATAATAAGTCCTATTGGTTATTAGCGTAAGCTTCATTATTTTTCTGTAAATTTATTCAATACAATTTTTTCTTCATTAAGTAGGATCTTCCCAATTGAGACCCATTTTCGTTTGCACTATTTTCCCTTTTAAAACATGTGTGTAAATAATTTTTGAAGTCTTAAATACGATCTAAAATTTCAAATTACTTTCCAAAAAACTGCAAATAATAAGTCCTATTGGTTATTAGCGTAAGCTTTATTATTTTTCTGTAAATTTATTGAATACAATTTTTTCTTCATTAAGTAGGATCTTCCCAATTGAGACCCATTTTCGTTTGCACTATTTTCCCTTTGAAAACGTGTGTGTAAATAATTTTTGAAGTCTTAATGCCCGTTTCACTTGCCTCCTTAAAAAGATACTGGTGTCCATTTTTTTGTTGTTTTTTTAAGATGCCAGCTACCTATATTAGTTTCAAATCAATCTTCATGCAGTCTGCCGACTCTCCTTCGCCCTATAGCTGTGTGGTAGGTGCCTTTAGTATCGCTGGTGGATCTCCGGTCCGCGGATAAACATCTATACTGTACCAACTCGCGCTAATTAGCGTTAATCGAGAAACGGGTGCAGCGTGAGGAAGATAGGGTAACGAATTTTCGACGAAGACGATGAGTCTTAACGACCTCGAGCCTCGTACTTGGCGAGAGTTTCGCTGGTAGCGCAGGAAGAACACGACGTTATATCGTACATACACATATATATATATCCTTGCTCACCGGCTAAACGTTGATGACCGAAAATTCGCAACAGGGCGTGGTTTTCCAGCACATTAATTAAGGCTTGCATAGTCGTGTACCTATACGTATTTTTAGGTTAGAAGACACAGCCCTTTCCTTTTTCTATTCTGCGCACTGAACTCATCAAAAACAGGTGAGATCTGGTGGATGTAATGTATTCGGTTCTGAAACTGAAAACGAATGTATTAGAGCCATTTATAAAAATAAGGATAGATCCTTTTTACTTTCTCATCACATACAAAGTATGTAAGAGAGAAAGTATTGCAATCCAAAAAAAATTCGACCCTCAGATTTTGATGGAAATACATGTTTTGAGTGTCCTAGATTCCAAAAAAACACATTTAATCATTTCTGTCCGTCTGTCTGTCTGTGTGGTGTCTGTATGTACCATCCAAAACCACAATAACTTTTGAAAAAATTTATGGACTGAAATTAAATTTTTTGTGTGCCTTCTGCATTCAAATCCTGGTTTTGGTATTGAAATCCAATAAAAAATCTTCACTGCTTCTGATACTTTACCTTAAATACAAAAAAAAAATAATTTATTTTTATACCGCAAGCAAATATAAAAGATATTATGCTTCAATATGATACATACAAATAGTATTACCAGCAAATAAGCAATGAACAACAAGAGATTTAGTATATAGAAGATTTTGTCCTTTCAATCACTCACATAAGACATCTGAAACTGTTGTAAAAAATTTATATTGCCTGAAATATGTTACTTTCTTGTGTTATTGTGTTACACATTCACTAAAAAAAAGAACTGCAATGATCTTGAGTAGTTTTCAATGAGATCATACTATGAATATTCACACCATATGTTATATTAAAATTTTAAAAAAGAATGTAAAAATACAAGATAAACACGTTTGAGGTTATCATCACTCCTGATGTTAGACTGCAAACACTCATGCACTCATCGCATCATAGTTTTTTAAATTTATTTTATCACTCGTATAGCATTTTATACTAATTTCAAATGCTGCTCATACACACCATAATATTCGAAACTTTTGAAATATGAAATAAAATGTAAATCCGAGTATCAAACTATCGCAATGCCGACAATAATACCATCGAAACGGAAGAGAGATGTTGAAGGCGCGAGCAGGCGCGCGATGTCACGCTCGCTTTCTCGCGCGCGCGAAATTCGAAATTCGAAAATGTGGATTACAATTAATGTGCGATATTCACACATTATTAGTCACTATAACCCAGTAAATTCACGATAAAAATTTCACACCTGTAACAAATATTTACTTTTTCTTTTTTTATATACTTTAAGTTTGAAATTTTCAAAAATTTAGTCGTGTACTTCCGATTTTTTAAAAATGACCTTTTACTTTCTACTGTCAATTAAAAAAAAAATTAAAGCATGAGGATATGTGTTTTTTAATGGCTTATAAGAAATAAATATAATCAACCTTCAATCTCTTAAGGAAAAGAGAAATGTCTTTAAAATATCAAATATTTCTAAGCCAGAAGAAACATACTTTACAGTCTTGTAATAATTTGAAGAAATCCTATTGAACCCATGCACTTTGGAAAAACAAAAAAACACTTTAATAAAAATTATCAATATTGAAAAAAAGCAATTTTATTAGACAATCGCAATAAAATTCTCCAACTTTTTTATCTTGACAAATTGATCTGATAATAACCTTCCAAAAATGGCAGATTTCTATGTGTTTTTGCTTTTTCCATAATACTTCAGCAAATAAAAAAAAAGAAATTAATATTTTGCTTCAATGTGACTCAAAATTCGTAGTATCTTAATATACCAATTTGCTAACACTCTAAATACAGGCAACCGACCAAAATTGCATAGTCTTACGTTTGTTCTTTAGTTTACTTTATTAAAATTAACTTAATTTAATTCCTGGTCACGTGTGTGTATATTAGCAGGCGAAATTGCGGTTCTAATAGATCATCGTGCAGGTATTACGTACGTGCGGGGCCAGTTATCGTATTATAGTTGAGGATCGTGATGCGCGAGGCTGAGAATGAAAAGGCGAAGGAGTATATGGAGGGATATAAGCTGGTGCTCTTTCTGTGGAGCGTGCAAGGAGCTAATTCGAAGAGGCCAGCTGGCCAATGATTATTATTTCTCAATTTCTGCAGCGTCAAAGCAGCAACGCTGTGCATCACAGAGTTCGCAAAAGGCAATAGCTATAAGGAGTGCGAGAGAGAAAGGGGGAGAAAAAAAAGAGAGATAGCAAAAGAGGCACAGTCCCGCGGGCCCTGGAGCTCTGTAATTAAATAGCTGGCGGGGTTAACGCCTTTTGTGTTGCAGAGCGCGGTGAACTCCAAGAAGAAGCTCGACACATCTTCTCCCTCGCCCCCACGTACTTATTCCCTTCCATCTCTCGAGCTCCATTATCGCCATCTCGCTTTATTTCTCCGCTGCAAGAGACCATTCCGTTACCATTTTTTTACGATTGTTTCGTCCGTCGAAACTCCAAGAAGGCCGGGGTATTTACCGGCGTTTACAACTTTCTTGCCACCAGAAGCTTATTATTCCCTTTGCGAATCAAGATAGAAGCTAACTAGACACTCGTTTACCCGAGAGCTCGCAATTGTATCGAGAATAATGTAAAAAAAGAGGTATTGCAAAAAAATGCAGTGGTTAGGATGAGGAATCGTAAATCGTATTTCTATCATTGCACCACTCCGCTGGAGTTTCAATTAGTTATTAACGGGGCTTAATTGGAACCCTTGGAAAACCTTCGAATAAAATAGTGTGATTGAGAGAAATTTATTTATCACGACTGTTGAGCTGTACAGGAAGAAAACCGAGACCAAAAATTAGTCTTGTTGTGAGGAGATTGAGCGTGGGATTCTGCCAGGTGATCATCGACCGTTTTGCTCTCGTTATTCTTCTTCTTCCTTCGCATTCTCTTTTCTCCTCCACTCAATCACGTCATGATAATTGTTTTCGAGGGTTCCAGTCGGGTCTGAATCCGATCTGTAGGTGCCTCTATGGTTTACTCGCTGGTTTATGAGGGCATGAGCCAATGTTACGCATTATGCGTTAGCCCGATTGCATCATATACATTCTACTGTTGTGGTCATCCCTTCTCCTTAAACCGGTGCTGCACTGCCACGTTGGCTTCCGATCTAGTGTAGCGTAGTATAAAACTAAGTGTTGTGCTCTCATGTGGCTTTCTCTAAAGTTGCGCCACGACGAGTTAGTTCCATCACTGCATGGCTTGCGGGTCCTTTATATACCTATGGGGATTTCAAGCACTCGGGATTATTAGATGATTATTAGAATTATACACGCTTCATGCGATTTCGTAATCATGTACGAATGCCAGTTGCATGTAAGTGCCGGTTCTGTTTCCTAATTAACCCGTCAACTTTGCTGATCATTTTCATTACTGTTCCAACAGTCTTAGGCTCGAATTTATAGTTCAAAATCAATATAATTCGGTCCTATACATACATTTAGATAAAAAAAACAAAACTCGTAGAAAAATCCGCATTAATCTACGCGTATGCGAAATCTTCCAACATCAAATGATCACAAAAGTGTCCGAATTCAGGAACTAAAGGGTCTGATGTCGAATTTATAGTCCCAAGTCAATAATGCGATCTTATACATATACACGGAAAAAAAAGGCTTGGTTGGAACAACCAAGTGCCTTGGTTATATATGGGCCAGACAATTAATTGGTTAGACCAACCAAGTTATTTGTTAGGCTACCAATTTCTTGGTTGGTCTAACCAAGTCACTTGGTTAGCTTACCAAAGCATGCCAAAGCCAAAGGCTTGGATGGAACAACCAAGTGCCTTGGTTGTATATGCGCCAGACAATTAATTGGTTAGACCAACCAAGTTATTTGTTAGGCTACCAATTTCTTGGTTGGTCTAACCAAGTCATTTGATTAGCTTACCAAAGCTTACCAAAGCCAAAGGCTTGGTTGGAACAACCAAGTGCCTTGGTTATATATGCGCCAGACAATTAATTGGTTAGACCAACCAAGTTATTTGTTAGGCTACCAATTTCTTGGTTGGTCTAACCAAGTGACTTGGTTAGCTTGCCAAGTGACTTTGTTAATCACAAGAAATTGGTAGCCTAACAAATAACTTGGTTAGCTTACCAAGTGACTTTGTTAGTCCAACCAAGAAATTGGTAGCCTAACAAATAACTTGGTTGGTCTAACCAATTAATTGTCTGGTGCATATATAACCAAGGCACTCGGTTGTTCCAACCAAGCCTTTTTTACCGTGTATTTAACGGAAAAAACCCTTTGAAAATTGCATTAATCAATACGTATCCGAATTTTTCCAAAATCGAATGATCACAAAAGTGTCTGATTTCAGAGACCAAAATTCCTGAGGTCGAATTTATAATCCCAAGTTTGAACTTGAGCACGAAATACAATGACAAATTTTCTTTTAACTACAAACTGAAGTTCAGAATTGGAACTATAAATTTGACCTTAGAAAATTTGGTCCCTGAAATCGTACACGTTTGTGATCATTTGATTTTGGAAAAATTCGGATACGTGGTGATTGATGCAGTTTTTTTCTATGGGTTTTGCTATTTTACAGCTAAATATATGTGTGGACACATATTATTAACATCGGACTATAAATTCGACCTTAGGCACTACATCACATTCGTGTTCCTGTTTTCAAAGTCTTATTAAGCGCTGGCAGGTGGCGAATAGTCGTAAAAGTATTCGGAAGTGGTTTCTAATCAAAACGCTTCTTGGAGCATAAATGGTAGCATCAGCAGCAGAAGCAACAGCCACAAAATCGGCAAATCAATGATACGATAATCAGTCACGGTTCATTTTCCGTTAGTTCAATTATACCCAAGTATAAGAGGAAAGGGTTGCCCGTAGAGAGGAGCCAGGGTTAATCCCATTAAAAGGCCTCTGCGCACCTTTTAGAAGCTATTCTCGTTTTGTACTCTCTGCCAGAAGAGTTCTGTATGTCTTTTATGGATGCCATTAAGCTCTTGTTAGGTTCACTGAACATTTCGTGGAGTACACATTTACCAATCTCTGCATTCAACTACTATTAAAATCTCTCTTGGTGGGAATATTTAAAAAAAACGTGTCGTCCCGCATCAGTTATTGTCTCGCTCGCGGCTTGATTTCAATACTAAGTTCCCAACTAGTCTGAGTCCGCGCTTGAGAAATAGGGTAGAAGTACCGGTTGTGGCCACTTTAAGAATTTTCTCATTTTCAAGTACTTGTGATTGGGACCAAATATCATAAAATTGTTTTGGACCTATACTTTTCATATCTGAGAAGAATATAATTTCAGATTTCTAGCATTAAAATCTTCATATGTATCGAGAAAACACTGGAAAATAGAAAAAAGTAGGAGCATAGCCATTTCACCAGTTCTGGCCACAGTAATGTACCGGTTTTGGCCATGCTTAAAATTAGAATAACTCAATATTCATTGCACTTCAAACATTTTTAAGGTGTGTTTAATAAATCAAAATCGTATTCTTATGAAAGCATCCAATTCCTCTACACGAAAATGTCTTTAAAGCACAGATGCCATCTGTGAACCTAACTAACCTTTTTTGACATTCGTCTCCTTCGTTTTGCACTTTTTCGTAGCAGCTTTCTTTGTCACAAATAGTCATACATTATATTAATGTTTTACTCTTTACACTTTTATTTTTACTTTTACCAGAGTTCTTTCCGAAAGTAGATTTTCGCATTGAATAATGTTGGGAATTTTCAACATGAAAGGTGTTCCACCGCTTTACCTTCTTTTTTACTATACATTTCTAAGGATATATTTTTCTTAGTGTTTTTTCGTTTTTTTGTTTCTTCATTACGAATTTATGAATTGATTGTGTAATAATTAATGAAAAATTAATGATTATATTATCATGGCCATATCCGGGGCAACATGCTTATTCCATGTATCAGTTGTGGCCATCGTATTTTTTATAAATGTATAGCTTTATTTCAAACTTTTAGTACATCAACATTTGCAGTGATGACTCTTAAGATTGATATGTGCAAAGCTGCATGCAATTCGCCAATTATATAATCCGAATATATATCTAGAGCTTTCGTCAAAATCTTGTCGAATTCCGTAAGGAGTTGACAATTTGATGAATCAGCTGATGATACTTTAATTACTGACTCAGTAATTTTTGTAATAGACACGAACGGACGCAAAATGACGATAAAAAATTATGATTAAATACAGGTACAGAATTAAAATAGCCACGAAAACGTATTTAAGTGTAGGAGTGGCCACAACCGGTACAGTGGCCACAACCGGTACTTCTACTCTACCAAAAAAAAAAAAATTTGATCGGAAAAGTTGCGGGGAATAGAGCAACGGCCAAATAGTTTTGCCATAGCCAAAATAAGTGCTGAAAATAAAGAAGTGAAAGTGAGCCCTGCATAAATAAAGGACAAAGCAGACAAAACCCTTTAATTGTCAAGATATTGACTACATGGTTTCAAAAATGTATTTCTAAGTGTCATTCCAAAAGTCTAGGAAATATATGTCAAATAGCTGTACACCGAGAGAAAAGATTTCATTGACGCCAAAGAAATGGGTGGATTGATTTTTTTTTTTCATTTATTTCAACAAAATATTTCTTTGATCTCAATGAAATAGTGCATTTGAAATTCAAAGAGTACATTTCATTGCCTTTAAATAAAGATTTACTTAGTGAGCATATAATAAAGAAACAGTTTCATTGTTTTAAAGAGACGTTTTCATTGGTTCAAAGAAATTACGTGAAATATTATAACATCTATGAAAGGTTATTATTTATTGTGAAACAATTATTACTCTGAATTATCCATTATTCCAAAACCGTTTAAAAAATTTATCCATTCGCAATAATATGTCATCATTATCTTTTTTAACAATTTAATTCATCTGAACTATTTATCCTTTTAGAAATGTACTTCAAGTTCCAAAAGCTGCAAAAAAAAAATGTTTCAATAGCTTTTGCATTCGAATAATTACCATTCCTGATTGTGACACATTAACTAAATCTCCTTAAGGTCGATCCCTTACAAATTACTGCAAACAATTCACCGTATGATCCAAATGATAACGACTCTGGATTTTCTTGATTGCCATTCGCAAAAACTTCTTTGGAGCAAAGCTAAAGGTTGCAAAAAAGAAAAAAAAATTATTTGATGGTGTACGTTTCTTGCTATTGGATGAAAGAAAAAAAAATAGTAAATGTAATTGACCACGAAGCGACGTACAACTTTTTATTAGCACTTTCTTTCCAGCTTTCTTGAACGGTGAGAAAAAAAGGCCGTGAGGGTACCCAGCAAATTTTTCGTAATTCCAGATGGTGGCCACTCGTCGGTCAGGTTAAATAAACACATTACCGAATACCTGCAGGAAAAAATTCGCCCGCGGAACAATTCAATGCGGCATTTCTCGTTTACGGAGCACCGACGGAGGCCCTCGAGAATAAAGGTATACGCAGGATATATAAGTACACCCAGAACTTGGGACAACGAGCACTCTTCTCTTTTTCTTCTTTTTTTTTTTTTTGTTAAAACGGAAGGTAAACACGAAGAGCTAGCAAGGTTGGGGCACATCATGAAATAAAGTAAGCATAAAAACAGGTAAGAAATTGTCGAGTTCAGTTTGAGGTCGGCGTGCGTCCGCAACCCCCTCTGCTTCTGCGTAAACGTCTTTTCTCGTCTTTCCCTCGGTTAAGAATCATCATTCTTAACTCTCCGTAGCGCGAGTTTCACTCACTCCTTTAATTGCAGTATTTGCTGTGGCTCTGATCGTAAAACTAATTGACCGTCGCTCTATTCCCCAGAGCATCTTCGCCGAGCATTTCTCGTTTTTGGTTTTACTTGAACGAGAATCCAGAATCGATGCCGAACTGCTTGTTTTTTGTTTAATATTCCTATAAAAAAAATTCCTATTTTTAAAAATTATAAATTAATGAACCGCATGATTAAAGACCATTTTCGTCTGGTTCGACAAACCATTTTCTGTATAAAAATAGTGGGAAAGTGACAGTTTTTAAAAATTCACTTTTAGAAGTTGTATATGTAAATGCGGTTTTCTGTTATATACTATTTGTTAAATATTTACTGATTTTTTAAAAATATTTCTATAAAAAAAATATTCCTATTAAAAAATACATGCAGATTAATTAAACTCATGATTATGGACCATTTTCGTCCGCTTCGAGGAATAATTTTCTCTATTTTTATACAGAATTTATACAGAAAATTAGTTTTTTACAAAAAGTGGATTTTTTAATTGAAATATGGTGGGAAAGTGGCAGTTCTTAAAAATTCACTTTTGGAAGTTCTAAATGTAAATGCGTTTTTCTGTTATAGACAATTTGTCAAATATTTCTTGAATTATTGGAACGGCACTTAAAAATACATCTTTGAAAACAGCTGTTCTCCCAATGTAGCAAATACGGTACCTTGACATTTAAAGGGTTAACCCTTGTTTACCCGGCGTTCATCAATGCCTTCACTTTCAGCACTTGTTCTGGCTCCGATCGTAAAACTAATTGACCATTGCTCAATTCCCCAGTTTTCCCCGAAAAGTTCCTGTTTTTTTGGTATTACTTGAATGTTGACTCAGAATCGATGATGAACTACGCATTTCTTAAGCACTACTTTATCAAGAAACTATTCCGATTAAAATAAAAATACACAGATTAATTAAACTTCTGCTTAGGCACCAGCATTAAATTCGGGAATAGAGCATTAAATTAGCCTTTGATCCATAACCCTTTAAGGGCTATGGACGAATAATTTTATATTTAAAAATAGTGGGAAATAGCATAATTAAAAAATTCATTTTTGCATTTTTACATATAACTACGTTTTCTAATAGTAGGATAGAAGTACCGGTTGTGGCCACCCCTACACTTAAATACGTTTTTCGTGGCTATTTTAATTCTGTACCGGTATTTAATCATAATTTTTCATAACGTTGTGTATTTTGGAAACATTTATCGCCATTTTGACGTCTTTCGTTCGTCTCCATTACAAAAAGTAATGTGTCAGTAATTAAAGTATCATCAGCTGATTCATCAAATTGTCAACTCCTTACGGAATTCGACAAGATTTTGATGAAAGCTCTAGATACATATTCGGATTATATAGTTGGCGAATTGCATGCAGCTTTGCACATATCAATCTTAAGAGTCATCACTGCAAATGTTGATGTACTAAAAGTTTGAAATGAAGCTATACATTTATAAAAAATACGATGGCCACAACTGGTACATGGAATAAGCATGTTGCCCCGGATATGGCCATGATAATATAATCATTAATTTTTCGTTAATTATTACACAATCAATTCATAAATTCGTAAAGAAGAAACAAAAAAACGAAAAACGCTAAGAAAAATATATCCTTAGAAATGTATAGTAAAAAAGAAGGTAAAGCGGTGGAACACCTTTCATGTTGAAGAATCCCACCATTATTCAATGCGAAAATCTACTTTCGGAAAGAAGTCTGGTAAAAGTAATAATAAAAGTGTAAAGAGTAAAACATTAATATAATGTATGACTATTTGTGACAAAGAAAGCTGCTACGAAAAAGTGCAACACGAAGGAGACGAATGTCAAAAAAGGTTAATTAGGTTCACAGACGGCATCTGTGCTTTAAAGACATTTTCATGTAGAGGAATTGGATGCTTTCATAAGAATACGATTTTGATTTATTAAACACACCTTAAAAAATGTTTGAAGTGCAATGAATATTGAGTTATTCTAATTTTAAACATGGCCAAAACCGGTACATTACTGTGGCCAAAACCGGTGCATAGGTGGCCAGAAGTGGTGAAATGGCTATGCTCCTACTTTTTTCTATTTGCCAGTGCTTTCTCGTTACATATGAAGATTTCAATGCTATAAATCTGAAATTATATTCTTCTCAGATATGAAAAGTATAGGTCCAAAACAGTTTTATGATATTTGGTCCCAATCACAAGTACTTGAAAATGAGAAAATTCTTAAAGTGGCCACAACCGGTACTTCTACCCTATACAATTATTTGTTTAATATTTCCTAATTTTTTGGAATGACACTTAAAATACATCTTTGAAAACAACCGTTCACCCAATGTATCAAATATGCTACATTGCAAATAACTTGACAGTTAAACGGTTAACCCTTGTTTACCCCGTATTCATTAACTCCTCCACTTTCAGCACTTTTTCTGACTCTGATCATCAACCTAATTGACCGTCGCTGTATTCCCTAGAATCTCCTTTGAGTAGTTCCCGTTTTTTCGTATTTCTTGAACGTGGACTCAGAATCAATAACGAACTACGTGTTTTTGAAGTAACTCGAATCAAGAAAATATTCCAATAAAAAAAAAATAATACACAGATTAATTAAACTTCTGATTAGAGACCATTTTCGTCCCGTTCTACATCCACAACCCTTCAAGGATTATAACTTTAATAACGAATAATTTTCTGTATAAAAATAGTGGGAAAACATAAAATATAATTCACGTAACTCTCATAATCATAATTATAATAATTTGGGATGAAGGTATTTTACACTATTGATGTGTTTTTTGCTCGATTTCAAAATAATTTCGTAATATTTGGTATTTAATACAATATATGCGTAGCGTATCTCTATTTTTCATACTTCTTTTCTCACTTTTTTTTTCTTACTTACTATTCAGTAAGTTAATTGAATTTGGATCATCGAATATCTCACCTAAATTTGCGCCGAGAAAAATCGGTATCCTAGGTTTATTTGAATCGAATATGGGATCTATTTAAAATAAATAAAATTGTATTTGAATCAAATAAATTTTATTGAAAACGAATACAATTTTTTTGTATGTAATAAATTCTATCTCATCGAAACAAAATCCTATTAGGTCAACGATTAAATAAATTTATTCTTCAAATGCTTAAGCATAACAGGATATTATTTTGATAAAATAGAATTTATTTAATTTAAATAAATCGCATTAATTTCAAGTAAGTTTCATTTGATCGAAAGAAAAATTGTATTAATTCAATATAGATCCCATATTTTATTCAAATAAACCCATCAAACCGATTTATTTGGTTGTGCAAAATTGCAGAACGGCATTGTACCATTTACTGAATATCGGAGCCAGCTTTTTCTTAAGGTAGTCCTTGCGACCCATACTAGTCAATTGACGCACTGTTCCGAAAATTCTGTAAATGCTAACATTTTTATATATCTACACATTCAATTAATCACAGTGAGAATAAAAACGTATTTGTAGACGCTTTGTAAACTTAAAAAACATAAATTGTATTAACTAAAATATCTTATCAGAGTCTCGCTTGAACGCGTAGTGGTATTGTATCATCACGCGGTCAGAGCTAATTTTGGTCGTTTTAAAGGTAAATTTGTGACACAAAACAAACAAAAAAGTAGATAAAAAATCTAATTTTTGCGCCACGACTACAACCGACACGAAAATTCGGGTCGCTGAAACCAAGGTTGAAACGGCGCCGGTTGACACTGGAGGTTATGTTGATTTCTATCATCGTCCGCTACATCCGGTTATCCGTAACTTCTGAGTGGCGATGATGTGTTTGACGTTGGAATTACACCCAAATACTTCGATAACGTCCCTTTTTTATATTTTATACGGAATCGAGACACTCTAAGGAATCCACAGCACATTTGATATTGTATAAAAGTTCAGTTTATACATGTTAATTTTCGTTCCGTAGTACGAAATCGGTTAGTTTCCCATAAGAGCCGGTGCATAAGAATTCTTTTTTAAATATTTATTTTCTCGGTAATTTAGTCGATAACCTAGCTTGAAACTTTGCAATCGCATTTCGAAGGGATTCAACTATTTATTATATAAAAAAAATGTTAAGTCTTAAAGTTCAGAAAGATTAATGCGCAAGGACAACCTTAAAAAAATAAAATAAAAAAAAAAGACGCAGAAGAGGCTCACAGTAGCCCTAATTTCGGTTCTTGCACTCAGCCCCCATAAAGATGAACGGAAGTCTCCACACTTTCTCGGATAAAATGCAAATTATTCTGGAAACTGAAACAGCTTTAAGAGGTTTCGTTGAGGCAGTTCTTACATATACGTATGCAAGAGCTGGACACGGAGATCTCTAACCCGGCTTGATCGCCTGAGCTGTTCTGTCGAATCGGGTAATGGTTATAGCCGCTAATGGCCACGTACTTCGGAAGAGGAAGGGGCAAAGGGAGGGGGAGGCATGAGTACGCCGAGCTCTGCGTATTCGAATGTGGCTGTGCGAGTGCAACAATTATATCGACGAGTCAAGGGGTCAGGCGTGCCCCGACTATGTGGTGAACACATTGCTCTGTCTTATGTTATGCTCGCAGTGATGCATTTTCTGCTTCTGCAGTTCCGATGCGTTCTCCGCCCTGGAGCGTCTGCCGCTAGCTAGTCAGCCTGATACGTAATTATCCTCGGGCGGACGCAATATTACCCTCTACTATACAGAGAGAAGATACCCTCCAGATATTTATGGGATCGATCGAGACTCGCGCGCCCTTCGTACGAGAGATCGAAATCGAATAACGCACCGAATGTTCCATCTGCTCTTTCCGATCTGTCTCCTTCTCTGTCTTCTTCTCGCGATGTCAGACCACGCGCGACCGAATATCGTGCAATGCAATCTCGCTCTTCCGCTCATTGCGTGAACCATGCAGAAGCATCGTCAACGTCCGGACGCTTGATCGAAGGTAAATGCTTTTTTTTTTAGTCATTGAGTCGCATTACATTTTTTTTAAAGGTTTTAGAAGGGTTTGTGTTGATTGGATCTTATCAATACAAAATAGACTTTTAACAAGTCTATCGCAATTTATTATTTAGTCAGATTTTTTCATACGTGGAATCATTTAACTTATTCCGAGTGAATTGGACAGACCAAGATAGGATATTTTCATTCTTCTGTAAAAGCTGCCGCAACGGGGTTGTGTGAAAAGAATGCGTGACTGTGAAAAAAGCTTGGAAGTTCTATGAGAAATATCTCTTCAAACTGACGTATCAATTTAATAAATATTTTCAACGATACAACATTTATTCCAAGTTCCATTATGTCAATCGGCCATGATTCTGGTTTTGACTGAGCCACATAGAAGCCATCTACAGTATCGGACATTTTTATTATTCAACAGGAGTTGTTTCAATCTCGCTCGTGATTGAGTCGTATTACATTTTTTTTGTTGCTATTTTAGAAGGGATTGAGAAATTATTTTTACAATAAACTTCGGATGTTTGGGTTTTTTTTTCTATAAGAGAATGTGCGATTGGATTTTTTTTTAGATGATTGGTAAAGCGATAAAGAAAAACATAGTGAGACTGCGCACTTATAAACAGCGTGTCAAAATTTTGAATTAACGCCTCAACGTCCAAGATTTTTTCTGACTGAAAAAAGAAACAATTTCTCGTAAGTTTTTTTTTTGGATCAAAGTAGTAGCAGATTTAAAAAATGAACTTATTATTATTTTATAAGAGAATGTTTTTTTTTACTAACAAGTTTTGGTCCAAAAACGATTTTGATTTTGCGTCACTATTTTAGTTAGTTCTCAATTTAAAAAAAAAAAGAATGATAATAATTTTTCACACTAGAAATGTAAAACTTAGAAGTTAATGTGAAATCAGCTGAAATCTGAACTTATTAAAAATCTTCATAATGCGCAGTTAAATTTTCTTGAGATATTACGCATAGTATTTAGTGCAAGCGCGACCTATACACTCACAGAAATTGTGGAAGTACTAAGAACTACAAAGTGACGGCTCTTCATTTTTAGTCGATGCAACATTTTTTTTTAGTCACAGTAACTAAAAAATTCTTTTAATTACATTTTTATAGATGCGTCAACTATTTTATGGTTATCGTAACTATAAAACATAGTCGCATAGACTGAAAATGAATTGCTGTCACTTTATTGTTACTAATGACGGAATTTTCTCAGAGTGTAGTCACTTTTGTAACAGCAAAAGACACAGCTGTTAAATTAGTTTCGTTGTGAGGACCTTAAGTGACTCAGTTACAGGGTCTAACAGAATTGCCACTGGCACATCACTTCCGCCCCAATTGAGTCATATCCCCGATGGGAAAAGTAACGTTTTGATAAAATTATCGCAGCCAGAAAAAGGCGACATGACATTTAATATTTCCTAATTTATTTACGCTTTTAATATATCTTCCAATGAAAAAAAATTCTTCCCAATGCAAAGAGCATTAATTGAAATAAAAAAAAACGTTTTCCAATACAGGGAGATTCCAATACAAGGTCTAGTCGTGACACGCTGCGCAGCGAGTTATTATTATGTAGAGTCGCACATGCATGTTCGTGAAAGGTACCAAAAAATACGTTCTAGAGGACTACGATTTTTTTTTTGTTTTGTACGACGCGAAAGAATTTATATTTTTTGTTTTTTGCGATAGGCCTTATCGCAAAAAACAAAAGCAATAGATATTTGATTATTATTGAAAAAGTGATTACGTACGTTATTAAATAGTGTTCCCTGTTTAAATAGTGTTAAACAGCTTCCCTGTTACGTGCTGATGCAATAAATGACGGTTTATATTAATTCTGTTTTTTATTTATCCTAGGCTATTTAACCGGTATCTGGGTTCAATAGAGAAATCCTGTCTAGCACCTAGTCAATTGTATGCTATAGAGTTAACCGATTTCCGTACTGGCTAATCACTAACTAAGTTTACTGGGCGAATTAATAGAATTTTAGCCAGATTTTAGACAGTTTTTCTGTACAACGACTAGACAGCGAGAAATTGCACATAGCGCTCGGATCTAGCTAACTTTCCGACCTAGATCTTGTACAGAAAATAAGAAAACTAGTCGATTTCTAGGTGATGGCGAGTTGGAATTTCCACACGGGTAGTAACAATTCTTGTACGGCGTGCAGCACACAGTATAACACGATACAGTACTCTATAGGAAAATATAGAAATAGACGCCAGAAGCGCTGAATAAACCGAGTTTACTATACTAAGTCGGGTAATGGTTACCAGACTATTCTCTCCGTGTGGTCATCTACGAATCGTTGCCGAAGCAACGCAACGCAGAGATATGAAACCAATAATGACGAGGAGGCTCCAAGGCTCACAGAGGTCGCGGATGCCTCGAACCCGAAGTAATAAAGTTAAACGTTCTCTCGGTGCCCCCTCCATTTCTCATTCCATCGACCCCCTCTCAATACTTGCCCTTTTTTTTTTACTCTTCTTGGTCCGCCACAGAGAATCGTTCTTCCTAAGCAGCGCGAGCGCGAATTTCTTGCCATTCGCCTGCTGGGAAAATATTTCATCCCTTTCCAGCCGCGCCACCACCGCACTGGATAAGTGTTACTTCTTCATCAGTCGAACGCGCTGCCACACGGTAGTTTTGCTTCGGGCAGTGCAACCGCTGAACGACGCTCAATATTTCGTGGAAATTTCTTCTTTTGCTTCATGAGGCTGATCATCTTTCCCTTTTTTTTCTTGGCAAAATATGGATCAGTAAATTGGTCGAAAATATTTGCTGGATATCAAACAAAATGTTGTACATAAATGGAAGATATACATCGTCATAAATAATTATGTTAAATAAATATGCAATTAAATATTACTTTAAAAGGAATTTTTTTCTTTTCATTTACGTATGTTTTTTATAAAGTCGTAAAATATCGAGATTCTTAATTTCGCCTAATTTTGAGAAAAAAATGGTGGATATTTATGTTCACATCATATTGGTTCAAAATGTCTCCGAATTTTTGGCGTGTATGTAGTAAAGAATCATTTCGCAAAATCAGAATGCAATTTTCGGTAATCACCCAACCTGTTTGTTTTAAATCTTTTTGTTACCTTTGAAAACTAAAAAAAAGATTTTTTACTATAATAAAAAAAATGTTTACTATAATAACAGAAAATATTTCGTGAAAAAAAAAACTGATTTTAAAACTTAGTATCTTCGTGTTTTACGCAATATTATTTGACATATATACAACAACAAAATTTTCTAGTTTAACAATTTATTGTTGTAAAATTCAGGGAAAGTATTTATGGAAAAAATGTTTTTATTAAAAGTACAAAAATGTTGATTTTGTTTTCACTGCATAACGGTAATTGACTTCGAATTCAATAATAATATAAGAACTTCTTCAATTGATTAATGACGTAAGAAAGCTTCTACTTTTTTGTTTCTTCGTTTTATGGATTATTTGATGACTTTCACTGCAGCTAAAATTAGTCTCATGATCGCAAGTTCCACCGCTCACGGAAACTATATCGTTAGTGCAATGTTGCTTGAAACCCCGAGGGCACAGACGTCGGGTCTTAGTTTTTCTGCTGCTGCCGATCGCGTTGCCTTTGCTCGAGACTCATTCACTCGAACGAATAAAAATTATTTCATTCTATTTTCCTCTATTATACGAAGAGCTTGGAGTATCGGTAGACGATGGTATTCCATTGATGATCGGAAGGTTCGAATATTCGAAACGACTTCCGCTAAATATTTTCCATTTTTCTCATAGCCAAACAGCTTCTTCTTGTCGTTGTATTAGAGGATTACAAGTTCAATAATTGTACCAGCAGTGATTTTATCGAAGCGCTCACATTTTCCCATCGTCTCCCGCGCTCATTTTCTATTATATTTACGATAAAGTTGCTTTCAAAAAATTTTTATTAACATGAACGCATTAACGGCTCTTTCAGGAAAAGGAAAATAGTTCGCTGGAATCGAACTACTTTGTCTGTATCTCGAGAAGAGAAGTAACACGAAGAACTACATTTATTTGCGTGTGAAACAAAAATTCAACTTTGCAGCATGTATTCAATAATTCTCAATTATTATTAACATTTTTTTGCGAACGTTGTAGAATTTTAACTCAAATACATTTTGATTATGTAAACGATTTTGTTTTTCACAAGAATTGTGGAACAAAATTGGAAAAAGTGCCTTAAAAGTCGACCTTAACTTTCAACGGCAGATTCATCGTTTATAGGCTAAAAAAATTATAACTAAAAGAGAATTGAGGTAATTAATACGGCCAACGAATCCGTTGTCCAGTTGATCTATTAACTACACGGAAAAAAAGACTTGGTTGGAACTACCAAGCCCTATGGTTATATATACGTCAGACAATTAATTGGTTAGATCAACCAAGTAATTTGTTAGGCTACCAATTTCTTGGTTGGTCTAACCAAGTCACTTGGTTAGCTTACCAATTTCTGGGTTGGTCTAACCAAGTCACTTGGTTAGCTTACCAAGTCACTTGGTTGGTCTAACCAAGTCACTTGGTTAGTTTAACCAAGAAATTGGTAGCCTAACTAAGAAATTGGTCGGTCTAACCAATTAATTGTCTGGCGCATATATAACCATAGCACTTGGTTGTTTCAACCAAGCCTTTCTTTCCGTGTATGTGCATGAAGACAACTAGCGCCGCGAAAGTCGGTTTGCGAAGTATTGGAACAATTCTTTATAGGTGTCAAGATAGAAAACGTTGAGAGAATACTTATTTAGTAAATTTTTATTCCATGTCAGTCTCATAATTTGAGCTAAAAAGAAAGGCAAGTCCGCAATGTATAGCATGAAATATTTTCATTCAGATCGTACGTGTGCTTTATGAGAAGTAATATAATTATTGGATTTGACAGCTCGAAGAGGTTAAGAGGATGGAAATTAGGCTGCGAACGGGCTTTGCAGCCATAAAACATTCCATTTCCTTCAATCCCTAATAAAAGGTAAGTTGCTTCGAAGTGACCGAAAAATACGCTGGAGCCGTATGCGATTACACACGGAGAATAATAATTGGTTACAGCATGAGATTATCTAGTGCAGCAAAAATCATTAGCAAATATAGTGACAGCATAAATACTTGCTCTTACAGCAATATTTATTTGCTGTATTTGATTTGCTACAGTAGCAATAACAATTTTCTATTGCAGTAATAGCAGTTTACTGGTGCAGCCATTGTAGTTTGTTGGCGGCGCAGACAGTTTGCTGGTAGCGCAAACAGTTTGCTGTTGCAGCAAAAATAGTTTGCTGGTAGCGCAAACAGTTTGCTGTTGCAGCAAAAATAGTTTGCTGGCAGCGCAAACAGTTCGCTGGCAGCGCAAACAGTTTGCTGTTTCAGCAAAATTATTTTTATGGTACCACAAACAACTTGATGTTGAAGCAATAGTGATTTTCTAAGAGCGCAAACGCGCTCGTGAAAATGTGATGTTTAAAGAAATTATTGTTCGAACGGTGCCACGGTTGCCAGCCCGAACTTTGACGGAGAAAACGTTTTTGTTGGGCCAGCAAAAAGATTTGTTAGCTTAGCAAAAAGATATGTTAATCTAGCAAGAAGATTTGTAAGATCAATAGATATTTTAGGTAAGCTAGCAAATAACGTAATGTTATCACCATTTTAACAACATTTTTACTAACCTGGCAAAACCGTTTTTTCTGCCTGAGCGTCACTTCTCCCCTACTTTTCACCTCCGTGCACACAGCGAATAATTTCTCCTCGATTAACGTGGTGCCGTTACTTGAATCCCATTCCTTGTTTTCTCTGTACGCTCTACGTGGAATCATCGGCTAAGGACCGAAGCGTGAAGTGGTTACAGAAAATAAAAAATATAGTCTCGTTTCATTCATTCATAGCTAGGTTTCGTTCATCGTTGGGCTCCTCGCGTATACTACACAGTACTATCGTGTGTAGTACGTTGATGATGGCGTGCCGTCAGGGCCCCGTGCCCCGCGTGGCAGCTCTCCACAGACAGATCACTGCTTGAAGCGGGAGAGAAGCGGCAGTCGGTTAGGTCAGGTTTTTAACGGTCACGTAATCACGTCATCGTGCGTGCGCTCGCGCTGTAGCTGTGCTTACACTCCTCTTCGTGATGGTGCACGACGGTGCGAGGATGGACCACGCAAGGGCGGCTTTTTGTGCAGTCATGACAACGGACAACACCGCCAGCTTCGAGTTTTACAGTGAAGTGTCATTGGAAGCCAGCCATAGTCATGCACGCTTCTTGGAACTCAATTTTGTCTATGAAAATCAAAAGAATCATTTTTCTACACTCTTAAAATAGTGCCGTGAAACGTAAATATGATAATCCGGTTCATGTGAATCCATCGGCTACAAGAGGAAATCCGATTGGTACGAATAAAGCGCGGTTTAGAATTCTTCTTGACAGTAAAGGCAACATATTTGTCGTTCGAAATTACCCTGGTAAGGCGCTCTTCAAGAAATTAAATTTCTTTTTTCATGAAAACTAAAATGCAGTTTTTCTGGAATTAAACAAAATGCGCCGCTTACCACATATAGGATATATCGCTTCATGATATTCCCTGTTGCAAATCTGATTGGTACAAATAAACTGGTGTTTAGTCTTAATCTTCCTACAAAAGACAATAATTTTATTGCAAGCGAAATTCTGCTAAGTAGGCTGTGATATTCATGGCAAAAATTGTAAGCATTAGATTCCGACCAATATATCAATGTAGTAACGTTTTATATAACGACTGACATCTCGACATTTCCTTGCAGTGTGCCGTTCATAAAACTTTGAAACCCTGTTAAGGACGAGTCGAATTCTCTTTTTTTGCACTAGATTTTTCCCACACACCATGATTCGGTAACAACCGTAACGCCTATGTCTTGGTTATCCACGTAGTATCCTCGCATTATCCAAACCCGTGCAGATATTTTCTGTAGGAAGCTCTGAACAAGGTTCGTTAAAACCACGAATTACATTCAATATCTCGTTGAGGAGATACGGCGTAGGGCTACAGTGCAGTGGAGAGTGTATCGTTTTGCTGCTGCCGAAAGACAGGGCCTCGATAATCGGAGAATTAGCAAGAGCCGAACCGAACGAGTGGCTGAGCACCTGCCCTCGGGAGTTGCTACGCTTTGCGAAACGAGGAGAAGCAGCGAAGCAGAGGGTCTTGGGAACAGGACGATGGTCAGTCAGGAGCATCGGATCAGCAAGTAGCGAATTACACGAGTGTGTGGCGATATAACCGTGTTGTACGCTACTTCACCATCGGATGTTGTATAAAACTCAGTTCTGCTGCTTGTACTCGCACCGCGCCTATATCCAGGCAATTTAGATACGGAAGAGAAGGCCCCGGGACCGGGTGTGCCCCAGCAACGACCTTTGTTTTTCGATAACCAAACATGCAATTATCGTTGGTACACTGTTGGGCCCCTGGAGAACGAATAAAAATGAAAAACTCATGAAGAACGTTCATGAAGAAACGAGGGCGTCATCTAGACACGAACTGGTTGCGGTAGGAAGCAAAAAAAAATTCTTTGAGACAACAGCTAATTAAGCAGACTTTCGGGTCTTAAAGTCCTCGGTCAGGATTGTAATATTGGCCTATTTTAGCCCTTTACCATCGATCTACTTCGGACAGACTGACCTAGAGACGAGAATACTGAGGGGTTGTGACCGTTTGTATTTCGCACCGGTTTCTCATTGTCTTACAATCTTGTCCCTGTAAATGCAACTCGATGCACCGCGATTTCACGACGCAAACCTAACACTCAGAAAGCCGTATACATTTGGACTTGGTCCGTTGGCTCAACGTGTACGTATGAGTGTACCGAGAACGAGGACGACATCGACGACGAGTCGAGGGCAAAATCCCACCCTAGATGTTACTAATCAGATCACACGCCTGGCTTGTCCAGACAGGGGTGTCCAACATTGTGCTAATAGTGTGTTGCTTGAAATCCGAAAAAAACTGGCCTTCAACAGGTCGAAAAACCGTAAAAAAAGTCTGGTACCACTTCAAAAGAAGTCGGAATTCTCGTACAATCTACTCACAGCCGGAGAAAATGATTAGCATTCGTTGATGACATGAACAAAATTTGTCTATCAAACCGTCAAAGTTTCCTGCAATATGTATGGAAAAGGACATTAGGGTTCGATCACTGAGGGAGTGCGTTTTACTGCAGAAACTCGTGCTGCTTCAATCCGTAACCAAATCGCAGCACCGATACTTTAACCTACGTCTTGTTTACGCAGTTTTTTCTTGTTTTCTTGATTATTTCTCGATGAAAACCGACGTATGTCCTCTATTCGACCTGTGTGTCATGAATGCGGCTATACACAATGTCCACAGGGCGTGGTTTGCTCACCCCTGGTATGCGAGGATAGGCTGATCGGGGTGGTCGGGGGTGGCAAATGAGATTAGTCTGATCCCGAATCCAACAAACTCTGAGCCCCGTGATGCCCGCTAACCGCGGTCTCTCTAACCCGATGCTCACCGCACCTGCTATTACTCACTTGTATACGCTGCGAATAATCCAATAGATGACCGAGGTCCGGTTGTGTTGAACTCACCTTTCCGTATACCTATTGCAAACGACTATACCGAACTTTATAGATGTTGACTTGGGTTCGAGTCGTTGTTGTCATACTTCACCGTTGCGGCTTATGCACTGCTTTGGATGACACAAGCCTCGAGGCTATGCCTTTGCCTCTTGCTGCACTGCTGACGGGCTTTCGTCACGTCGATACCGAGCTTCCTACCGAGTATTAGCGAGGTATTATACCAGAGCTTCGGCCTATAATGCACCTCGTGGCCATCGCGTCGTGGTAGCCGTTCCGCCTGCGAAGTTGCGTATAAGCTTATGGCTACCACCCGGTCAGCTTAACGGTGTTATCTAACGATTCAACGTGGTAGAATGGAAGTCTGAGAAATGTCCCGACAAGCACATCGACGCTATATCCATTTTATGTTTCGGAGTGATGTAGATTGAAGCCATTCGCAAGATCGGATGTTTTGATTCTTCTGTCAGAACAACAGCCGCAACAGGATTGTGTAAAAAGGAGAACGTGACTGTAGGTAAGAGCTTGGAAAATCCGATGGTAATTTTTTAACGATAAAACATTTATTTCAAAGACCGTCGAGTTGATTGGATCTTATCAATACAAGATAGACTTTTAACAAGTCTACCGCAACTTATTATTTAGTCAGATTTATTCATACGTGGAATCATTGAACTTATTTCGAGTGAACTGGATAGATCAAGATAGGATATTTTCATTATTCTGTAAAAGCTGCCGCAACGAGGTTGTGTGAAAAGAATGCGTGACTGCGAAAAGAGGTTGGAAGTTCTATGAGAAATATCGCTTCAGACTGACGTATCAATTTAAGAAATATTTTCAGCGATACAACTCTTATTCCCAATTCCATTATGACAATCGGTCATGATTCTGGTTTTGAGTGAGCCAGATAGAAGCCATCTACAGGATCAGACATTTTTATTCTTCAGCAGCACGGAGATAAAAAATTAGTTGGGTACACTCAAAAAGTGGTTGCACGGACTTTCACTTTTCGTTAGTCCATATAACGCATTTGTGAGTTAGGACAACCACTTTTCTTTGTCTCAACTCACAGAATCGTTATAGGCACTAAATAAATCGTTCTAGCAACTCATTTATGGCTGACTCATACAAAGGGAGTTGTCCCAACTAACCTTTTTCCTCCGTGAGGAGTTGTTTCAATAGGGTTCTGTAAAAAGAAAGCATGACAAGAAAGAAATGTCGTTTCAGACTGACGTGTTAATTGAACAAAGGTCTTAAAGGACACAACACTTGTTCAAAATTCCATCACGTTAATCGGAGTCATGAATCTTGTCAACAAATGTCCTAAATAAAAGAATTGTACTTTGAAATCCCATCATGTCGATCAGGAGGAAAAGTTGTTCCCAGAAGGCATCCACATAATCGGACAATTTGATTCTTAAGGTAAAGCTACGTTAACATATTCTGTAAAAATGCTTGACTTTACGTATAAAAGTTTTACTTTCGAAATAAAAGCAGTTCATGCTAAATTGTTGTCTATTGAACAAATGTGTTTAACTACTAAATTGTAACTTGAAATCTCATCATGTCGATCAGGGTCATAAAACTTGTTCCGGAACTTCATCGTCGTCGAACCAAGTACCAGCTATAGAATCAACGAGGCCGCAATCGTGCATCAACTTCCGATCTACGGGCGGCGTGTTTCTTCGAGCAAATTGGCCCCCGATCTCGTTTGCTATATCATTCCCTTGTTCGGCCGTTCACTCTCGTTTGCTAGCAGCTGCCGTCTCATCGACGAGGACTCGTGCCACAATATCACAAGACAACCCGGTGCCAACGAAACCCGAGGACAGCTGTTTTCTTCTGTCACTTCTCGTCGACGACGATTCTTTTTTCGTTGTTTTTGTTCTTTCTCAGTTTTGCTCTTTTTATTTTGTACAGGATACGCGTTATCGAATGCAAAGTCTCGCTTAGCCGGATCAGATATCAAGCTGTTTATCTCGAACTTCGGTTCTGTCACGAACCCGAGACTTAAGTATATCTCCTTCAGAAATTAGTAGATTTTTTGTTCGTCCATATATGCATTAACTCTTCGAACAAAATTTCGTTACTCTTCCATCTACTCGAACAAAACACAAAAAGATTTTGTCATCGACGTTTTTCATGGATTTATAGGCAGTTGTGTAAACTACTGCGTAAAATGGTTCGAAATCGGAAACGGCCTTAAAGTACTACTTATTTTGCATAGGATACTCGTTATCGAATACAAAGACCAGCTTAGGCGAATCAGATATATAGCTGTTTATCTCAAACTTCAGTTGTGCCACGATTCCAAAGTTTAAGAATATCCCCATGAGAAATTAATAAGATTGTCTTTGTTCGACCATGTATTAATTCTTCTAGCTAAATTTCGTTATTATTTCTTTCATCCATTACAGCAAAACAAAAAAAAGGTTCTAGCACCAACGTTTTTCGTGCATTTATAGCCAGTTGTGTAAAGTACTGGGTAAAATGGTTTGAAATCAGAAACGGCCTTAAAGTTGATGGAAGAGAGATGTGGTAATCGATAACTAGTGTGTATTTACTATAACAGGCGTTGGCCATGCGAAAAAATCAAGTAGAATGCGGTTGAGGGTATAACATTCACGGGAACCCCTTGCATTGAAGAGGAAAAAGTGAGCTACACGGTGGCTACTGATGATCCGGCTTCGTAGTCGGGTCAGTCCATAGTTTCATCCCAGAGATAAGGTTGCACCCCTTTTTTGGTGCTGGTTCACATTTCAATCAATGCATCCTATAACTGCGGTGCACTGTGCAGTGTCTTTAGGTACAAAAGCCGGTAGCCGTTGCATCCCGTCGTCAGTACTTGGCTAGAGTTTGCACCATGAAGAGTCAATGTGACCAGACCGTCAGCGTTGCGAAATTTTACGGGGTACGTTTTTTTTTCCCACACTCAAACAATTTTAATCAAATTTATTTCCTTCGTTCTTAAATATTGCAAAAACGACATTAGATATTAAATCAGAAGCAATAATAAGAGATACGTGAAAATGTATAAAATGAGAAATTTGAATTAAACAGTGGCAGAAGTTAAATGAACGGATGTACCGTTAGTGGCCAACTTTTAGTTTTTTGTCAAGTGTAAATGATTGCTGTTTGGAAAATAACTATTAAAAACATAGTTTGATATTTTCAAAATTAAAATGCTACAGTTTGTTTCCGAAAGGTCGAAACGAGAAATGGTATATCGTTTTAACATTTGTGGCTATGTATTCTTTCAATAAATTTCCATATTTTGAGTGGGGGTCAAAATAGCGAATGGCTAAAATGGCAAATTTCAAAAAATGGAACGTCTAAATATACAATGACGATCATTATGACATTGGCTATTTTAGCCATTCGCTATTTTGGTCATTCGCTATTTTGACCAACACCCCATATTTTTAAGCGAAGCTGCTGTCAATTTTTAAAAAAGGATTTTTTTAAAATTACTCTAACGTGGACACCAACTAACTTTTAAAAAGTTACTTATGCTATGAAGTTATTAGATTCGCCATCAATGATAATGACTAAAAACGTTACATCTATCCTACAGAATGATACAAAAATACAACGCTCAAATGTTATAAAGGTTAACGCTCAATGTCGACGTTAACTTCTTAACTACCAAAGTTAAGCCGGAAAAGTTATTTTCCATAACATCTTTTTCCACTTATATTAAAAAATTCTGAAAAAATCTATCATACATCGGAATTTCAATAACAATATATCATACATTTTATTTCCACAAAAAAACACACACACACACAATGTAGTGTGCATTTTTGAAGTGATTGTATTTTCAATATTTTTATTGGAAAACAATTTTGTGAACAGACATTTGAAACACAACATTGTATTTTTTTTCTATTTAAGGAAATTAAAGAGTTAATCAAAAAGTCAAGGATACGTGCGATTTGGAAAAACAAACGTCTTCATCCTCCTCTTAATTGGTAGGTTAAACAAACGATAAACAATGTATATGTCTTTGCAATGAACTGGGGAACTGCGTTCATTCGGCAAGTTGTTGTATTGCACTTGTCATTGTGAGTGCAAAGGCCATGCTAGGTGGTTTATTCCGCAATGGCAAGGTTCTTCAGCCTCGGTTCTTGGAAGTTTCTCACTGGACAAGACACCGCGAAGAGGCACGACCTGCTCGTAGTGTCGCGCGCCGGATTCTTCTTTTCTTTTACATCCTTTTTTCATTCTCGCTGCTGTTCTTGTCAGCCGAAGAACAACCTGCTGCTCTGGTAAGTCCCGCGACCAAAGAAACTCTTCGCGCAATATTCCGATTACTCGTGCACGATTCGTTGGAATCTCTCGTTCCTTCCCTGTCTTTCTCACGATGAACAAACTTATTTATCTTTCTTTCATTCGCCGGTTCGGAAACAAGCCGCGAGTGAAGCTTGCTTCACTTATGCATTAGACTGACCGAGTCAGATGTAACGTCACAATCTTGCTTCATTATTATAGTACCCTATTGCATGAAATGGCCCTATCTATTAGCCGTAAAAGGACCATGTTGAACAGTAGCAGTAAGAGGCTTTGCTAGTCAGTGATTCAACAGTTTTTAGTCGGGAAAGATATTCTTGTTCATTTTTTGTGACAAAAATACAGAAACGAACAAGGTTTAAAATAGGAAACTGAACTAAAGTCAGGAATCAAAAGATTTTCATAAAATCGTAGCAAACGGTATTATAAATATTGAATGATTGAAAAAACGACAATTCAAATATTGGACCAAACGATATTCATAAAACGGAACAAAAGGACATTGAAATTGCTAGAAAAAAACAGTCGATTGAACCAAGACGAAGTTTTGACCATCCATAATGCGGCTCACGAATCAGACAGAGTTTTTAGTTTGTTTTGCTAGTTTTTATTGCCAATACTTGATGAACTTGCACGTTATTTATGAATTTTAATAAATCTCTATTCAAATCCGTTTCTTAGTTCTTAACACTGTTTTAAGTACCTAGCGGCTTTAGTAGGTTACCAAATCCCACCGATTTTCTTATAGGAATACGCATTTATTTATTTATTTACTTTAAATTTGCATGTCCCCTCGTCAACAGGAAAAAATGTGCAGTATTTTCACATAAATGTAACAGTCAAACAAGTGAGAAAGCGAATATCGCCGATTTGGAATTGTATCCCCTCTTAAAGATCCACCGAGAGAAAAAGTTTCCTTGATTCAAGGAAATTTCATAAAAATCCCAACCTATGAAAAATTTCTTCGAAATCAATAAAATAATATACTTACGCTAATATTATATTTTCTTTGAATGATCAGAAATTCAATGAAATTTAGTGACATTGAATTAATGAAAATTTTCTTTGAACCAAGAAACCATTTTTCATTGATTTCGAAGAAATCGTCTTCGAGACACTAAAAGAAAAACGTAACCTATAAAATGACACGTCGCTAATGGAATAAAAGCACTGCAGAGGTTTCTTTAAAAAAATGTTTTTCCTTGCCGTAATAGATGCAAAAAGGTTATAGAAATATTTTATTTCAATAAACACCGATACCTGCTTATCCATTTTGTGTACCATCAAGGAAACTGTTTCTTTGAATCAATGAAACCTTTTCTTTGAAATTCAAATACACCAGTCCATTGAAAGCAAAGAAACATTTCCTTAAGGACGTTCAACTGTTTCACATTAGTCAAATCAGTGCTAAATTTTTGTAATTGTTTCACTAAAGTTTAATGCATTAAATAACAATAGTAGAGAGTAGTTTGAATTTAAGCATATATACTTAACCGAGAGAAACATTAATGGTGCCGGATTTGCATACAGATTAGCTAATTAACGTTACTTTCCAATGGAATACATTTTCGTTTAGTTTTTTCCAAGAATAATCTATAATTTTTTGCCAATTTTGATGAGTGATGGCTCATTCTCTTTCTTAAAAGACGCTCTACAAATTGACCAAGTGGTTTTTTGATATTATTGATCGTTTTATAATTATAGCCTGTTGTTTAACAAAAATCAAAATACTTTTATAAACAAATAGCTACAATTATTAAACGATCAATAATATCAAATATCCAGCCGGTCAATTTGTAGAGCATCTTTTAAGAAAGAGAATGAGCTATCATTCATCAAAATTGGCAAAAAATTATTGATTATTCTTGGAAAAAACTGAACGAAAATTTATCCCATCGGAAAGTAACCTTAATCAGTAAATCTTTATGGAAAATCGTCACTATTAATTTTTCTCTCGGTTAACTGTACATGCTTCAATACAAATCAATGTTCCACTTCATTTATTTAATGCATTAAACTGTAATGAAACAATTACAACAATTTAGCACTGATTTGAACTCTTTTTTCTCGTTGCAAAAATAAATACCGCGATTTTTTAAGAAAAGTTATAAATTACTGTTTTGAAATTTCCAACACACTGTTAAAAATGCAAGAGAATTTAATACACAAAACGATATGAGATTTACGAAACGGGTGTATGAATTCCATATTAATATACTTTTATTGTACATTTTTACAATAGTATGAGAATTCTCCGATACAAGTATTTGAAAATTACAGTACGTGAGAATTGTAATCTTCATTTTAATATACAAATATTGTATTTGTCAATGACGAATGCATCTGAAAGGTAATATACGGTATACGCATTCAAGCTTTATATACGGTATATTAACTTTTATAAACAAATGTTTAACACTGTTAACAATGCAGGTGAATTTAATATACCAAACAATATAAGATTTACGAAACGGGTATATGAATTCCATATTTTATTTACTTTTACTTTTATAGTAAATTTATGAATAGTATAACAATTCTCCGATACTGGTATTTGAAAATTACTAAAAATTAGTATTTGTCAATGACGAATGTATCTGAAAATTAATATAACGGTATATGCATCCGAGCTTTATATACTGTATATTAATGAAAAGTAATATACGGTATATGCATTCGAGCTTTATATACGGTATATTAACTTTCAAAAACAAATGTTTAACACTGTTAAAAATGCAGGTGAATTTTATATACCAAACAATATAAGATTTACGAAACAGGTATATGAATTCCATATTTTATTTACTTTTACTTTTATAGTAAATTTAAGAATAGTATAAGAATTCTCCGATACTGGTATTTGAAAATTACTAAAAATTAGTATTTGTCAATGACGAATGTATCTGAAAATTAATATAACGGTATATGCATCCGAGCTTTATATACTGTATATTAATTTTTAAACAAAATTTTTTTACAGTGTAATTCAAAAAATCTCTTGTCTCGGCTTATTCACAACTCTCGAGCTTCTCCTCATACCTGAAGTCTCGAACAGTAAGTTCGAAGGAAATGTCCTGTGAACAGCAGTAGTAGCACATAAGAGCCTGAGGAGGTAGCAGAAGTTAACTCGTGTGCGAATGAAAGAGTGTGAATCTTCGAGGTGCGAGGGAGCGGAATGGAGATCGGCAGTAGATTTGGGAGCGCGGGTTCTGGGCGCGAGGTGAGACACCGTAGGATGTTCGACGACCTCGCGGCTTCTCTCGCAATCCCCATCCCATGTGTTTCTCTCACTCTCAGTCGCATTCACCTTCGTCGCGGCTGTTTGTTTATTTTCATTTTTTTCTTTTTTTTTTTTCTTAAATATACTTTTTTTCTTTTATTATTCTTATTCCTCGTTGCATCGCGCGCGCGGTCCCTGTGGATGCGAGGGGTTCCAGACGCTCCCGGAGAGGATACAAGAGCCCGGTATGCGGTGATATCGACTCATTACCATTCCGGGTGCAGGGAGCAGGGCGCGACTTTGCATCCATTAGGATAATTGCTGCTCTAAGTCTCCGCACTCGCCCGAAGAGCTGAAGTGTAGCAGCGACTGTGGCTCTTCTTCTTCTTCTTCTTCTTCTTCTTCTTCTTCTTCATCTTCTTCTTCTTCTTCTTCTTCTTCTGCTTCCTCTTCTTCTTTCTCGACTCTCGCTGTCCTGTCCGTGGCTCCCATCGCCCTCAGAACTCAGGACTCTCGCGGGCCTCAATCCTGATTGCTATAGCCTCGAGTTAACTCGGACTCATGCCCGCACACACGTGAAACGCAGCCGAGTACAGCCGATAATTCATCGATCCTCACCGTTTTCTCGCGAATGCGAATACGAATGCCTGAGCGTTCAGCGACCAGCAACTTGGATTTATTTGTCTTGCTTCTCCTTATAATGCTGATCCGCCTGTGCATTAAAAAAAAAATCAGGCGTGTTGCTGCACTTACTATTTTTAATAAACCGACGATAGTTGGTTGAAATTTTAGTAGATTTGGTTCTTTTGAAATTTATTTTCGATTTTTTGAGCCTTCGGTGTGTAAATAACAAAAATTTATTTGTCAGTATATTCGTCTAAGTTTTATTCACCGTAAGGCACTTTTTATTCTTTTGCTTCCTCATAGAGGAAGCTTTGTTTTCATGAAAAATTTTTTTTTCGAGATTTTCATGTCAGTACACTCAGAATGTATCAAAACGTCGAGAAAAGTGATTTAGAAAATATGTCTGTATGTGTGTGTGTGTCTATGTGTGTATGTTACACGATCGAAAAATGTAAACCTTTATAACTCGGGAATGCCTTGGGATATCAAGTTGAAATTTGGACCATAGATAGAGGGATCAAGCCTCATCGTTCGTACAGATTTTTTGTTAAAATCCACTTCATCGTTAAATTATTACGCGTTTTTTAATTTTTTGAAAAATGTCTGTTTACGCGATAATTCTTTCAATTTTCGAGATATTGATCTTAAAATTGGTATGAATGAGAGCTTTCATACGCCGGTGATCGTTATTGAATTTGGTTAAGATCGGTTGAAACGTAAAAATTTTATGATGTTTTGAATTTTTCAAAAAATTGACATTATCGCTCTATTGTAACTTTTGCAAAGCTTAAGATAGCGAGCTTAAATTTTGTATATAAATGAAACAATATTCAGCCATTATATATATATAATTTAGTGACGAACGGTAAGAAATTTTTGATTTTATGAAATGTTGAATTATTTTAAAAAATATACATTATCACATTCACTTTCGGAAACGCTCTAATAATCACGAAATAACATAATAACGAAATAGAAAAAGCGAATCCACAACATGTATATTTATCTAATTAAAACAAGGATGCAAAGTAGAACCTTGCACATTGCTTCCTCATTATTTTTCGCGTTTTACGAAGCTTCCTCTATGAGGAAGCCAAAAATTGAATAACATACTTCCTCATAGAGATAGCTTTGTAAGAAGCGAAAAATAATGAGGAAGCAATGTGCAAGGTTCTACTTTGCATCCTTGTTTAATTATTAACTATTTTGAAAACGTCATTATTTATAATAATTATTTCACGGTTATATACCTTGATGATTGTTATCCTATTATTATCGGCCTTACTTTGTCTATTTATTTATTCCGTAAACAATTCGATCTTTATTATTTTATTACAATATTTACTCATAATGGTTTAAAAATCAAGAATCATTTTATTGAAAACGAAAGAAAGAAAAATCTTGACACCCTCATTTAAATATTCCATTTAAAAAACAGTAATGGATGGGGTTTGATAATGACAATGTGTAAAAATGGTCCAACACATTGATTGTTGTCGAATTTTTTAACTAATTTTCATAAACAAACTTTGTTTACGTTTTTTAAATAATATATTCATACATATTTATTCCAATATGACATACAATTCTTAAACAATAATTAATATTAAACAGAACTTTAAATCCTGCAACTGTCAATGTAGCATATTCGGTGCATCGAACGAATAGCTATTTTTCAAAATATATTTAAAAAATACAAATACAGCAATTAAAAAAGAATCTAACCGTGGCATATTATTAGAAATAAATTCTACATTATTATTTCTTGAAGGAAAACGCATTTATGCATAAAAATGTAGAAGCAGAACTTTAAAAAAAAACGTGACAATTACATTTTTTTCCTGAAAAAAAATCTTGGCCATTGGAGGGTTAACAGTTGACAGAATATTTGTGCATCACAAATAGAGTCTCTGATTTTTTTTTTTCCCGGCGAACGCGTGAGAGCGAATTTCCGGTTGTACTTTTATTCGCGAGACGTCAAATTTCACTTTGCTTTTTTTTTTATTATTCAACGTTGCGAAGTGCATATGTAAAGAGAGACGTATACAGGGGCGCGAACGTTCGAGCGCCATTGTCAAGATTTATCGGTAGCGATTAATCAAGAACCCGCGAACGTGCGAGATTCAAGAGAGGATATTTCGCAATTTTGCTTCTTCCGCTCGTGTGTTAGAAGAAGGTGAATGGTGCGCACTCTAGTGGGACTAGAAACTCAGGTATACGGATAATACGGAGGCGGCGCAGCGCGACTACTGCTGTCAACCGTCGACGCTGCTGCCCTGGAACGATTCCATTAGAGAATTAATTTTCCCCTTAATGAGTCCGTGGGACATATGTTAATGCGGGGCGTAGGATATTTACATTTACGGTAGCCGCGAGCCAAGTATCTGGCACCCTGACTCGTACACATGACTGTATTCATGCTTGAGGTAAAAGCGAGACGATCCAGTGAGGAAGAGCCGAGCGACGGCTCTTTCACTAATCTCGCACGTTACTACGACCAAAGGGGCCAACATCCGATAAATGGTTTCGGGATCGTCGCACGCGGTTCACTTCTTTCCTATCTTTTTTATTTCGTTCCATCCCAATGCATTTTCCTAATGAATATAACAGACTAATGCAATATTACACTGAGAAAAAAGAATTCATTGATTCCAAAGAAATGGGTGGGTTGAATTGTTTTCATAGACATTTAAGGAAATATTTCTTTGCCTTCAATGAAATGGTGCATTTGAATTTCAAAGAAATGTTTCATAAGGATTTTTATGAAATTTCTTTAAATCAAGAAAAAAATTTCTATCGATGCAGTTACAATTTTGTGTGTCGAATATGTTGAAATTCTTTCAACGTTGCAGGAATGAAGATAACACCTAAATTATAGTATCTTGTATTGGAAAATTTAGGGATGCTTGATAAATTCCACATCCCGATTAAGAAAGGAAAATTTATTCACGAATAATTACGGTTGAAACCTCTAGGGGAAATATTTGATTATTGTGATAAGTTGATAGTTGCGTCAGTTTTAAATTTATGTCGATGTTGTCGTCTACGCGTCACCCTGGAAAATATATATACGTGTTAAACTGTAACTTGGAAAGTCTACGGCGTTATAATAGTTTGGAGTATATCCTCATGTAATTACGTTGCATCGTTGAGTGACATCGGCGTGTCATGACTGCGAATTAAGACATAACTATACGTGATTAGACGTCAACGGGTTGGGTATGGTATGTATGATTCTGTTGGTATGCAGGAGGTTGCGATTAAGGAATATATCAACCATTTACTCCGGCAGCATGTAACTAGCAGAAGTGTTTTTATGTCGCGACTTATTTTCAAGCCACAGTTAACTGCAGAATACTAAGGCTAGCTTGATTACTTGTCTCTCCGATTGTCACGTAATTCAATGAAAACATTAAATGGGGTCTAATAAATTGTTTGATTTCCGCATCTGACTCTACCCTAACAGGACTCTACACACGCAATTTTAAACGAAAAAATACCGTAGAGACTTGATTTGCAATCCTAAAAAACAATTCAACACAGTGAAACTGTACACAGATCAATCTCTACCAAGCCCGACTCTGCACAATACCAACGCCTCGCGTCAAAAGTCTGTACGTATCAAACTCTACTCACTGCCAAGTCAACACAGCAAAAGTATATACACATCAAATATACACGAAAGTGTATATACACCAACTATACACGAAAGTGTATAAACACCAACTATACACGAAAGTGTATAAACACCAACTATACACGAAAGTGTATACACACCAACTATACACGAAAGTATATACACACCAACTGTACACGGAAATGTATACACAACAAGTATACACGAAAGCGTATACACACCAATTATACACGGAAATGTATACACACCAAGTATACACGAAAGTGTATACACACCAAGTATACACGAAAGTGTACAACCACCACGTATACACGAAAGTGTATAAACACCAAGTATACATGGAAGTGTATATACACCAAGTATACACGAAAGTGTAAACAAACCAAGTATACACGAAAGTGTAAACACACCAAGTATACACAAAAGTGTATACACACCAAATATACATGAAAGTGTATAAACACCAAGTATACACGAACGTGTATATACACCAAGTATACACGAAAGTGTATAAACACCAAGTATAGACGAAAGCGTATACACACCAAGTATCCACGAAAGTGTACACACAGCAAATATAGACAAAACTGTACACGTACCAAATATACACGAAAATGTTCATTACACAACCAAAACTCAATATAGCGAACTGTGCATGTACAAAACTCGAAAAAACAAAACTGTGCATAAGAGGATGTAAAAAAAGAGTACAGTGTCATGACCATACCTACTTTTTTCGACGCATACTCGTTACGTTTTACGATTCCAAACCGTTTTTCGCACCGATCCAACGTGTTACAGCCCGAAATGTTTATTAATCTAAATTACAGCTTTCACGCATAGTCGTCTGTAACGTGTATATAAGTAAATGTCAACACTACGCCGGCATGCGTGTCTCCATGCAGAGTCCGAGAAAACGTATAGGTACATACGTTTCCTCGGGGCTCCCGGTGCTGTCATTCGTTGGGCCATGCCCGCGAGCCCGGCACCTGTTGACTTCTAGCTCGGCCGGTTGATTAACGACGCTCCTTCCTAAATCACGCGGCCCTCGCGACTTCTTACCACGTTTACTCGTTCTCTCGTCGAGCTACCCGCGCCCTGCCTTTTACCTGATCGAGGTCCTGCTAGTAGGAACATAGCTGGCTCCCCAATGCAAAACACATATACATGAACGAAATAGCATGCATACTGTACTTATCCAAACAGAAACGGTTTTACGTATTTGGTGGTAATCAACCTTCTCCGAAATAATTTTATTGCGACTTTCTTTGTTCACTATGGAATCGGAAGGGAGAAAAAAAATGAGCTGTATATGCGCTCGCGGTGGATGAGTATTTATGCAATTTTCCTGGTGTAACGAGAATCAAGTAACCGAGACGAAGGCACATACTATGGTTCGCAAGGTCTAATAGAGACGTAGACTATATCGTATATGTACATGTACTGCCGACTTGTGCTGTGGATATACACAATCAGGACAGCATATGGTTTGCCTTTCGCGATTTTACGCACATTTGCATTTACCCACTTAAGTCCGTCGGCGAGAATGAACCGAGCTTCTCGGAATCCACAACGCACTACTTCGTTATTTCCTCCCGGTCTTTTCACTTTGAGTCGCTGAATGTCTTGCAGTCAGATTTTTTATACATTTTTGGGTACTGCAACATCTCATATCGCTGATTGTCTTCGTTGTTTGAGAAAGTATGAAACTTTGCAGACAGGAAATAACAAGACTTCGAAGATGATGGTCTGCATTGTTAAAATGGACATTCAGACCCTAGGGACAAAGAACATTGGAATGTCATTGTTTTTCTATTTTAGTTGGTTAAAAACGTCATGTTCTTGATTGACTGTATTCTTTGACAAAATATTAGCAGTTAGGGACGAGAAATAAGGAAATGTCATTGTTCTTCCACTTTGTCGTTAAATATCTCACATTGATGATCGTCATCATTCTTTGATCGTATAATTAAACTCTACGGCCAGGAACCAAACAGATGTTATTGTTATTCTACTATTCTTTATCACCCTATTAGCATTTAAATATAACGAATAATTAAATTTCGCCGTTTTTTATATTGTTACGTAGCTGTCATTTGAAAAATTTTCTAACAAACAATTAGATGAACATTGACAACAAGAGGACAAATGATTACAGAGCATGAACATCAGATCAATATCATCGTCGATTAAAATAGGATTATTCATTAGCTCGTTGATCGACTCAACCTCTAGCTACAACATCTCGTTGGACAATTCAACCTCCAATTACAACAGCATTTGATTTTCCTTTCGAATAATCTGAATACTCTTCGAGAAATAAATAACTTCAAAGTATCCAAGTTTAACATGGAATCCATACGTGTTTTGTCAGCTTATAGTGGTTATGTAAAATGTTATACTTTCTTACAAACTACTTGTAGAGGCATGATTAACCCGTAATGGACTCATCGATGCCGTCACGAGGTTCTAGATTTCGAGTCGTTCGTGCGTAACCCATTGGGCCAGCAGCCACTTTACAAGTTACAAGGGGGACCACTATGGTTAGCGGTGGTCGGGGAGCCAGACCCACGCGCTACAACGAGACGTCTTAATTTCTGGCACTATGCATAAACATAGAACTGTTGCTTGGGTTTGGTGCCTATATCGACTTCTCTCCGTCGTGAAGGCGATTGGCGAGAACCTGATGCGAGGCGAGAGAGTTCTCGGTCTCTTGTAGCTATGTGTGTTCGAGCCTCGGCACGCCCTAATTACCTCACTAATTAATTGTCTATGGATCGGCGTCGACGTACACTTGGAGGAATATCGACTAATCTTATCTACAGTTTCGACTTTATCGGCAGTTCTGCTGTATTAACTGGGAAGTCTGTAATCAGTTTAGCCGCAATGAAGTAAAGTAATTCTTAGAATGGTCATGACATTCATCATGTAATCTACGTTTAATAAATAATAATAAATAAAAATAAATAAAATAAATAAAATAAATAAAAATAAATAATAATAAATAAAAATAAATAAAATAAATAAAATAAATAAAATAAATAAAATAAATAAAATAAATAAAATAAATAAAAATAAATAAAATAAATAAAATAAATAAAATAAATAAAATAAATAAAATAAATAAAATAAATAAAATAAATAAAATAAATAAAATAAATAAAATAAATAAAATAAATAAAATAAATAAAATAAATAAAATAAATAAAATAAATAAAATAAATAAAATAAATGAAATGCTTGAATTCAGCCGTATTTCAATAAACGATTTTTGTAGGCAATGTATTTGTAAAGCAATGTTTCTACCCTTACCTTAAGTAATGAATGTCTTGATATTTTACAAACTTTACAACGTTGACGGTATAAACGTTGAACCCAGTTTTGAAAGTCAACATGTAAGGGATTGGATTGTATTAAGCTTTGCGTTTTTAATTAATGGTTTAACCCATATACGTTCGTGGCCAATAAAATGCATATAATTAATTAGAGGCTATTGAAACCCAGTGAGAAAATAAATGAACTTTTAATTTAACCGTATTTCAATCTATCAGGCGGGAACTCGGAATTTTATATCCAAACACAAATGATATATCAAATCGTGAAATCGAATCGGAGCGGTTAATGGTATCGATCGATTATTCAGAGACGAGAATTTGCTTCAGCCCCGTCGCTGTTTTGTATCCTCTCAAAAACCCGATGACCGTGTCCCGATTCTCATTAAATCTCCATTCTCGTTCGTCCTACGCGCTCGTCGGGTGCGCAGGGTCTTCGACAGAGACAGAAAAGTTGGACAGAAGCCCCGTGCCGAAGCAGGAGACGACGGCCAAGTTCGCCGTTCTGTTACTTCTTGCGCGTGTAGTGAATTTCGAATTTCGCGTCGAGAATTTATGGTTCCTTTGAGAGTTTGCTGGCTATACCAGGCGAACCGTGCCGTTTCCGAACGTAGTACACGTACCTATATAAACCCACACTAGTGGTTGTTGCAAATCCCGCAGGATTCTCCGCACGGTAGCTCTCCTGTCTTCGATCTTTTTTGGCTACGAGCTTTTTTTAAGACTCTCGTCGTCACACAGTTCCTAAAGATTTGTGGCTCCAGGGCGCTTCCTCTCCCCTCCTTTACACAACGAACCATTTAGATGGTCATTTAATTTAGTCGTTTCGAGACCCACAGGATACCATGTCCTGTCAAACACTCGCCAAACGAATAGGAACTATTCCACTTTCTCTTCTAGGGCACGTGTACAACAGTTTTGTTACCATTTTTTTACTGGTTTTCTTTGAAGATGAATTACAGTGAAATTTGTGTTGCAATCGCAGTTTTTTTATGTTTGAATTATGCATTGATGGCTAAGTACCTTTTACGTTACATAACAAGGAATTCCTTAAATTTTTGACACTCGAAATGAAAATAATAATTGGGAAATGACATTTTTAAAATTAAACTCTCTTTATAGTAATTCTCTTTATGTGTACATGCATTTCTTTTTCATAAAATGAAAATGTTGGATACATTCCGAATGGAATTACCATTTTTGTAATTTTTTCTTGAATATTGTTATTATAAATATCAAAGATTTTTGTAAAATTAACTGTTTCTGTAATATAGCAAGACCCTTTTACGATTTTTAAAAATGAGTTTTATTATAAAATGTAAAAAAAAAACATTCTCAGAAAAATCGAGTTTTGTTATGGTTCAATTTTTCTTTTTACTTGTTCAAAACATGACATCTTATTGAACAATTTTATGTTCATGATAACTTGTTGATCCCCACTAAAGAAAGATTGCAGTGAATTTTACATTGCAATCTTTCAAAGGCCAAATCGATGCTAAAAGTTTAACCTAAAAAGTTTCGTAAGAGAAAAATAATTATGGAGTGACCGAAAAAAAGAAAAAACAAAAAATTGCGGCAGTAGCAGGATATTTGTTGGTGATGATATGTCGCCACGGCATAATTACCGTTTCTTGATAATTTTTCTAATTTTAGCTAAATGTGACAAAAATTCATACTAAAAAAAATCGTAGAGTGCGAATCATGTCTCATATGAAACTCTTAATTCCACTAGAACTTCCCATTTAAGGATGAGTCAGATGTCTCTCTTAGCAACCGATAGAATTAAGTTATTTGGATAAACCACTTATAAAAGACGCCGAAACCACCGGTGAGGGAAACATCAAAAGAACCGACACGTTGTTTTATGCGAGATCAGCGTTGAAATCAAAGTAGCGGCAAAGTGGACGAAACCATTCGAGAAATTGGAAATTCATGGGAATTAGCATTAATATTGATCGAATCGCTATATAGCAGTCCGGTAGCTATGTTCACGAGCGAATCGGATGAATGTTATTATAAAGACTGATCCACCAAAAAGCCAATAGCAGAAGAGGCGACAGAAATTGTTGGCAACAAATCGAAACCGTTCAAGCAAGAAAGATAATAAATCGTGAGGTTTCAAGATCTCAAAATGTCTCATCAGTTGCACTTTTGACCAAAGTTGATTGGTATTGCATTTGTGCATTATCGAAAAAGCGTTTCAAAAGTTATGACATTTTTTTTCTTTTCAATATTTTCTTCTCCGATATATATTTTTTGATAACTCGAGAAACTCTCGACGTATTCAACTGAAAATTTGTATAAAAATGGACTAGATACTAATTGACAATTGTGGTAAATTTAAATAGCGTCGACAGAGCCATTTAAGTTTCATAAGATTTTAAATATTTATAAAATGACAAATACTATCAACATCCTGTATCTTGTAAATTTAATGATTTTGAAGTGAATATTTGTACATAAATGAAATCACCATTAAAGTTGGGTGGTAATTTGCATTCATTGTTAGCCATTTACTGATTGTTACCAGCTTATCCTAAACACGAATACGACATATGCACGGTTGTTTTTTGGCTTTAAATCCATCGTTCCATAGTTTGATTTGGCTAGGTCGAATGCTCCACATTTTTAAGTGTCCAGCTCGAAGGTTTCACAGTTTTTGGTAACCAGATCGATATCTCCATAGTTTTCAATGTTTGGGTATTTTTTTCCACATTCTGTCATTGTTTTTTATCTCGAGACCAAATTGAACACCGGAAACCGTAGAGTTATCGACCTGGACACCAAAAACCATGGAGATATCAACCTGGACACCGAAAGCCATGGATATATCGATCGGGACACCGAAAGTCATGGAGATACCGACCTGAAGCCTGAAAACTAATAATTTATTAAATAATAAACTTAATTATACCATTTAGTGTCATTCAGTCCAATAGATCATACTTAAGATTTTTTAAAAAATTTTACACTGTTTACAATATTTTGCTAATACGTTCTTCATTTGGACGGGATATTATTTGTTATGTCTTATTCCAATACGTCAGCCGTGACATAAATAATCCAAAACTCTTTTAATATTGAAAAAACACCGTTATCATACTTGCGTTTTTGTGAGGTTATCCCGAGTAGAAATTCAACTAAGGAGAATATCAGGCCCTAGCGTGGTAGCCGGATTTAAATCTAAGGCCCCTGCCTGGCAACCTTATACGGGCCTTGCAGGAAAGTAACGCAGCGCATGATCAGGGCCAGATTAAGTTTTCCAGGTAAGGGCCGGATAGAGGCTGCCCTACTAAGCCCCGACTTATAAAAACGGCAAATAAATTACAAAGTAATTATCTGCGCTCACCGAATTCGATTTATTTTTCACTTTCTATTGGATATTCGAGCTTATTTAGTTTTCAGTACATATTAATTGCTGAAAACAACACATGTAAATTTATTTGCCGTTGGTGGGAATCGAATCTTGATCCTCTGGGTGACAGTTCTGCGCCTTAGCCCACTCGGCCATTGACATCTTAGAAAGTTTATATATTTATTGTCTATTTGAAGTATACTTAAAATGAAAATACGTCAAGACTGTATATCCATTTATTGTGACTACGACCGAAACATTCAAATTTCAAACATGATGGGGCGGTCACCCATCCAGATACTGGCGTTTGACGGTTAGTACCTGGGTAGATTTCAAAGTAATTCTAGCGGTATAGTTCCGTAAAACGTGAGTTTCACCAATAATTTCACCAATAATTGGGGAAGGCAGTGGCGCAGTGGATAGAGACGCGGCCTCTCAAGCAGGGGGCCCGGGTTCGATTCCCGGCCGGGCACCAATGGAATTTTTCTATGTGCTTTTTTCTGTAATCCCCGGTGGTTCGGAACCCACCTAAAACTGTAGGTCCTAAATATCCATCGTGTCGTAGTTATCAAGGGGCTTGCCCCGTTTACTAAATAAATAAATAAATAAATAAATTTCGAATACTTCTCGATGGGAGAAAGATGTGAAAAAATCCAGCACACGCAAGGTGCTGAAAAGATTGTTTTTCCATAACAATAATTTTTTAATGTTTTTGACGAATGCCGTATCTAGCCCTTACACGAACCTGATAATGTAAATTTACGGCATATTAAAAAAAACTATGCCATACGAAGACCGTATGCGGATCTGACTAGGGAAAGTAAAGGTAAATTGGACAAAATCTTGGTCCAAATGCCACAGGAAGACCTTATGCGAAACGGATAAGGTCGATGAATGGCATATATATATGAGGTTACCGTATGTAAAGCCTGATATGGGCCTAATCCGGTGGAAAGACATTTTTAGCCGAGATATGGCATTTTTAAGATAGAATGCCATATCTCGGCCTTACATGGACCTGATCAGGTGAACTTACAACGACCCCTAAATAAGGTTACATCTAGCCTGACATCAGCCTGATCTGGTGCAAAGACGGCATTATTAAGTACGAATGCTATATCTCAGCCTTACATGGACCTGAGCAGGTAAATTTACGGCGGCCCCAAATAAGGTTACCGTACCTAAAACTGATCTGGACCTCGTGTGATAGCAGGCATGCCTGATGAAATTTCTACTTGGGATATAGTAGCCCGGCAGCTATTGTTCACGTGCAGATCAGCAGAATATTATTATAAAGAGTGATCTACAAAAAAAAACCGGTAGCATGAGAGGCGACAGTCGTTGGAAACAAGTCGAAGCCTTTCAAGTGCAAAAGATAATAAATTTTGTGGTTTCGAGAGCAACGCGTTTCCGCAGCTACCACAGCTTTTTTTAAAATATCAACGAGAACGGACGGAGTTACTGAGAGGACCGAGTTACTTATTCGCCAGCGCTACGCCTACGCTAAACGTACTATGTTGCTGAACGGGCAATCAACAGCAGCAGCACCAGCAGTAACGTGGTTATTCGCTCCTGCAGAAGGTAGAAGGTAGCCTCAAGAAGAATTATGTAGCCCAAGCTCGTTTCCTTATCGACTTCGTTGCTCGGCCACTCCATGTTCGCCCGTTGCCGAAGATATACGCATAAAGGAATTACGCACTATCGTTTCGATGGAGGCGAGGATATAGCATATGTCTGTAAGCATTAATTTATTGCACGATTTGACGTTAAAAAACCACGTAATAATAATATCGGATTCAAAGCCTGAGACTTATGATGCGAATACTCATATATACAACATCTTAAGTGCGTATGAATAATTAAGGGAAAATCAGTGATTGGCAGTTTGGTAATTTATTTTATGTAGGATAAAACGAGACACGAGTAACCAATAACTAAACTATTTATCTCACGCAAAGAATATTTATCTCATGTTCACTTAGTGCTGTTCAAAGGGGACAACGATTGCAGGCAGAAAAGCGTTGTTTTTAGGTTAAAACATTGCAGGTTTCCGATTTTTTTATTAAACATAATTCATTTTTTTAAATAAAACCAATAAAATTTAAAAAAATAATAATTCGTTAAATTTATATACGGAGATTTTTTCACATGATCATAGAAGATCTTTAGAAACAATCAAACGCATGCAATTCTTAATTTTGAATACGTATTTTTTTGTGTATCTTATTCGGTAGAGTGAACGTTAACGAAAATATATTGGATGCAGTGTGACTCGCTGCTGGTAGGTTATTATTGGTTTTTCCGTAACTCCTTGGTTCATCGGTCGAATCTACTATCTCTTGATCTCATACCATCGATCTTCTTACTTCACCCTTGACATTTCGTGCACTTGATATAAAAAAGTGTTTCTTTTTCGTTTTATTAAATATTTAGAAGTGTTAAAAAATATCGATTCTGTCAGAAGCGCGCTTAATACACGAAGGACCAAGCATATTGCAAAATGTGTTTTTACAGTGTCAAGCTGCTTGATACTGTACTGATAATAAGTTGTTAAAATGCAGAGTTTATTATCTGGCCAAGCCGTAAACTCAACCAAACTCATGGTTCATGGAGAAATTTTGTTAGCTGCCACAATTAACGGGCATGGTTAAATATGCTCTAAAGAAATTTCTTGGTCAGGATAACCAACAAATTGGTTGAGATATCGAACAAATTAATCGATACAACGAACTCATTAATAAACAACCAACTCATTAAATGAAACAACTAACTCGTTTAATCATACAACCAAGTCAGTGATTGGGACAACTAACCAACTGATTGAAAAAACAAACCTATTGATTGAGAAAACCAACCAATTGATTGATGTAGTTAGTTGATTGCCTCAACTAATTGATTGATGCATTTGGTTGATTGTCTCAACCAATTGATTGATGCAGTTGGTTTATTATCTCAACCAACTGATTGATGTACTGGTTAATTGTCTCAACCAACTGATCGATGTACTGGTTGATCGTCTCAACCAACTGATTAATGCAGTTGGTTGATTGTCTAAACTAACTGATTAATGCAGTTGGTTGATTGTCTCAATCAATTGATTTATGCAGTTGGTTGATTGTATCAATCAACTGATTGATGCCGTTGATTGATTGTCTCAACCAACTGATTGATGCAGTTGGTTGATTATTTCAACTAATTGATTGGTGCAATTGGTTGATAGTCGCAATCAATTGATTTATGCAGTTGGTTGATTGTATCAATCAACTGATTAATGCCGTTGGTTCATTGGCCACTCAACTGATTGATGCAGTTGGTTAATTGACTAAACCAACTGATTGATGCAGTTGGTTAACTGACTCAACCAACTGATTGATGCAGTTGGTTAATTGACTCAACCAACCGATTGATGCAGTTGGTTAACTGACTCAACCAACTGATTGATGCAGTTGGTTAATTGACTCAACCAACTGATTGATGCAGTTGGTTGATTATCTCAACCAATTGATTGATGCAATTGGTTGATTCTCTCAACCATGTCAATTTTCTATAGCATATTTAACAATGCCGGTTGATTGTAACCTCTAATAATTTTTCTGCATGTTCGTTTCTCTAGAAAAACTGACGTGGGATGTGCAAGACATTCGAGATTGGACTTAGTAATGGCTGGTTCTCTCGTTTAGAGCTGTCGCGTTAATTGTCCGTTGGATGTATCGAAGCGCGTGCGATTTCGACGTACCGATATCTCGCGTTTTCTCCAATAATTCCAGGTGTGCCTGGGTATCGAAACGAGCGTGTATCTCCGATTCGATTCTGCCGATATCGCGAGTACGACACTCCTTCGTCACTGTTTACTTACCTCTGTCGTATCGCAAACAATCCACAAGTACTGTGGCTTCTCCTGTATAATAAAATGTTCCTTCTCTCTTTTATCCCTTTCACTGCCTACGAATGTACTGCGAACCCTATAAGTACGTTCCTAGAAAATCGTAATTGTACCGGTAGCACGTGTCGACGAGCGTACGTACCTTTCTCGCAAGAATTACGTTGGCCAGGAGTTATTCCCACCCTCGGACACAGCCGAAGGTATTATGTGAATTTATCGTTAAATCGATAATATCGACTCCTGCTGGGGTCAAGATAGTTTCTCCTGAAGGTGAATATTTTTCGTTTTGCACATGAATTCTTTTATTATTTTTGCTAGTCTGTACTTTTTTCGTCAACATAACAAGGTGCGACTAAGGTAATGCGTCAATATTCGAGGAACCCAAAGTTTTGAAATAGGGTATTTATCGTTGTAGATCATAATTGACATTTAGACAAGAAAAATACATGGAAAAACTAGAAGAGTTGGGTTTATAATTCTTTGTGCAAAAGAAAAACAATCCTCTATGTCAATGATCTATTATCCAAGTCTAATGATCCATAAACTGACGTGCATACAAAGTTCCGCAACTGGGACGATTGCAAAAAAATTTAGATTTAGTCGTCGTAGATCGGTACACATTTACGTATATTGGCAGTACACAAAACTTACGAAATATTTTTCTAAAAGATTGGTTGATTCAATTCATATCCGGTTTTTTTAGAGCCTCGCTATTATTTTGCATTTATTACTAGAAATTTACATATTTTTATCTGCTCATCTTCAACATAAATATGTCAATTATTTTATAATAGGAATCAAATTATTGAAACACAAACCCCTGCGTCAATTAATTATTGTAAAAAAATGTTATCATTAACACTGAATAGGATCAACACCAGCCAAAAAATTACGCTAATCGCCTTTAAGGGGATGCTGGAGCAGATCTTTTTGCCGACTTTGGTCGTTAAGTTTTTCGATCAGGACAGGTGGCGCCGACGTAGTCTGTTTACTGTTGGCAAAAGATACTGAATCTCTCGAAAAGCAATATGGCCGCACACGATATGTCAGCTGACCTTTGGCGTAAGATTTACTTGTTTCTCTAAATTAGATGTGTAAAATTATACCGGACGTCAATACTGTGATGATTTCTGAATGTTCGAAAACCATCAGAATATCAAATACACAATCCAAATCCATGATATAGTGTATACTACGGTCGCGTTGCAAAGGCTCGGAGCTTTTGCCAAAAGAAAACAGACTACATCGGCGCCACTTGTGTTCTAATCGAGAAACTTCATTCGCGCTCTTCTTGACCCACTCTAATCGCGAACAGACTGCGTGAACGTAGTTTGGGTTTTACGCAGGTTTCGGAAAGTTACTTATTGAAAGTAATTCGTTACCGTTACCGTTACTTCTTGTGAAAAAGTAACGTGTTACCGTTACCGTTACACCTTGCGAAAAAATAACGCGTTATCGTTATCGTTACTGAAAATGTAACGCTTCCGTTACTTTTCGTTACTTTAAAATATATCAATCACATAACAAATTTAGACGTATATAATTATTAACGTGTATATAATTATTAACGAATAAAACGAATAATTCAGGGAAAGCGTTTATTCACGTTGAGCAAGTAGCTTTCTTTCATTTTCGTTGGTATCTTGCCTCTTAGAGGGAATTCGAACAGCTACTTGTTAACAAACTTTTTGTATCTCAAAAAGTAACGAAAAAGTAACGGCAGTTTCGTTACTTGTTCCAAAAAATTTGTAACGAGCGTTGTCTTAGAATTACACGAATAAAAATGTAACGATGTTACCGACCGTTACCACCAAAAAGTAACGAATTCACTAACGACGTTACTAATAACGTGTTACTTCCGAACTCTGGTTTTACGTGGATTCCTTTTATGTAATTGACTTTTCGACGCTCGTAGAATATTCAGAGAACGCTAAAGAAGGGACGTGCATTTCGATTTAACGTATCTGAGTTCCAGAATCTTTTATATTTTACCAAACAGGCGATGCTGTCAAACCCTGGCAGCCATTTTGATTTCGGGAGGTTTAGTAATATACGATTTTTTTCATTTATTGTACGTTTTCACCAAATATTCGAATGTACGTCCACTCGTTTATGTTGATATTACAATCGTGTACAATTTGAAGCATGTGTGTAGCGTATTAATGAAACATAGTCAAAACTACGATAAAGCCTGATTTTACCTACCAAAGTTGGTAATAAAATCTACTCCAGCATCCCCTTAAGGTAGACCTTGCGACCCATACTAGTCAATTGACGCACTGTTCTCAAAATTCTGTAAATTCTAATATTAATGTGTATACACATTCAATTAATCACAGTGAGAATAAAAACGTATTTGTAGATGCTTTGTAAACTTAAAAAACATAAATTGTATTAACTATAATATCTCATCAGTGTCTCGCTTGAACGCGTAGTCGTATTGTATTATCACGCGGTCAGAGTTAAATTTGTTCGTTTTAAAAGTAAATTTGTGACACAAAACAAAACAAAAAAGTAGATGGAAAATCTAATTTTTGCGCCACGACTACAACCGCCAGGAAAAATCGGGTCGCTGAAACCAAGGTTGAAACGGCGCCGGTTGACACTGGAGGTTATGTTGATTTCTATCGTCGTTCGCTACATCCGGTTATCCGTAACTTCTGAGTGGCGATAATGTTTTTGACGTTGGAATTACACCCAAATACTTCGATAACGTCCCTTTTTTATATTTTATACGGAATCGTGACACTCTAAGGAATCCATAGCACATTTGATATTGTATAAAAGTTCAGTTTATACATGTTAATTTTCGTTCCGAAGTACGAAATCGGTTAGTTTCCCATAAGAGCCCGTGCATAAGAATTCTTTTTTAAATATTTATTATCTCGGTCATTTAGTCGATAACCCAGCTTGAAACTTTGCAATCGCATTTCGAAGGGATTCAACTATTATGTAAAAAAATGTTAAGTCTTAAAATTCAGAAAGGTAAATGCGCAAGGCCTACCTTAATACATTGGATTTCTTTCTGTGTAGAGGATTATGTGTACGTACATGAAGAGATATCAATGCAAACGACTCTTGTCTTCTAATTGGTCCTTCAGACGAAAATAATCGTGTAATAATTCGCCAAATGATGACCTTTCTTGTTCGTTAATCGATTATCGCTTGACTCGTCTTTTTTACTCCTGTATATATATAGCCCCAATAAATGATGCCCCGGCAGCCGAAAAATGGAGAAATGGTAGCTCACCGGTTATGATCAGATTAAAGGATGTCATCTCAACGACGGCGGCACCTTTGGCACTGTGCGTGATGCTCGAATCAAAAATCGCATGTCGCTCAATGACGATAATATTATCATTGCGTGTTAATAAACAACGGGAAATAGAAAGCGCCCAGATATTATAACGCCATCGTGCGTGTGCCACAGCAATCCACGCGCAACTTATCGAATATTCACCTGCTGCTCAATGGTCACAATTTTTACGCAATTATTATACTATTATACACCGTGCTACGCGCTTTCGATTTTTATATCTCTATTAAACCGTAGATTGGGATTTTTTTCGCATTTATAATACGACTACTACCGGTACTCGTGCACTCAGAGAAACTGTGGAAGTCCTAGAATTACAAAGTGACAGCTACAGTAAGAAAAATAAATGTTATAGGTATATTCTAAATTTATATTATACATTTATTTTATTATATAATATATATTTTATCACTACATATAGCTCTACTATAAAAATAATGACTGGTTCGATAATTTAATTGCTGGTTATATTATTTATTATTCAGGTCAGCATGTGTATGGCAGAACTGACAATAAATTTTTCTGGTTGTATTCATTTTTAATCCAAGCAACTTTTTTTTTCTGAATACGGTAACTGAAAAATTGTTCTAGCTATATTTTTATAATTGCGACAAGTATTTTGTGGTTTTCGTAACTATAAATAAATAGTCAAGTGGAGTTAAAATGAATTGCTGTCTTTTTATAGTTACCGGCGACAGAAATTTCGCCGAGTTTGACAGATCAAGAATATTTTGGTGGATTTCTGCTGATTATTTATGTAAATATTTACGTTCCGAACAAAACTGAAACAATTAGTTACTAGTAGGATTTCGCAAATTTTAGAGTATTATTATCTTTTTGCATAATAGTTTAATGTGGTCGTTTTATACGGATGCAAAAAAAAAAGTTCATTCTACTTCTTAACTAAAGATTTCAGAAATAAAAATGTAAAATAATCATGGATTAAGTTTCGAATAATCAGTTACTGTTAGAGATTCACGATTTTTCCGGAATTATTATATGATTGCATAATATTCCTAAAAGTTGGGAATTTTGGCTAGTAACTAATTTTTAAAACCTTTATCAATTTAATTATTTTTTGTTTTGACCTAAAAAAAAAAAAAAATATTTTCCTATCTTGAATTTCATTACACCACTAAAACAAATTGATTTTCATGTAAATATGAGAATAGTCGCGTGGACTAATAATTAATAGTTTTCATTAAATACCCACAAGGTCGACCACGATAACTACGAATACAGTAAATGATCGTAAATCCGATTTATCAGTTGGTACATTTAAAAATCAATAAACGGACTAATCTTTTTTTCTTCATGTATACTATTATTTATGATAATAAAAAACTATTTTCACGACTATTACCTTTTTGAATCCTCCAATATTTTTAGAACAAATTTTGTACTTGAGCGCACCGAGAGAAAAAGTTTCATTGATTCACGGAAATCTTTGCCAATGAAATGAAATACTTGAATTTCAATACTATCTTTTCTTTGAATGATCTCAAACTCAATGAAAAGTAGTGTCATTGATTCGAAGAACCATTTCTTTAAACCAATGAACCTTTTTCATTGATTTCAAAGATATCGTCTCTGATTCAATGAAACTTTCTTCTTATCAGCTCAAAATTTCGAAACCTATTTTTTCCTGAATTACGCGGCAGATAAAGCTCAAATTATGTGAGTATGTAAGGAAGTACGGCAGAAATAGGATAAGCTCCTGACTCCTCGAAACTCGAAGCCGTTCGTTCGGTAGAACCGGAAAACAAAAAAGTGAGGTTAGGTGCGAGAGAGAGATCAAAGAAAACATTTCTTTGAACCAATGAAAACGTCTCTTTAAAACGATAAAATTGTTTCTTTATTATATGCTCACTAAGTAAATCTTTATTTACAGGCAATGAAATGTTCTCTTTGAAATTCAAATGCACTATTTCATTGAAATCAATGAAAAAAAAATCAATCCACCCATTTCTTTGGCGTCAATGAAATCTTTTCTCTCAGTGTGTTAAAAAGAAATCATGCATCTGTCTTACCGATCCCAACGAATCCGGTTTCTCAAGCAGCAAAGTTCACATAAGTAATGCATCATAACTCAGAGCCTCGTAGTGTGTGAGTATGTGGGAGAAAAAGCCCTTTGGAATCGTTGTTAGCTAACGACTTTTTAAGTGACTTTCCACCAACAAAGTTATACACTCTGTACTCTCAAACCTAGTCTCAACGTTTTCGGGTGAAATGGCCTCTTCTCGACTCCTCTAAACCGATTTTAATTTGAGACCTGGCGCTCCACAACCGTATTTGGGACCACGGATGGGACCACAAACGTTCTTATTCACATCAACGCATTCTTCTCCGTCTTTCCTTCATTCCTTCCACGATTTTTCGTGGCCAGCTTGAAAACCTCAAGAATATCAGTCGACATAATAAGGCGCCTTTTTATTACCACTCTGTTTCACCGTTTGATGTATGCGCTAATGGCCGATGACCATTTCATTCGGTGGCGTTCATATCGATAAATAGCGACGTTATACATACGTATATATTGACGCGGCGACCTTCCGGCGGCGATAAATCGATCGGTAATTAGTAATTAGTCCGATAAGCGACAACTCTATGTCGCGCCGATGTCTGACATGGCAGCACGTTCCAACAACCGATCTCAAGGGATTCGAGTTCTTATCTCATATTCGACGTGTGTTTCGCCGCCTTGTTTATGAGCCCTTTTTAAACGCATATCCCCAGTGACATCATGAATCCCTTTAGAAATGCTAGAAATAGCGGTAGGCGCTATTTACATGAAAAAAGAAAAAAACATTGAACATGTTCAAATAAATAATTGTATGACTGTAGAAAATTAATTTTCTTACGGTCTTTGTTATAATTATAAATACATGGTAAACAACATTTGTATAAACACGTTTACAAACATGTTTTTGTAAAATTCTAAGTGACAGACAATTATTTATAAAATTGATTTTTAAATTGATTTATAAAAAAACCATTATTTTTTAGTAAATTAGAATGATGAAAAAATTTGTTATTAATCAATAAGAAAAAATGCTTTTTTTCTTAGCACTTGTAATTCAACGAATGACAAATTTTTTCATCAATTCTAATTTACAAAAAAATAATGTTTTCTTTTTATAAATCAATGTAAACGTGTTTCCACAAATGTCGTTTACCATGTATTTATAATTATAACAAAGACCGTAAAAAAATTAATTTTCTGCAGTCATACAATTATTTATTTCAACATGTTCAATGTTTTTTTCCATGTAAGTGGCGCCTATCGCTATTTTTAACATTTCTAAAGGGATTCGTGATGTCACTGGGGATATGCGTTTAAAAAGTTTACAAATTTTCATTTGTTGAATTAAGAGTGACCGAAAAAAATTTGTAATTCGATAATTTCATGGAATCGGATGGATCAAAGAAAGAAGTTTCATTGATTCATCTCGTTCTCCATCGATGCGCCAACTTTTTTTTGCAACATTTATTCTCGAATACAATGGCAAACGACCAAGGAAAAAAGCAAAAAAAAAAAGAAAAGGTCGACCAATGAATTCAGAATAATATTTTTCGACATCCTGGAAGTCCAGTGGAACAATCGACCAGATGTTGAAGGTGCGTTGACGGCCACGAAGAAATTAGTGGTTTCGGGCGCCCAGACACCGAAGCACACCACCGTCCTTCACCAATATTCGAATATTTCTACATTCTACTTTATTCTTTGAGCATACAAATAAAAACGAAGGCAAAATTTCGTCGATGGGAGGGACACCAGTTGTCAGTGAGCGTTATTACTTTCTCTCTTTTATTTCCCTCTCACGTTTGTCCAGTTCGGATGAATACCATATTCCTGCCATAAGGAATTTACAGTTCTGTGTCATCCCCAACGGAGCAGGTAAATAGCTGACCTTATGGCAACTCTAATAGTATATTATAGACTCCTAACTGTTGCCCCCTACTTGACCAGGTGGATTTGTGCGCTTCGCTCAATTTAAATTGTGATCCACATATAAAGCTTAAATTTAAATTGTGATCCACTTATAAAGTTCGAATTTAAATTGTGATCCAATAATAAAGCTCGGATTTAAATTGAGATCCACTTATAAAACTCGAATTTAAATAGATCCAATAATAAATCTCGGATTTAAATTGTGATCCATTTACAAAGTGCGAATTTAAATTTTGATGCACTTGTCAAGCTCGAATTTAAATTGTGATCCACTTATAAAGCTCGAATTTAAAATGTGATCCACTTATAAAGCTTAAATTAAAATTGTGATCCACTTTTAAAGCTCGAATTTTAAATGTAATTCACTTTTAAAGTTCGAATTTAAATTGAGATCCACTTATAAAGTTCGAATTTAAAATGTGATCCACTTATAAAGCTCGAATTTAAATTGTGATGCACTTGTAAAGCTCGAATTTAAATTGTGATTCACTTGTAAAGCTCTAATTTAAATTGTTATCTACTTATAAAGCTCGCATTTAAATTGTGATACACTTGCAAAATTCGAATTTAAATTGTGATCCACTTATAAAGCTCGAATTTAAATTGTGATCCATTTACAAAGTGCGAATTTAAGTTTTGATGCACTTGTCAAGCTCGAATTTAAATTGTGATCCACTTATAAAGCTCGAATTTAAAATGTGATCCACTTACAAAGCTTAAATAAAAATTGTGATCCACTTATAAAGCTTGAATTCAAATTGTGATACACTTACAAAAGTCGAATTTAAATTGTGATGCACTTGTAAAGCTCGAATTTAAGTTATGGTCCACTTATAAAGCTCGAATTTAAATTGTGATCCACTTCTGATCACTTATTTTGCTTCCTCATAGACGAAGTTTTGTTTTCATGAAAAAAATATTCTTACCGACATTTTCATGTCAGAACACTCAAAATGGTTCAAAACATCGAGAAAAGTGGTTTAGAAAATTTATTCTAACATAACTCGTGAACTACTCGACCGAATCAGCTGAAATTTTAATGCCATGTATAGAGTACTGATCAATCTTGACATGGTACCAATTTTATAACATTTTTAATATACATTATGTAGCACTTTGCAAATTTTAAACATTTAATCTCGAACATTTTCCGATAGGATCGTTAATTTCCATGATATTGTCGAATTTCCAAGACGTGTGACGAAAATATTCTCGAGTAGAAATTTCATCAGGCAGCCTGCTGTCACACGAGGTCCAGATCAGTTTTAGGTATGGTAACCTTATTTGGAGCCGCCGTAAATTCACCTGCTCCGGTCCATGTAAAGCTGAGATATGGCATTCGTACTTAATAATGCCGTCTTTCCACCGGATCAGGCTGATGTCAGGCTAGATATGGTAACCTTATTTAGGGGTCGTCGTAAGTTCACCTGATCAGGTCCATGTAAGGCCGAGATATGGCATTCTACCTTAAAAACGCCGTCTTTCCACCGGATCAGGCCCATGCAGGCTTTACATACGGTAACCTCATATAGATATGCCATTGATCGTCCTTATCCGTTTCACATAAGGTCCTCCTGTGGCATTTGGACCAAGATTTTGTCCAATTTACCTTTACTTTCCCTGGGCAGATCCGTATACGGTCTTCGTATGGCATAGTTTTTTTAAATATGCCGTAAATTTACATTATCAGATTCGTGTAAGGGCCTAGATATGGCATTCGTTAAAAACATTTAAAAATTATTGTTACGCAAAATCAATCTTTTCAGCACCTTGCGTGTGCTGGATTTTTTCACATCTTTATCCCATCGAGAAGTATTCGAAATTTTCGCTGAAACTCACGATTTACTAGACTGTACCGCTAGAATTACTTTGAAATCTATCCAGGTACTGACCGTCAAACGCCAGTACCTGGATGGGCGACCACCCCATCATGTTTGAATTTTTTATATTCGGTCGTAGTCACAATAAATGGATGTACAATCTTGACGTCTTTTCATTTTAAGTATACTTCAAATAGACAATCAATATACAAACTTTCTAAGATGCCAATGGCCGAGTGGGCTAAGGCGCAGAACTGTCACCCAGAGGATGAAGGTTCGATTCCCACCAACGGCAAATAAATTTACATGTGTTTTTTTCAGCAATTAATATGTACTGAAAACTAAATAAGCTCGAATATCCAATAGAAAGTGCAAAATAAATCGAATTCGATGAGCGCAGATAATTATTTTGTAATTTATTTGCCGTTTTTATAAGTAGGGGCTTAGTAGGGCAGCCTCTAATCGGCCCTTATCTGGAAAACTTAATCTGGCCCTGATTATGCGCTTCTTTACTTTCCTGCAAGGCCCATATAAGGTTGCCAGACAGGGGCCTTAGATTTAAATCCGGCTACCACGCTAGGTCCGGCAACCAAAAAAAAAAATACGTGTCTTTTCTTCTTCAAAATACCATTTGATAAAAAATTGTCAAAATTATTGAAGGGCGGAATTCAGCTGGAATCCCCCATACATTGATCGGTGGATGCGTGTTAGCTCGCAATAGCACGATTCCCACTGTTACGCGCTACATGTGGCGCATGACGTACGTCTTATAGCGTGAGCTTAATTTCCGCACGTCTATTTATAATAGACCGCTAGTTTCCCACTCTTAGTTGCGTCTCTTCGATTCCAAATCAGATCGACATATAATCTACAAACACGATTATCACCATGAATTTTTTTAACCCTCAGAAATATTTTTATTTTTTTAAATTAATTAGGCTCTTCACAATCAGAAATTTCGTACGACCGAAATTAATTTTAAAAAAGACTAAACAATTTTTTAAATAAGCTATATATACGTTTATATTTATAAATAATATTCAAAGGACAATATTGTCATATTATTTGATGAAGCTTGTAATAATATTATTTGTTTTTAAATTTCACTCGTATTTGTATTTTTATTATGCAAAATTAAACTTGTAATTATTGAACAATAATTTATTTATAATCACCACTTAAAAAACACACATAACATAATATCTGATGTAGCATTGGACACTTTATTAGCATAAACGTCGTATGGATACAATTGGAAATGACAAAAATTTCAGAAATTATGTAAATGAACCATATTTACATTTGTGGTTATTAATTGCAATACTAGCTTTCAGAGGGTTAATGCACGAGATATCGTCTTGGCCTCATTGCTGCAATGGTTGGCGATTCTCTTTGGTATCCTCGTTGGTATCAGTATGTACCAGAGTAGAAGGATGAGAAGGAGGGATTCTTAGTGTTGAGAAGGTCTGCGTGCTACACCGGAAGAACCGTTTTCCCTCTGTAATTATATAATGATGCAGAGCATAGAACTCGTGGATTTAAGAGAGTCAGTGGAAGCGAAAAAAATAAGCGCCATCGCGTGTCTACGATATACCTCGCATCTCATCAGATTTATCCAATTAAATAATTGTTCTCGTCATAATCCTTCAGTATGAATTGTATGAATAAAAATTTATTAAAACCGGGATAAATTGCCGATTCACAGTCGTTACCCGCGAATGAATTGAATCGTTAATTCATGACACTTAGACACGATTTCACAATTTCAGTCGCTTTACATGCACCGCGAAAAAAATATAGCCGATATTTTGAATTTTTTTCATTACGAGTAATAAAATATTTTATATATCGTGTTAAATAATTTGTGGATTTGTTTCCTCAATTCAAACAAATATTATATACTTCCAATACAATAATTATTGCCATTTACTTATTATTTTGGTAATAATGATTTTTAACAAATAACAATGAATTTACAGAAAATTAACTCAGTTTACGCAAATAATCAATGTAACATGTTATTTATTCGGCTTTACTTAAACAATACTTTATTTAAACAACAATAACTTCTTTTGGTATCAATATTTTTAATTTAAATAAAATACAAACTGCCCAAACTAAATATTAATTGTGTGTAAAATCATAATCATGTTATCCGAATATTTTTATCGTAAAATAATATTTAAAATCAACTTGATTTTTGTTCTTCAGGTACACCCTTTAAAGTAGATATATATGGGGCATTCCATGCCAACTCGGTCAACGGTTGAACCTCAATTTTTTTTTAATAACAATATTTTATGTCATTCTTTCAACTGAGAAATGCATGCAAACGTTTTTTCAGAGTTTTTATCAACATTTTTGAGTTATAAATAATTAAAAGTACCTAAAAATGCCCTAATTTAAAAATCCCAAAAAATTCTCAAAGATACTGTGATGAACAATAACAATTTTGAGAAGAAAAAAAGAGGAAGAAAACCATTTTTAATTTTTTTTTTCATTGTATAATATTAATTAAAGGTATTTCAAACGTTAAGAAAAACGCCCCCAAATTAAAAAATTTCTAAAAAATACATTATTTATTGATTTATTTATTATTATTGTTTTGAAAAAGAACTGTGATTTTTTTGAGATTTTTAAATGGAAGCATTATTTATTTAACATTTAAAAAATCTTTGAATAATGTTATAAAATGAAAAAAAAAAGACGAGGAGGTCTTGGCCCACTCTGGCCTACGATTCAACCGTTTTGTTGCACACCATAGTATTTTTGAGAATTTTTTGAGTTTTTAAGGGGAGGGAGTAACGTAAAAAAAATTGATTTTGGAAATTCAATATCATCCAAATCCTATTGCATATAAAAATACCCAACACACTATATTGTTGGTATTCGACGAAAGGATTTTTTACTGTCGTCTGACTTGCATATGCTTTTCAATATTATCTTAAGCAAAGTTCTTAAATTTTCCATTCTACGCATGATTCAGATCAAACTACCAGGCAGATTGGAATGGTTGACGTCTCATTTTCTTCTTCATGAAAAGATACACCGGCTAAATGGAGCAATCTATTTTTTTTTATTCTGAAAGCAAAGTTAATCACTGATTTAGAAAATAGCATAACATTTATTTATTAATAATTATGTCACTTCAAAAATATTACCTTTTATTAACATTTGCTCCATTTAGCCGGTGTATCTTTTCATGAAGAAGAAAATGAGACATCAACCATTCCAATCTGCCTAGTAGTTTGATCTGAATCATGCGCAGAATGGAAAACCTAAGAACTTTGCTTAAGGTAATATTGAAAAGCATATGCAAGTCAGACGACAATAAAAAATCCTTTCATCGAGTACCAACAATATAGTGCATTGGGCATTTTTATATGCAATAGGATTTGGATGATATTGAATTTCCAAAATCAATTTTTTTGACCTGACTCCCTCCCCTTAAAATTAGCCCGTTTTTTAGATAGCTTTAAAGTAAACGCCCCAATAGCCGGCCATCTTAGAGAACAGGAAACTGTAAAGTTATATTTCTGATACTAAAATGACCTTTCTATAATTGTAACCATAACTAATGCAAAGCTTAGCTTGTCTACTTTTCGAAAAGCATCCATTAATTCATGTCAGGGGTATAGTTTTTTGTTAAAGTTAGCAAACAATTGAGAAAGTCGATGGACTAGTACCCGACCACCGATTTCAGGTAATGTCTAAATACCCGACCAAGCATGCCCCTATACGCAACCAGCCGCCGATACGAGGCTATGCGATTCGTTGAAACTTCATTTTATTTCTTAAATTACACGCAACGTTTGGGATAATTTATGATAAATAATAACTAATAAAAATGCTCACCGTGACGTGCAACCGGCATCAACTTGCCATAGAGGTTATGTTCGCTGAGTTTGTGTTGGCCGAGAATAGGCCGCGGTTGGATATCGGTACAGCATACTGCGGATGCGCCCGAATAGCCAACCATGGAAATTGACGACTTAGCAGTGGTTTGTCGCAAATTTTAATGGAAGATTTATAAAGTCCATTTATTTGCGAATACCACAAGCCACGAATTATTGTGGAAATCGTGAAAATAACAGCGTCATAAGCTTAACAACGTTACGCCAATTCTTAACGAACTGGCTAAAAGATATGCGCTGATCCTCTGAGCGGCGTCTGCAGTACACAATGCCTTTAAAAAACGTTAACAAAAAAATTAATGACTATTTTTATTATTGGCCTATGCAGACATAAAGAATTGCAAAAATGGTAGCACTAGTTATTTATTTATTTCATATTCATAATTTCTTAATTTTAGTCAATATTTGTGTCAGTGGTTGGAGACTGGTACATGGTTGGGTACCGGGGCGTTTACCTTAATTATTTATAATTCAGAAATTTCGATTTAAAAAAATCCGAAAAACTTTCTGCTTGCATTTTTCAGTTGGAAGAATGACGTAAAAAATTACCGCGAAAAAAAAAGTGTTGTATTGTGTATAACCAATCAACTTCCGGTTGCCGCGTGTCGGAACTTCTCGACGTCATCGTCACTGTGTCGTAGGGCATTATCACTTTTTCGTCAGTTCCTACAGCAGGTAATTACCGAAAGCACTTACAATTCGACGCCGAAACACAGCGACTCCTTTTGGGGTGGAATCGGCATGGGCAACTCGCTAAGGCACCGAACTGGCATTATCTTTCGGTAAAATAAGTCATAATTCTTCGGTCACGTGGCCACGTTGGTCCCAACAGCACTGTACGCAGTCGTATTATCGACTCGACGGATCTGCATCGATAAGGCGACCTACCCCCCCTCGAGCACCTCGACCCCCCTGCCTGCTTGCCTCCTCGATATCTATGAGAATAACGGCTGCCGTATAATTCGTATACGATAACGATCTCTCGCTCTCGGCCCGCTACGATATTATAATTGCCTATCTACGATTAATCATTGCTGCATAATATCCGGCCTCTTTCGTCCTTTAGTACCTGTATATTTGTTGAATTATAGCTGCATTTTCCGCGGTGTAACTACGTCAGACATAAATTTGTAAATTGTAACACATTTGTCGGAGAATTTATTAATTTTATTGAGTGACTTGATAGCGTTTCCACGTATGAATAAAAATAAAATGTATTTTAAAAAATGGGGGATTGCTGATAGCTTTATTTCAACCGATGGTGGCTCTTTTATTTTGTTATTATTTTTATAATCTTCGTTATGAATTTTAATTTTACATAAATTTGTTAATTATAAGTAAGTTGCTTATTAAGTTATAAATTGATGGACCTGGTAACGCTTCGATTTATTAAAATATATAAATGCATAATATGCATCTGTATTACCATTTTTTTTCTGTTCGGAAAAATAATATTCAAAATAACTTGCAATTGTTGGGAAAATTAATTAACGTAAAGATATGAAATTATGAATTTTTTTGTATCGTTGTTACTGATGAAAATATTGGCGTACAAATTGATTAAGTATGCACAAAATCGAAAATTAGTGATTATTTTGGTATATACAAATCAAATGACAAAAATTTGAATAATAATTTTTAATAAACAACAATAAAATCTTCTTTTTTTCGTAATAGTTGTAAAATTAGTGGCAAGAAATCGGAAACAAAATTCAGATTTCGTGACAAGTTTGTTATTTTCACAAAAAAAAAAAAAACATTTACTGAGCTGTTTTATTTTAAGATTGGTAATTTTTAAATAAAATTAAGATAAAAAATGGAATTTATATTAACAATAATTTATAATAAACAATAAAATATTTTTTTTCGTGATAGCCATAAAAATAATCGCAAGAAGTTGAAATAAAAATTCAAATTTCGTGACAAGTTCCTTATTTTCACAAAATTAAAAAAAAAAAAAGACATTTGCTGAGCTGTTATATTTTAAGATTCGTAACATAAAAATAAAATTAAGATAAAAAAATGGAATTTATATTAACAATAATTTATAATAAACAAAAAAACTTTTTTTTCGTGATAGCTAGAAAAATAATTGCAAGGAATTGGAATAATAATTCAGATTTCGTGACAAGTTCATTATCTTGACAAAATTTTAAAAAAACATTTGCTGAGCTGTTTTACTTTAAGATTCTTAATTTTTTTTAAATCAAGATTAAAAAATAGATAGCTATAAAAATAATGGCAAGATATTGGAATAATAATTCAGATTTCGTGACAAGTTCGTTATCTTTACAAAATTAAAAAAAAAAACATTTGCTGAGCTGTTTTATTTTAAGATTCGTAATTTTTTAATAAAATTAAGATAACAAAATGGAATTTATATTAACAATAATTTATAATAAACAATAAAATCTTTTTTTTCGTGATAGCCATAAAAATAATGGCAACAAATTGGAATTCAGATTTCGTGAAAAGTTCGTTATCTTCACAAAATTAAAAAAAAATGTTGCTGAGTTGTTTTATTTTAAGATTATTAATTTTTTTTAAATTAAGGATGTGAGTTTCACGTGGTGTATTACATAGTTTAGAGCAGGTTTGGAATAGCCGACGTTTCCAGCTGTACCGGTGGTGTCTGCCACCCCGGAACTCCTCGGGATTCGTATCTACCCTCGAAAATCCATAGTGGACCCACCCTTGTCGGCGCCTGCGCGTCCCCTCTGCTCTCTCTGCTCCCTACGTTGAGCCTCCATCACAAACGAGGCAAACTGGCGGGGTAGAACGGCATAGCCAGGCACCCCCCGGCACCTCAGTCATCCCCCTGCGCGAACAAGTCTCTCCGGGGAAACAGGACGCGACTCACCGACGACGAGTAGACTAGAATCGCACTGCAACTTCGGGTAGACCTTTTACGAATATAAGTCACAAAATGGCGGACGCATTCGGTCGCCGCCCGCTTTGATTAGACTCGTAATCTTTTATTCGAAATTAAACATGCACAGCAATAATTATACCAAGAAATATACGTTAAATTACAATCTAATTTATTCAATATTACCAGACATTTTTTTTTACTGTCACTCTAACAAAAAAAAAACTTGTAATCAATCCAAATTTTAGTGACAAACGTAATTTATAGCTAACGCGTTAACTTGTTTAAATGTAATCCTGAAATTCTGGAAAAAATTTACAAATCGTGAAATTCTGTTAGAAATTCAACGTATTTTTTTATTTGGTAAAATACAAATTCCGAATTTACCGCTTTTTTGATTTAGAAAAGTACACAAAATTTATGAAAAATTATGAAATTGTTAATTATTTTGTTAATAGTTAAGTGAACAATTTTATGAAATGAACAAAATTATGAAATTATTAATTATTTTGTTAATAGTTAAGTGAACAAATACATTTTTGAATTATCTACAGTCTCCGTTGAATATTTAGGCGATTTAATTAGGTTTTTATTTCAATCCACTCTAATTAATATTAATTTTGTAATAAATCAGACATTTATAATTTTTTTTATTTTTATTATCCACTGATTAAAAAGAAAAACATGTACAGCTAGTAACAAGCAGTCCTAGCGTTAAGTGTGATTCGTAGCAGATATCGTTGCCTGCCTGACACATACACATGCGCAGCCCCCTATTTCCTAATTGGTTCTATGTATTCTACAATACAACTGCAATTATGTACAAAGCCGGCCGTATACTAGAAAAAAAAAAAAAAAAAAAAAAAAAAATACGATAAAAAAAAAATAAGATGGCAAATTCCCTGATCTGACGGTGTGGAAAAGGGTGGCTTAAGGTCTGGAGACACAGGGGTAGTAGCAAGAGCAGAAGCACGAGGGCAACCTTGACTGCTACTCGCCCTTCTGATGGATTTGAGCATGGCGTGCGAGCTCTCATAGCCACTGCTAAGCCCCGCTCAGTATATGAACAGAAACGGAAATAATAGCGAGAGAGAATGTGTGTACCACCGCACCACAAACGGATCAGCAGTTATTTAATTCTAATTCCTTGGGCAATTAGAAAATTACCTCGCTGATTGCTACCTTTTCTGTCTGATTGGCTTATAAAAAAGCTTAAATTTTATGATATCTATCAAATAAAAGTGTTTAAACTAATTTTTACAATATTTTAAGTCTTTTACATAAAAAGGCTAATTTTTTATATATTGAAACTTTAATTTTTTTAAATTAATAATTAATTTTAAGGCGGCTTGAGAGAAAAAAATGTCCTTGGTTCCTAGGAAATTAGTGGGAGGGTGAAAAAATAATTGGCACCACAAACTAAATATAAGGACACAAACAATTTTTTTTACATCACCATAAACGAATCAGCCGTTATTTAATTCTAATTCCTTGGGCAATAAGAAAATGAACTCGCTGATTGCTAACTTTTATGTCTGATTGGTTTATGAAAAAGCTTACATTTTATGAAATCTTTCAAATAAAAGTGTTTAAACTAATTTTTACAATATTTTAAGTCTTTTACAAAAAAAGGCTCATTGTTTATAAATTAAAACTTTTGATTTTTTAAATTAATAATCAATTTTAAGGCGGCTTGAGGGAAAAAAAAGTTTCCCTGGTTCCTAGGAAATTAGTGGGAGGGTGGTAAAGAATATAATTGACACCACAAACTAAATATAGGGACTCAAAATTTTTTTTTACATCACCACAAACGGATCAGCCGTTATTTAATTCTAAAATTCCTTGGACAATTAGAAAATTAAATCGCTGATTGCTACCTTTTCTACCTGATTGACTTATGAAAAAGCTTAAATTTTATGATATCTTTCAAATACAAATGTTTACACTAATTTTTACAATATTTTAAATCTTTTACATTTTTTTTACATTATTACGAGCGGATGAGCCGTTATTCAATTCTAATTTCTTGAGCAATTGGAAAATTAACCCGCTGCTTGCTACCTTTCCCTTCTGATCTGCAGCAACGAAAAATTTTGTTGCATAAAAAGGCGCAAATTTTATAATTTATTTCTTCAAATAGAAATGTTTACAAAAAAACAACCTTATACATAAAAAGACTCATATTTTATAATTTAATTCTTCAAATAGAAATGTTTACTAAATGTTAGGCTGTTTATATAAAAAAGCTAATTTTTTAATAAATTAAGCCTTATAATTTTTTTTATTAATAATCAATTTTAAGGTCGTTTAGGGAAAATAAAATTCGTTCGATTCTATGCAATTAGTGCCGAAAGCAATAAAGAAATATTTGGTTTAGAGAAAAAAAATAGAACTATATTTTTACAAACAGTGGAATTAAAAACAATTATTCTCGAGGGTGGAATATATATTTTTTAAAATCAATCTATATATCATATTTAAATAAATCGGTGCATACATTTTTATTAATCAGTGATTCTCTTTATATTGGCGATCTCTTATTCTATACGTTAACCGTAACGACACGATTGCGTATTTACACATTTGTATATTTATAAACATGAAAGCGTCTCGTGTTGACGAGGTGCGTGGTGAAACGACATCGTCGATGTGTTCTCCAGTTCTCCGAGCGAGGCTTCACGCTTCGCAGATCCGATATCCATCTGCGAACAACTGTGCTGCGGCGCGTCGTATCGCAACCCCCTTCAATAATGTGTTACACGGCTTATATTATATATACACAGTGAACTACATTATACTATTCACGTATGTTCGTTAAAGTGCTAGGTAGATCGAAGCAGGGGGCGAGTTCAGGACTTTGGCACGTTATCACCTGGCCTACGAGTCGGCCAGGTGGACCGAAACCGTGTCACTTGTATAATATGTCAAAAAAGTGAGCACAGCATGTTTCCAACCTAAAAATGAGTTCAGCTAAGAATTTAAAAGAAAAATTCACCATGTGATATTCACATCACGACTTTCTCATCACTTTTGTTATCGACGACAATCTCACATCATAAAATTGAAGACATAACATCCGTGGACCAAAAATAGTACTTTTCGACACTAGGTAAAAAATAGTATATTACGATATAAGTGCGGTAAAACTTTTTCTCACGAGTGTTGCAAGCACATGTGTTGAGAAAAAGTTTTTTCAACGAGTATTGTATAAAATTTATAATATGTCAAAAAAGTGAGCACAGCATGTTTCCAACCTAAAAATGAGTTCAGCTAAGAATTTAAAAAAAAATTCACCATGGGATATTCACATCACGACTTTCTCATAACTTTTATTATCGACGACAATCTCACATCGTAAAATTCAAGAAATAACATCCGTGGACCAAAAATAGTACTTTTCGACACTAGGTAAATAATAGTATATTACGATACAAGTGCGGTAAAACTTTTTCTCACGAGTGTTGCAATCACAAGTGTTGAGAAAAAGTCTTTTCAACGAGTATTGTATAAAATTTTGCTTTGTACGGTGCGAAAATGGAGCTTTTAAGCACGCGAGGCGTGTGTAAAACATTCATTATTGCACTGAGTGTAGTAGAAGATTTTCTCTCGAATGTTGAACGAAACTTTTCAGCACTATGTCGGAAAATCGCTGTTTTCACAACCGACAGTTTGCGAAAAGTGCACATTTCTGGACGGAGGAAGAAAAATTCATTTTTTCCAGTTTTGGGTTTTTCACCTTTTAGGTTAACCTAAAAGGTGAAAAGATACTTAAGTGTCAAAAGGAGTAGATGATTTGGATTGAATTTTAATAATGCTATTAGATTTTATACATGGACGACACACAACTAATTTCATGACGATCTGAACCTTTTTGCTAAAGTTATTGCATTTTTTTCGACCACAGAGACAGACAAACAGACGCACATATGAGCTGATGTTTTTTTTTTAATGGAGGAAACTAATAATTTGTATTCATAATGAAAGTATTATGAGATTTATGGTTGGTTGAAATGATTTTTTATTTTTTATTTTTTTTCTTATACTTTGTATGTGACATGAAAGTAAAAAAAACTATGAGAAGACCAATAAAGAAGTGAATTCGTGTCAAGATCCGGTGGTGCTCTTGGGTTTAGCCTCAAATATCGATTCCCTTAACGTTATCGCGATCTCTCGTGACTTTGAGCGGACGAGCAAACCTACAGAGTATTTAACTGCCGTTACTTGGCCGTAGTATTTACCATTTGTTACTTTGTACTCCGTCACTCGAGTTTCCCATGATTTTTGTAGGTCGCTCGACGATTATTATCGCAATTTCAGTAATTAAGAAAGCCTTTAAACGAAACTTATTATTATGCAGCAAATATATAGTTTGTATTGCCCTGATAAACGACTCATATAAATATGTGCCATGATAACCAATTTAAATACGGGGCAATGGAAAAATGATTTAAGACTGACTCTTTTGAGTAAAGCTATTTTTTCGTGACAAGTATCAAAAATCTAAATGAACAGTCCGATAAATAAAAAATGGTGTAATACGTGACTCATATTAAATTCTATCATAGCAACCGAATACATAGGAATATACAAAATTTTAAAAATATATATTTAAAAAATATAATTACACCAAACTTACACCAAACTTATATAAATGCATTTGAAAACTTCACAATTTGTAATACTTATCGGATAGATTGCATTTATGGAAAGTAAATAATAAGTGAAGTGTACGCGATACAAGGATGATTTTCTTACTTCCGTCCTGACTCATTTTCAGTGACAGTTTTACTATTTTTTGTTTAATAAAATTTATGGGACACGTTAGTTGAGGAATAATTTTGACGAAGTTCCCACATGTTCATTTTGTCAGACGCGGTAAGATAGGTAAAATATTTTCCTTAAATTTCCATAGTGAGCGCTTCTCTTTCATTTTTTCCGATATAAGATTACCATATAAGTACGGTAAAACTTTTTATGACGGGTGTTGCAATTACACGAGGCAAGGAAAAAAATTTCGAATGCGTGTTGTACAACATTTTACCGCTTAAAGTGTAAAGTAAAATGAGTTCCGCGCAAATCGTTTAGTAACGAGAAGACGATCCGGGATCTATTCAGAATCCAAGTTAGGTCCATCTTAGGGGTCACCCCCAACAAATCCCGATTCACGGTAATGCTGCTCGCCGTTTAGAACTGGGACACGATCTGGAATCCATTCCGATTTCAAATGGGACGTCTCTTTTAGGGTAACCCTGTCAAATCCTGATCACTGATAAACTGTCATTCAGTGAGGAAGTGGAGATCCATTCGGGATCTATTCGGATTCCAAGTTGGATAACCCATTTAAGGGTAACCCTGTTAAATCCTGATCCATGATAAACTGTCATTCAGTGAGGAAGTGGAGATCCATTCGCGATCTATTCGGATTCCAAGTTGGATAACCCATTTAAGGGTAACCCTGTCAAATCCTGATCCATGATAAACTGTCATTCAGTGAGGAAGTGGAGATCCATTCGGGATCTATTCGGATTCCAAGTTGGATAATCCATTTAAGGGTAACCCTGTCAAATCCTGATCCATGATAAACTGTCATTTAGTGAGGAAGTGGAGATCCATTCGGGATCTGTTCGGATTCCAAGTTGGATAACCCATTGAAGGATAACCCTATCAAATCCTGATCCATGATAAACTGTCATTTAGTGAGGAAGTGGAGATCCATTCGGGATCTGTTCGGATTCCAAGTTGGATAACCCATTTAAGGGTAACCCTGTCAAATCCTGATCCATGATAAACTGTCATTCAGTGAGGAAGTGGAGATCCATTCGGGATCTATTCGGATTCCAAGTTGGATAACCCATTTAAGGGGAACCCTGTCAAATCCTGATCCATGATAAACTGTCATTCAGTGAGGAAGTGGAGATCCATTCGGGATCTATTCGGATTCCAAGTTGGATAACCCATTTAAAGGTAACCCTGTTAAATCCTGATCCATGATAAACTGTCATTCAGTGAGGAAGTGAAAATCCATTCGGGATCTATTCGGATTCCAAGTTGGATAACCCATTTAAGGGTAACCCTGTCAAATCCTGATCTATGATAAACTGTCATTCAGTGAGGAAGTGGAGATCCATTCGGGATCTGTTCGGATTCCAAGTTGGATATCCCATTTAAGGGTAACCCTATCAAATCCTGATCCATGATAAACTTTCATTTAGTGAGGAAGTGGAGATCCATTCGGGATCTATTCGGATTCCAAGTTGGATAACCCATTTAAGGGTAATCCTATCAAATCCTGATCCATGATAAACTGTCATTCAGTGAGGAAGTGGAGATCCATTCGGAATCTTTTCGGATTCCAAGTTGGATAACCCATTTAAGGGTAACCCTGTCAAACCCTGATCCATGATAAACTGTCATTCAGTGAGGAAGTGGAGATCTATTCGGGATCCATTCGGATTCCAAGTTGGATAACCCATTTAAGGAAACCCGAGCCAATCCCGACCAGAATCGAGTCTCACACTGGGACACCCAGGTTGATTTCTACATGGGTATATGTAAAACCTGCATGTGTGTAGGTGACTGACTAGCGAGGAAAAAACCATCGTTGCGAGCGTGTAAAAATAGTGGCTTTTAATTAAAATGCTTAGGGGTTAGAAAGCGTGATGAATGAGCATTCTTCGAGCTGTATAAGTACTATAGTAGTATATATATACTCCAAAGTCAACTACGACGTAGAAAAGCATCAAGAGCTCTCGCTCCGGAGAACTCTATTAATTATTAGGATGACACAAAATCCATTATCCGCGACGAGTAAAATTCGAGATGGAGATCCTCAGCGGCAATAGTGGCGTTGTTTCAGCTTCGGCAGAAGGTGAGTTTGCTCCTTCGTTGGACGGACCATTAGGTCTTGGGTCAGCCCCACGGACTTCTCCGTGTCTTTTGTTCTTTCACGTGCGGCGTCCGCTATACTTCTACACGCGCAAAACCGCGAGCTAATTATTCTCGGAGAGATAACGACCGGGACGAAAAATGGGAAAGATGCTCTTGCGAGGCCTTGCAAGATATTGCAGTTAGCTACCGAGCTGATGCAAATATATCTAAATGGAAGAGGGGGGCAAGATGGACAGCGATTTAAAAAGGGCTTGATTAAAAAAAAATATATAAAAAGTACTTAAAAATTTTCTGATATTTTTTTAAGAAACGATTTAAAAATACTCTGATTTTTTTTTTTTAATATAAATTATTTGAAAAATTGCTGCTATTTTTGAAAACATAAGTGTAAAAAAATTAATTAGATATAAAACAATTATTTTAAATAAAAATTGTTATATTACGTATCGACTATTCTGAAATATAAAAACCTACCGATTTTCATGGCGGACGAGGAGAAATTTATTTCGGTAAGTCATACATTCAAGTGGTAATTAAGCAGTAATTATCAAACTTTCAATAGATTATTATCATGGGGTTTCAAACTACTCAGAACCGCAGCCATTTTCTAATATTCTGCTTATATATATATATAGATATCTATATAAATATATAAATATATATATATAAATAACACGTCCCTTGTTTTCAGAAATGACCTTTTTATAAAATCATTTTCTGCATAAACAATTGATATGACAGATAGCGAAGGATTTATTTTTAATTTCCAATATAATTTTTTTTGAAAATTCTTTTCACTTTTAAGGGGTTTGGAATTTCTTAATAAAGCATTACTTATATTAACTTGTATTAAATCATTACTATTTTCTCACAGAAATTAGAGAAAATTAAGTATGCGACGATATCGAGCGTCTTTACCAGAAAAAAAAAATTTCCAATGATAATACTGAAAACTGCGCTTTACAGTTTCGTAATAAATTTTATTTTTTTTTTTTCATGAAAAGCCCAAATGTTTGTATTAGAAAATAATAAATCCGACAAACCGTTCCAAAGCTGTGACAGTTTGAATTACTATTTTCTTCTACAATGGGAAATAGTAAAATTAAAATAAAATAAAAAAATTCCAAAGTCAAGTTTTCTTTTTCATTGCTGTACATCTACCTCGTTGTTCGTTTTGTCTTAACTTTCCCTAAATTAAACTGGAGAGTAGAAACTTGATAAAATATAATTTTTTTAGTTATTTTCTCTTTCATTCCACAGCCATAAGAGGTATAACATCTCATTAACACTATTTTCTTAATAACCTGCGATAAGAACTGGTTCTGAATGGACTTCCCTTTGGCCATTCGGTCGCGTTCCGTTCGCAGCTAGCATCGGGAGCTTCTGGAGCTCGTTCTTCTGTCGGAGGTCCAGTGCAGCCACCTTGGAACAGCAGCAACTTCAGCACACCGCTGTGCAGTTGCTTCGCGGCAGTTAAATGTGTACACGCGCAAGAATAATAATTATTCCGTAAGTATAGGGCTGGAAACGTTGAGGCGGCGCGTCAGGGCGTCGGTATCTCTTTGACTGCTCTTCTCGTCGCGCTGGGCGCGCGAGGATCCTCTTCAAGAGTCCTGCAAACTCGGTCCCCCCTTGAGAGCTCATGGTAACGCTTCAATTAAACAAACACTCCGGGGAAGATCCGTAAAATTTCGATTTCGCATATATTAATTTAATAATTTCGTACGGTTCAGAGCGCTCTTTTACTCGCACAAAATATATACGATGGAACATTTACATCCATTTTTTCCTAAATAACTCGATAGCCCAGGTAATTTATTCGAAAATTCGATGGGCTTAAATTAATAACTTGGAATCATATTTTTTATTTCTTCAAAAAACCAGTTTTTTGCTTATTTATTTCATTAGTAATACACGAAAAAAAGGCTTAGTTAGATCAATACGCTTGGTTATATATGCGTTAACTAAGTTATTGGTTACATCAACTAAATCATCTTGGTTAGTCAATCAACAAGTTGGTTGGTTAATAAATAAATTTATTGCTCTAACCAATAACTTAGTCGGCGCATATGGGCTTATCTCACAAATTTTTGACTTTCACGGCCTCAAAGAATAAAAATCTAGTTAAGGAGCACAGGATCGCCAATTTTTTGTACTCATCTTAAGACCTTTAAAAATCAATATTCGTTCATGGACAAAGCATCATATACAGGGTGCTCGCATAAAAAATCATATTATCATTTTAACTAAAAATAATTTATTTGGTGCTAATTCATTGTAGGAACTATATGTTATTGTGTTTTACAAGTGTTTAACTTACTTTCAATTTAACTTTTTTTTTTAAATGACCCATTGAAGGCAGCGTTTTATCCCTTCCAATAGGTCATTTTTCTAATTCAATTTTACTCAATTCGTATGCAGAAAATGAAAAGTATGACTGGTAATGACTCTACTAACTCAAAATATAATATAGATAATTTAGGAACGATAATAGTTTGAATTTTTTATGCGAATTTATAAACCTGACATTCTCGAACCTGACAATTGAATACATTTTGACCCAGAAAAAAATTGTTTCTCGTCGAGAGGTCGGGCACATCTGCGCACATCTAATTCGTGATAAGAATAACGTACTCAGATGGAATTTAATTATCTTACTTAACTAGTTTGGCCGGATAACGTTGTGAAAAACCTGACATTTATTCTCCACGCAGCAATATGAGTCCATGTCGCAGAACGTTACGAGCAAAATAATTGACTCTCCGACATAAATTTCACTTCATTCAATCCGTAATGATCCTACCTTTATGTGCATCCAATTCATTTGGGTCAATTAGCTTGTGCTGATATTCCTGCACCATATAACGGTGGATGTCAGGTTCACCATCGAAACCGAGTCACAGACGTTCACAGGATAACCGCTTAATTTTCTGACATGTTTGGCGATTATAATTAGGTACAGTATGTTCATTGCACCTTATCAGAATTTCATGATTTTTTTTTTATTTTTCTGAAGGTGCATATCAATGCTACACCCGTACGAAGTGACGCGAAAATCAGAGTTACAAGCGGAAACGTTGTTAATTTCCGCATTTGAACCAGGATAAAACAGTCTATTGGTGCGTTATAAAATTAAATTATTTTTTTCAGATAGATTATGCTTCGTACATCTTAGTAAAAGTATGATACCCGCGTAATTCATTCTGTGTAAATTACTATAGCATTCCGCAGTTGAGTTACACGAAAGTTAAAGGTTTGTGAGATATGCCCATATATAACTAAGTGCTTAGTTGTTCTAACCAAGCCTTTTTTTTCCGTATAACGTATCCATTTTTTGTAAAGAATATATTGATATAATGGTAAAAAAGTCTGTAAACGTAGGAATTAAATTTTTTTTATTTAATAATAAAAATTGTATGTTTTATATATGTTCGTTGAAAAATATCACATTAATATTATAATAGATAATGCTATAAATGATAATGTACTTCGTGATATTATGAAATAAATTTGTACGGAAAAACCTTTCTTCCATCATTAATTTCAGAATTATTTATTAATTTATTTTACTAATATTGATATGTCTTTTTTTGTAAAGAACATGTTGCTGTAATGGTAAGAAAAGTGTACGAAAATTGTATCTGAAATTTTAAAAAAATATATATAATTTTACATTGATTTGTTTAAAAATGAAAGATGTCAATGAAACTTTTTTTTTAGGTGTTTATTATTATAAATTTTAATATTCAACATTTGTATGGAATCATAATAGGTAATAATATGTAATAATAACTATGTCTACAACATGGGTGAAAAATAAAAAATTTTTATTGTCAATGAAGGAATATTACAATTTTCTTATAAATCCAAAATACAAAATTCAACGAAAAATTTACCTGGAGAGAATTTTTTTAAAAATGTACCCAACCGAAGTTACTTTGAGGCAATGAAATTTTGTTTACTCAAAGGAAATTTCATTGAGCTAACGTCATGGAGGTTCGGTTAACCTCACGATGAGGTCACGGTATATTTGAGTCATCCAACCTAAGTCAATGCTTGATTGAACTGTTGTTAATAATGTTGTTGAGTATTACATTGTTAAAGTAATATTATATTATTGTATCAAAATATATTCATTTTTCTACTAACTATATTTCCACATATACTTTTCTTAAAATTCGAATTGACGGAAATTTTTTCGTAATTAATATTTCTTATAATTCGAACTAAATTAAATATTAAGGGATCTTTCCAGTGTGACAGTCCGAAAAATTGCCTATTTTCACGATTTTTTTTCGAACGGTTACTATACGCCGATCAATCTGAAATTTTTATGACATATTAATGTAATCATGAATGACAGAAAATGATTTTTTATATGACGATTTTTATTGTTAAAATTTTTTTTTTTTATTGTTGAAAATAATGTTGATAAAAAAGATAGCCTCATGGTGGACATCCTAGGGGTCGCAAGTTTGATCTGAAAAAAAACCCCAAAGGATTATTAATTAGTATGCGATTGGCTATCGCGCTGTGGAGGCTTTTTTTAAAATCAAAATTGACAAAATGGCGGCGGTTCGAACAAAAAGTACCGAATTTAGCCGTTTTTTCGACAGTTTTTCTTTAAAAAAAAATGGGAAGATTTAAAAAAAAGCTTCCATAGTACGATAGAGAGTTGCGTGAAGAATGTTCTCCTAAAATTTGAAAACGATCGCTTGAAAACTGTTCTCTGGAGAATGTCCACCGTTTTGAAAAATCTCGTTTCGAGAAAAACGCGTTTAAAGTTTCGAGTGTAAAAATTTCATATACCTAAATTGTGTACTTACGACTAATCGGCGATGGCAGGTCCATAAAGTATGCCAGCGAAGTATTTCGGATTTCGCTCTAAAAATTTGAGAGGACTAATGGATAAGACAAACAAAAAAATGACGACTTTTTTCACACTGGAAAGATCCCTTAATTACGAGAAAATTTCGTTCAATTAATTAGGCGGAATAATTGTAGTTGGCTAATTAGGAAATGTTTATAATAATAAGTAAGACTGACGAGTGTACAGCTGCAAATTTCAATATTAGGATCCTTAAGCCTGTAAGTTCACGGCCACCCTGTGAGAAAAAAAATAACCTGTCACTTAATATCGCTAAGAGCGTTAAATTATAAAAACGTACTTAAGTTCGGTATTGCCCACTGAGGCCTGTCCGTTTGGAGAAGGTCCCCTTAAACTCTCAGGCTTATGGGGCTGCCTCGCGTATGACCGGTAGGGGGTACCTCGGTAGTAGCAGTTGTGCTTGAATTTGTTGTATATTTACATCAATAATAAAACAAGAAAAATGAATGCCACTCATTGGAGTTGATTTTTAATTTCCTGGGGACTCAGGGACCTCATGGAGTGACGAGAAATAAATTAATTCGTTGCTCGTTATATTCTGTTCACAGCTTGAAACCGCCGCAGAAAGATGGTGTGACGAAATCGAATCCAAGCAAAAGGCATCGGGAAAGATTGAATGCCGAGCTAGACACACTCGCATCGTTGCTTCCATTCGAGCAGAATATTCTCAGCAAACTCGATCGTCTGAGTATCTTGAGGCTCAGCGTCAGTTACCTCCGAACGAAGAGCTACTTCCAAGGTAATTTCTTTTTTTTTTTGCAGTTTGTGCTATTGTTTTACTGTTCAAAATTTATTAAAAGTTATAGGCCTCATTCTGCTCATGATTTGAAGCTGTTTCACTTCAATACTTTGGCAAATTAATTTTGGGCCTTAGGATGTTGGATTATATTCAAAAATTATATTCAAAAAAGAAAAAAAATTTATACCGGTATTTAAAAAAAATATATTTTTTACTGGTCGTATATAATTAATTAAATTCAAACAAATTTGATTTAATGTCAATAAATTGCTTAGACAAATTTCTCTGGATATACCGTTTAATTTAATAGCAATAACAGCTCAAATGTCAGTACAAGTGAAATCGATAATTCTTTTATCAATAAAGATAATGGTAAAATTGTCTTCGTGTTCGAAATAATGACATGCAATAATTATAACATGATGTATAAACATTTGGACAGCTGAAAAAAAATATTAATTTACAATAAAATATCATAGTTATATTTTTGAAAAAATGGACTAATATAGTTAATGCATTGAAAAAATAATGGAGGACCGTACAGCTCCAATTTTTGCACTATTTTCCCCAATATTTTAAGAAAATAAAACTTTTTCTTGCATCTACTCAAAAGTTTAGACATCGCTTTATAATTGCTGCAAGTTAATAAGTAATTATTTTTAAAAACAATACTGTATATTTTATATTTAAAAATAATGATTTAAAGGATTTACAACACTGATTCGATGGCACGTAATATGGTTGAGACATACACGTCACAATGAGAGAAAAATAAGGTCAGAGTTACCATATTTTTACGATAAACTATGTTTCCCTGAGAGGACGACTATGCTTTTATGGTTGTTGTAGCCAATAAAAATATAGTTATCATGTGCCATATTTTCATAGTTATGTCAACTATATCTGTATGTTAGTTGCAACTATTCCTTCTTTTACTATTTATAAAGTATTTTGAATCGTTGGAGAACAATAAAAGCATATAAAATACATAGTTATTTTCCAATTATGTTTATTTATTCCTATCTTCCAGTATAGTAAATGATGAGATCGGTTAATAGTTCAACATACTTACTGTTGTAACTAGAATCATAATATTTTTGTGTGCTATAACAACGACATGGTGTAGAGCGAATGCTTAGATTTTGTTAATGTGGATTTATATACCATCTGAAATTACTTTTCGCGAATATTATGTTTTATATATATTATGGTCTACACTCATATTCCATTTCGTTGATATAGCGAAGTGTGTATGGCAATAAGTGTTTTATTTGTAATTACAAGTAATATTTAATATTTATATCTTTACTATATTCACTGATAGTAGTGAATATAGAAAAGCGGGATGCCGGCTTAGAGCAACTTTTTTCCCAATACTCACTGTTGCCGCTTCCCTGTTGCGAGTCAGACGTCAGAGTTAGACAAAAATCAGAAGTGACAAAGATTGAATATTCCACCTCTTATAAAGGGGCCAGATGACAATTCGTTGGCGAGAAAGTCCTATCCCGCTGGTCATCTATCGGAAGCGAGGGAACTAAGCAGCGCGTGAGACTTGTATCATAGACGCTTGTAAAAATGCATAGTATTCGCTGCAATATTTATTGTAACTTTCAAAATCAATTTGTTGTCCGCAAGCATCCATGATGCAAATCTCACGTGCTGTCTTTGTTATAGTACACAAAAGTATTACGAATCTAGCAACAATAGTAAGTATGTTGAACTATTAACCGATCTCATCATTTACTATACTGGATAATAGGAATAAATAAACATAATTGGAAAATAACTATGTATTTTATATGCTTTTATTGTTCTCCAACGGTTCAAAATACTTTATAAGCAGTAAAAGAACGAATAGTTGCAACTAACATACAGAAATAGTTGACATAACTACGAAAATATGGCACGTAATAACTATATTTTTATTGGTTACGATAACCATAAAAGCATAGTCGTCGTCTCAGGGAAACATAGTTTATAGTAAAAATATGGTAACTCTGACCACATTTTTCTCTCAGTGTTTATTTCATAAATGTGTTAAATATGTCATTATTTTATTGTTACAGTTTTAAGGTAGTTCTGTCGGTACGCCGGAGTCATAAATCTCCAGAGTCTATATGACATTAAAAAATAATCATAAGCATCACTTTGACTGCCTCAATAGTAATATAAAAAATAATCGAGAATCCTTCGAAATTGTTGTAATGAAATTAAAACGATTATTTGTAAATAGTTGATATGTTTAGTGCGGATTTGACTTCATTTTTACGATAATTAGGTTAGGAAACGTCATTTGACCCGGTATCGTGCACTTTGACCTTGGTTCAATTAAACATTATTCCGGAGGCTTCACCTTTTTTCATGATGCATCAATTCCTGAATGATTTGCGAATCCGTAGTACTTTTTATTTTTTCTCTATCTTTGATCTAAGTATTTTAATTTTCGATTTAAAGATCAATTTTTCCAGCTCTCCCGTGAGCGCCGTGCAAAAAGATCGATTTTCAAGTTTTAATTGTTCATTCAAATACTCGGTAAAAGCCTTCAAGATTTTGTGCAAGTAAAATTGAATAGCTAAATTACAACATGTCAGAAATTCATGCATATGAGTTTGGATTGCCTTCACGACAGAACTACCTTAACGATACGTTATAGTATTCTTAAGTGTGGCGCACATTTAGATGCACTATTCAAGCTGCATAGTTTCCTTAACTTCACGACAATAGTTTCACGGTAAACCATATGAAAGATGATTCAACTATAGTATATGGTTCCACATATTATACATTTTTTACTATGGCATTATTGTTGGAAATATCATCGTCCTGTTTCTCAGTGTAATGAGAAAGAGTAACTTCTTTGGGCACAGACAAGTTTCTTTATTACTCTCTGATGCAGAGGATAAGATTGACTGATGTCTATAAACGGATCGTCAAGACTTTGAGGACTCTGGGATCGTTTTAAGGGGGATAGTAAGGGGCGTTAATCCGCGGATTCTCGACACTATATAGATAGAGCTAACCGTTCTTATGGTCCTTCGCAAGGTATAGATGGATCTCAAGACTTCCACTAAGTTTCGTTGGGCACGCAATGTACTCGTTATTACGAGAGACGAAACAATGAGACCGAGAAACAATGATGCCTGGCCTGTGTCTGCCTCTTGATGCTAGTTCCACTGTTTCTCCTCTTTCAGGATAATTCGAGCTTTTCTCGAGAATAAAGTTCTTCCATTTCTACGAGTTTCAGCAATCAAAAGCCTCAAAGGATCTCAGTTAACAAGATTAATTAATTTAACCCTTCCACGTTAAAAACGATCCCAAATTGCAGTAATTAAGAAAGGGACAATTGAAAATTACAAATGTTGTAAATAAAATCTTCAATAACATTTATCTCATCCATTCGAGTTCAGCTCATATTAATTAAATTCTGAGTTTTCTATTCTTATTATAATTTAGTAGTTCGTTTAGTGAGTTATCCATTAAAAATTTAAATAATTTCAAATAAAAATAATTTTTAACATTTCAACACGTTTTTATATAATTTTATTTTCTTTGCTATTATTAGGGATTTTTTTTAGATTTTTTAATAGATTAAAAAAAATGTTTATAATAAAAGTTCGTAAAATGAAATTATGTATATTTACAAGTTTCATTAGCTTTAATATTAGGACAATGAAGATTTAAAAAATAACGTTGATTTCAAGGGCAAAAAAATGTTGGCACCAAGGTAAGATTTTTTTGAAATGTAAAGACAATCGACTAAGTGGTGTCACGGTTAATTGCTAACAGTGTAGGAAGATGTTATAAATTGTAACACGGTAGATTTTGTACCAGCTCCACCCCGCAGGCTGGCTCGAAGGCCATCACACTCCGCTTATATTTTGGTTTTAGTATTTTAGAGCAGTATTTTTGGATTTAGTTTATAGGAATATTTTGTGTAGAAATTCCCCCCTTTACCCCCCTTCCCATCCCTAGTATGAATGTGGAATGAATAATAGCCCCCCGAAGACCATGGAGGCCCTCAAGGACGAGATAAGAGGCTACGGAAGCTTAGACAGAGTGACGTGGGGAGAGTGTGGGCTGGAAAAACCATCTGACCCCGGACAGCATCCGAGCCAGCTGATGAGTACACCCCGCACCACACGAGTAGCCTCCACACTCGTGTGGACATAAGTTGGAGTTAGCCGCCCGACTGCGTGGGTGTACTCGCACTACTAGGATCGCCAGCGGCACTCAAACGGCCCGCGGCGATCGCTCCAGCCAGCTGTGCTACGCTGCCTCGCCACTGCACTGCTCGAGCGCCACTGACCAGCCACACTCGATCCGTTGATCGATGTCGAAGCTCCGTAGTGCTCGGGAGCCGACGAGTCCCGAGGATCGACGAGGGTCTCCGAAAACATCGAGGAAGAAGAAGGATGACATATTTATTATCACTTCGAGCTTCGCCGTCGCCGTGTCCTCCCGTGAAAATAATAGTAAAGTTTGCGAGTCCTCGTGGGAGTTGTCCACGGGACTAGGATTTTGTGTGTTTGAGTGATAATTAGCGTGAGTGATTTTTATTTGTTCTGAGACCCTTTTTTCCCCTTTTCGCCCTGTATTTTTTAAGTTGTTAGAGTTTGTATTTTTCATTTCTTATATCGAGTCAACCGGCTGCCACCCCGTGGAGACCGGCACGTTTTTATTAGACATAGTTAGCGATTATTTTGTGTTTTCTGCGTGCGAGGTAGTGTGGTGGTGATCGCGACTATCTCGGCGATATTTACCATTAATTTTCTTTCCCGATTTCATTTATATTTTTGCCCCATTATCGAATATTCCCATGCCACCCCCCCCCCCTTTCAGCCATACCGAGGTAATAATTAAGAAGCCATAGAGTTCGGGAACCCTTCCCCCTGAAATCGTCTCTATATTGGCTAGCCGAGTTACCCCACTTTTTGCCATATTTTTGTTATTAATTTTTCCCTATTTTGCCATATTTTTCTTATTAGTTTTTCCCCATTTGGCCATAGTTTGGTTATTAATCTTTTCTTTTGTCCCCGGTAATTTGCATATTTCCCCCCCTTGACACCCAGAGTCCCTGCCACCGGTAACCCCCACCATTTCCCCCACCCGACCGTGCTGGACTCTGAAATTTTTCGACGTCGCCCGGACTTAGAAAATTTTCGACAGTCTTGGGACTTAGAAAATTTTCGACCGAGTCGGACTTAGAAGAATTTCGGCTCCTCTCGGACTCTGAAATTTTTCGACGTCGCCCGGACTTAGAAAATTTTCGACAGTCTTGGGACTTAGAAAATTTTCGACAGAGTCGGACTTAGAAAAATTTCGGCTCCTCTCGGACTCTGAAATTTTTCGACGTCGGCCGGACTTAGAAAATTTCCGACGTCCTCCGGACTCTGAAATTTTTCCACCGGCTTACGCGTTACCCCCCCCCCCCCCCCCCCAACGGTGCTACACGTCACGTAGCTGGCGCCCATGTAGAGTTATTGTATTGAGTTTTTCTTTTGTTTTTTTATTGAGATTTTTGTATTAGTATTAAATCGAGTTTGGTTATTTTTCTCATAATTATTTTGTTTTTATTACCTTTTTTTCACTAACCCCTTCCCCTCCTAATAAAAAGGGAAGCCGGTTATAAATTGGCGCCCAACGTGGGGCCCGAAAAATTTCTCCCGCATTTTACCAAAAAATCGCGCCGAAATTTATTAGTTTTTTTAAGCGCTCACCTCGGTACCCTCCCCCCATTGCCCCCTCATAATATTTTTGGTATTTTATTTTTCTTTTGTATTCTTGTTTCTTTTTTTTTCCTCCCCCGATTGATTTCTTTTTTTTTTTTGGTTAGTTTTTTTGTTGCCCTTTTGCGTAAGATTGCGCCGCCCTCTTACCCGTGTTTTTTTTGGTATTTATTTTTTTTTCTATTATCCTATTCGTTTTATAGCCCAGCCCCTACGTTTATCCTTATTATTCGATTTTCTTTGCTTTATTTTGTCTAATTTTTTTTTTCTCCTCCCCCCTCATCCATTATCGGCCTTGGGGATTCGAGTTTTTTTTCGTTTTTGCCCAAACCTAACCTCCCTTTTGCGTGATTATACGCCACCCCCACAACCGTGCTTTCGCCCTTCAATCTCTTTCGTGGTTATTTTTGGTATTATTCTTTTTTTTTTGTTTTCCCTTCTGGTAATCTGACCCCGCTAATAAGATTTTCGATTTTGAGTTTTTGTTTTTTTTAGTTTCAGACCCGTGTGCGTTTTTTTCTATTTTTTTTTTTTTTTTTTTTTTTTGGATTTTTCTATTTTTTTGGATTTTTGTTTTTTTTATTGAGTGCCCCTTTTACCCGATTCCGTGTATTATTTCGATTTCTTTTCCGACCCTTAAGCCCTGCCCCCGTACCTTTTTCTTGAGTTCGAGCATTTTCTTTTTTTCCCTTTGATAAATTTGACCATGGACCGTGCTAGCATGGCTAATGTCACTGGTACATGGTCCACCCCTTCCAACCCACCCCCACCCTTGGCACCAACCCCCCTGGTCAGCCCTGTTATCTGCGAAGGAGTTGCACAGCTCAGGAGAGATGTTACAGCCATCGAGAACCTCTGCGACCTCCTACGGCTGTGCGACGAGGCCGGTCTCAGTACCACCGGTTCCCTAGATGAGTTAGGTGATCGTTATTGGCGACACAAAGTCCGTGTCCTGTACCCCGAATTTTCCATCCCCTGGGACCCTGCAGCCGACGAGCGCGGGGATGAAAAGCCCTTTACGACGTACGCTGCTATGCGTAACCTGGACAATTCCCTTAGCAGTTCCGAGTATGCCCGCCTTTTGAGGAACATGGCCCCATACCCCTGCCCAGTGGCGTTTGAACCCTCCCCCGTATGTGAGCCTGAAATTACCTCAGCATCGGAACTGTATCCCTCCGAGCTGAGTATAGAGCAAACCATCCCGGAGTCTGCCCCAAGACCACCCCAGCCAACCCACACCCTTATTGAAGAACCCCCTTCCCCAACTTTGAGTGTTCCCCTACGCCCCTGTACCACCCGGAAGAAGAGGCCCCTCGATCATGCCCAAAAGTTAGTGTCCCGAGCATTTGGAAAGAGTTTTGAGGAAGGAGGAAAATTGCTCGCCAAGTTCGCGAGAATTTTCCGAATTCAGACCGCCAAAAAGCTAAAAGCTGCGGCGTTAGGAAGATCGAGTCCGTCCCCGCATGTAAAGTCCCCACCCCAAGACCCACAAGAAAGATTGAGTCCTCAAACCCCAGAAATTCATCTAGAGCCAACCCCGATAGAGAGTACACCCCTCCCGAGCCTTGCGAGCCTTTCGAGAGTTGCCCCTACCCAACCCCGTAACTCTCCGGAAGCTAGGAAGACCCAAACCACCCCGTTAGTAGATCTTTCCGCCCCTCCCGTCACCCAAACCACCCCTTTAGTAGAGCTTTCAGCCCCTCCTGTCACGCAAACCCCCCTTTATCGAGTCAGCCGTTCCAGTGCCCCGGCGTCTTCTGAGAGTAGCCGGAGGGGCTTCCCTGGACCTGGTCAAGAGACCAGAAGGAACCATGGGAGGTCCCGCCAAGGCACTGGTTCGGGTTTTTTGAGAACGACCGCTTGCCGAAGCAGCAACGACCGTTCTAGGTTTTTTGAGCCCTTGGAGAATGAACGAGATCCCCCGAAGCCCCGTTGCCCGTCATCAAGTCACTCGAGATCATCCACGCCCCCCAGGACCCCAAATTCTCGACCCTTTGCCCCAACGGCCAAAATTTCCCCACTGATGGCGTATCCCGTGCCATGCCCTGCCCCGTGCCCGGAAGTCCCGGCCCTCCGGAAATTTTTAAAGCCACCCTTTTTACCGCAACGACCCCCTTCGCTGAACCGCTCCCCTTATCGTCACGAGGAGTCAAGGTTTCGGCACCAACCCAGCCCGCCAAGACCCCGAAGTTGGCCTGAGAGGATCTCGGGACCAACAGGACCCCAACAACCCCTTCGGCCTTTTTACCCTTCCTTCCCCACACCACCAGGATTCCAACCAGGGCCCAGAACCCACCCCCGGGGTCCCTGGAGCCCAGGAAGTCCCCAGGTGCAGCCCTTTTGGTCCAGAGAGACCCGTCCCTTATCAATAACCACCCCTCACTTCGTCCCTAGTCTTTTTGATCGCCCCGGCCACAGCCCTTTTGGTCTAAGGAGACCCAACCCCTGGTGAAGAGCCCCTTTTGGGTTTTACAGCCACCCCCGTTTCCTTTTTCGCAAACCCTGGCCCCCAGACCTGACCCAATATTATATTCCCCCCTCTAACCCCATTTTGCGTACCCCTTGCGTTCCCTATCAAACCCCCCACCCCCCCGGAGTGATGTGTGAATGCTCAAGTTTTCGAGGAATAACTTTCGTTTAAGCGGGGGGGAGTTTGTAACACGGTAGATTTTGTACCAGCTCCACCCCGCAGGCTGGCTCGAAGGCCATCACACTCCGCTTATATTTTGGTTTTAGTATTTTAGAGCAGTATTTTTGGATTTAGTTTATAGGAATATTTTGTGTAGAAATTCCCCCCTTTACCCCCCTTCCCATCCCTAGTATGAATGTGGAATGAATAATAGCCCCCCGAAGACCATGGAGGCCCTCAAGGACGAGATAAGAGGCTACGGAAGCTTAGACAGAGTGACGTGGGGAGAGTGTGGGCTGGAAAAACCATCTGACCCCGGACAGCATCCGAGCCAGCTGATGAGTACACCCCGCACCACACGAGTAGCCTCCACACTCGTGTGGACATAAGTTGGAGTTAGCCGCCCGACTGCGTGGGTGTACTCGCACTACTAGGATCGCCAGCGGCACTCAAACGGCCCGCGGCGATCGCTCCAGCCAGCTGTGCTACGCTGCCTCGCCACTGCACTGCTCGAGCGCCACTGACCAGCCACACTCGATCCGTTGATCGATGTCGAAGCTCCGTAGTGCTCGGGAGCCGACGAGTCCCGAGGATCGACGAGGGTCTCCGAAAACATCGAGGAAGAAGAAGGATGACATATTTATTATCACTTCGAGCTTCGCCGTCGCCGTGTCCTCCCGTGAAAATAATAGTAAAGTTTGCGAGTCCTCGTGGGAGTTGTCCACGGGACTAGGATTTTGTGTGTTTGAGTGATAATTAGCGTGAGTGATTTTTATTTGTTCTGAGACCCTTTTTTCCCCTTTTCGCCCTGTATTTTTTAAGTTGTTAGAGTTTGTATTTTTCATTTCTTATATCGAGTCAACCGGCTGCCACCCCGTGGAGACCGGCACGTTTTTATTAGACATAGTTAGCGATTATTTTGTGTTTTCTGCGTGCGAGGTAGTGTGGTGGTGATCGCGACTATCTCGGCGATATTTACCATTAATTTTCTTTCCCGATTTCATTTATATTTTTGCCCCATTATCGAATATTCCCATGCCACCCCCCCCCCCTTTCAGCCATACCGAGGTAATAATTAAGAAGCCATAGAGTTCGGGAACCCTTCCCCCTGAAATCGTCTCTATATTGGCTAGCCGAGTTACCCCACTTTTTGCCATATTTTTGTTATTAATTTTTCCCTATTTTGCCATATTTTTCTTATTAGTTTTTCCCCATTTGGCCATAGTTTGGTTATTAATCTTTTCTTTTGTCCCCGGTAATTTGCATATTTCCCCCCCTTGACACCCAGAGTCCCTGCCACCGGTAACCCCCACCATTTCCCCCACCCGACCGTGCTGGACTCTGAAATTTTTCGACGTCGCCCGGACTTAGAAAATTTTCGACAGTCTTGGGACTTAGAAAATTTTCGACCGAGTCGGACTTAGAAGAATTTCGGCTCCTCTCGGACTCTGAAATTTTTCGACGTCGCCCGGACTTAGAAAATTTTCGACAGTCTTGGGACTTAGAAAATTTTCGACAGAGTCGGACTTAGAAAAATTTCGGCTCCTCTCGGACTCTGAAATTTTTCGACGTCGGCCGGACTTAGAAAATTTCCGACGTCCTCCGGACTCTGAAATTTTTCCACCGGCTTACGCGTTACCCCCCCCCCCCCCCCCAACGGTGCTACACGTCACGTAGCTGGCGCCCATGTAGAGTTATTGTATTGAGTTTTTCTTTTGTTTTTTTATTGAGATTTTTGTATTAGTATTAAATCGAGTTTGGTTATTTTTCTCATAATTATTTTGTTTTTATTACCTTTTTTTCACTAACCCCTTCCCCTCCTAATAAAAAGGGAAGCCGGTTATAAAATATAACCTTCAATAACATTTTTCTCATTCATTCAAGTTCAGTCTATATTAATTATATTCTTATTATAATTTGGCAGTTAGTTTTGTGAATTACCTATTAAAAATTTATATAATTTAAAATAAAAACAAGTTTTTATGTTTTAACCCTTTTTTACATGCATATTTTTAAGCTACAATTAATTATTTTTCAGATAAAAAAATATTAAAAAAAAATAATTACAACAAAAATTTATAAAATTAAATGATGTATATTTACAAGTCTTATTAGCTTGAATATGAGGACAATGGAGATTTAAAAAAGGACGTTGATTTCAAGGGCAACAAAAATATTGGCACCAATGTAACATTTTTTTTTAATAAAAAAAAATAATAAAATTAAAAAAACAATCGACTAAGTGGTGTCACGGTTAATTGCTAAGATTCTCTCGGGACGAGTACGACTTGCACCCTGCAGTGTAGAAAGATAAAGACTATAGCTGTAGTACGGTATGTGCGATACATAGTATTAAGTATACTCGTGTCGTACGAAAGGAGCGCGAAGAAAGCTCGGGAATAAGATTTCCAGTGCGACTGTGTACTTTGGGAGCTGGAGAATCGGTTGAGAGTTTCGCGCGAGCACCGGTACGAGATCCGCTATCAGTTGCGGTGAAGCTGGGTGAGCCGAGACTCTCGGAGGCATCTCTTGGCTTCACACCAGCCCCCAAGATGCCCTCAGGCTCATCGATAGTGTTGCTCCTCGCAACGTAGGTATACCTCGGACTCGTTGGGTCCCCAGAAAAATCAAGTCCACAGCTCGGCACGCCGAGGGACTAATTAATTTACATAGGAGAGCGCTGGAAAGAATGGGAAAAGAACAAAAAAAAAGGTATTGCTTTTGTTCTTCGAAGTTGAAGTGAGAATCTAAATTCGAACTACAATTTAGTATTTTAAATCACTATAGCTTTCAATTTTTTTTTAATGCACTTCTCCATCAAAATTGTAGATGAGGGTCAACATAGCAAATGGCTAATTTCAAAATAAGGAACGTCTAAATATAGAATCGTCATCATCATGAAATTTGCTATTTTAGCCATTCGCCATTTTGATTGCATTTTAATAAGACGGGGCATCAAAATGGCGGATGATCAAAATAGCGAATGGCTAAAATAGCCAATTTCATAATGATGGTGATTCTATATTTAGACGTTCCATTTTTTGAAATTCGCTGTTTTAGCCATTTGCTATTTTGACTCCCACCCAAAATTGTAAGTTTCAATCACTTTTCGAAATAAATATTTCAAGTAAATGAATTATTATAAAAAGAAGATTAATTTTTTAAATAATTGCAAATGAAAAATATTTTCGCTGGGTCCCCAGAAAAATTAAGTTTACAGTTCGGTACGCCGAGGGACTAATTAACTTACATAGGAGAGCGCTGGGAAGAATGGAAAAAGAACAAAAAAAGGTATTGCTCTTGTTCTTCGAAGTTGAAGTGAGAATCTAAATTCGAACTACAATTTAGTATTTTAAATCACTATAAATTTTAATTTTTTTTAAATGCACTTCTCCATCAAAATTGTAAGTTTCAATCACTTTTCGAAATAAATATTTCAAGTAAATGAAATGTTATAAAAAGAAGATTAATTTTTTAAATAATTGCAAAGGAAATATATTTTCGCTGGGTCCCCAGAAAAATCAAGTCTACAGCTCGGCACGCCAAGGGACTAATTAATTTACATAAGAGAACGCTCGAAAGAATGGAAAAAGAAAGAAAAAAGAAAAAAAAAGATATTGCTCTTGTTCTTCGAAGTTGGAGTGAGAATCTAAATTCAAACTACAATTTAGTATTTTAAATCACTATAGAATTTTTTTAAATGCAATTCTCCATCAAAATTGTAAGTTTCAATTACTTTTCGGAATAAATGTTTCAAGTAAATGAACTCAATGTTTATTATTCCATAATAATAACGTGCAGTGTTTATAAAACGAAATTTAATTTTTCATAAACACTGCAAAGGGAATATATTTTTTATTTCAAATTAACCAATATCGACTGTGAGAAAGAAAAAATAGAGGATTTATTTTTTAATGCGTTAAGAATATATCCCTTTTCTCGGTGACGTTTTATACAATTTATTTTCTTGGCAACTATTTAAAAAAAACCAACATCTTTTTATAAAGTATATACAGAATTGTTTCAAAATAATAACCACGAAGTCAGATGGATAATAAATATTTATCATATAGAATGAAAGAGGTTTGAAACAAGCATTGGTCATCTCAACGTAAACAACCAGTTGGATCAACTTAATCAGTTGTTGGATAAATCTAATCAGTTGTTGCTCTAACCCAATCAATTGTTAGGCGAACTTGATCGGTTATTGGACCAACATAATCGGTTGTTGGACCAACCAAATCAGTGTTTAGCCAACCTAATCAATTGTTGGACCACCTTAACCAGCTATTGGACAAACCTAATAAGGTGTTGGACCAACCTGCCAGCTATACGACCAACCTGCCAGCTATTCGACCAACCTAATAAGCTATTAGAACAACCGGATTAGCTATTGAACCAATCTATCAGCTATGGTACCAAACTAATCAGCTATTGGATCAACCAAATCAGCTACTGGACCAACTGAGTGATTCGCTGCACCGCGTCCGCATTTAATTTTACGAACCATATCTAACAATTTCTCCGTGTTTTGAAATAACAAAATCGATTCCGAATTACAACCAATCATCTTTATTTTATCCCATGAACCACCATCAAAGGACAGCCACTTGATGTTGTCTCTGGAAAGTCATTCCAATCGATGGAAGATCCTTTTCGTTATAACAACGAAAATAGGAAATAAACGTAGAGATCACGATCTCAAGTTATATCGTACAGCAGTACGGAAGGGCAGTCAAGCAGCAAGAGAGTATATAGAGATGGTGCGATGGCGTTTCGTTCGTTCTCCACTCGTTAACCGTTGGCCCAGAGGGGTAAACATTAGTCCGCGCTCGCGGTGAGAGATCTGGCGACCTTGCGACCCCGAAGCTCCACGATTCCACGTGGCGATACGGGTGTTCTCGACGTCGACGACGAGAAGAGGAGCCCTTTAGTCCAATAGCCGTTCACAAGACAGAAAGGAATATAAGTATCGGGAGAAAGAAATGCTCCCGCGGTGGAAGAATCGGAAATCGTGAAACGGAACGGGGTAACAACGTGGGTCCAAGTCGCGCGTGGGCCTCCGCGTGGATTCCCTCGAGAGGCCCATTGGGGTATCAGCTACATCGCCCGGACGACACTCCGCATTTCTCTGTTTTTCTTACACCGAAAAGATCTCCCTCGACGACAATGAGTACCTATTAAAACGGTGTGAACAATGCTTCTCAACCAACTGTTACACCAGTATAAAGTGCACCAAGAGAAAAGATTTCACTGACGCCAATGAAATGGGTGGATTGATTTTTTTTTCATTGATTTCAACGAAATATTTCTTTGATTTCAATGAAATATTGCATTTGAACGTCAAAGAGAACATTTCATTGTCTGTAAATAAAAATTTACTTAGTGAGCATACAGTAAAGAAACAGTTTCATTGTTTTAGAGGCCAATATGTCGTTTCTACAGAACCCGATTCTACACATCACCGACTCAACACCACCAACTCTACACAACGGCAATTCGACACATGCCTCGATTCAACACAACAGCAACTGTACACATCACTAACTCGACACATCGCCAAGTCGACACAACCCCAATTCTACACAGCCCCGATTCTACACAGTCACAACTGCCACGAGCCAAATGCACAACGACAATACTCTACACAGCCCCGATTCTACACAGGCACAAATGTCACGAGATAAATTCACAACGGCAATACTCTACACAGCCCCGATTCTACACAGGCACAACTGTCACGAGTTAAATTTACCAAAGTCCCGATTCAACACATCACCGATTCTACACCGTCACCAACTCACATCCAATCAGCGTATGTCGTTCAAGCATTCCAACTCATCGGCGCACTATGATTGGATGTGAGTTGGTGACGGTGTAGAATCGGTGATGTGTTGAATCGGGACTTTGGTGAATTTAGCTCGGGACAGTTGTGCCTCTGTAGAATCGGGACTGTGTAGAGTATTGCCGTTGTGAATTTAGCTCGTGACATTTGTGCCTGTGTAGAATCGGGACTGTGTAGAGTATTGCCATTGTGTATTTGGCTCGTGACAGTTGTGACTGTGTAGAATCGGGGCTGTGTACAATTGGGGTTGTGTTGAATTGAGGCATGTGTCGAGTTGGTGATGTGTACAGTTGCTGTTGTGTTGAATCGAGGCACATGTCCAATTGCCGTTGTGTAGAGTCGGTGATGTGTAGAATCGGGTTCTGTAGAAACAACGTATTGCCTCTGTATGTGTCTGGAAAAAAATGCCATTTTTCGACTTTGGATTCCGATTACTATGCGAATCTAGGAATGAGTACTATATTTTTCTCTCGATGCACGTTACCTCTATCGAAAAAAACTTCTTACTTAGGGTAAGTGTTAGTGATGCTGTGGCCGAATTTTGTGATCGGTGAGGATGGATAATCGGCTATTGGCGGCCAAATTGGATGATGTTATTCCATTATGTTAAAGTATTTTTATTATACGTTTCGATCCTTAGTGTGAGTCCTTTTCAATATATACATATGACTGTATTAATTTTTACTTATAACTAAGTGAATCTCTGGTCTCCGGTTTCTCTGGCTTATGTGTACCTTGTGTCTGTTATGGCTGTTTATTTGTGTTTGAGGTTACCTTATTTTGTTGTCAATTGATCCTCTTATTAAGTCACTACATTTTGACTGTTTATTAAGCCAGAGAAGCCGGCGAGCTTCTTACTTAAGTCCAAGTTAATTTAACTTCAAGTTTTAAAGTGGCATACGTAAATTCAGTTGACTGAAAACAAATTTAATAAGATTCGATAGAATCATCTCGTCTTTTGTTATATTTCTCTGTAATCTATCCCATTCGCCTTACTAACCTCCTACGAAAATGGCGCAGTTAGAAGAAATGATTTCCTGCTGTCGTCAATAACAATCATCAAGAGCCTTCGGGTTGCAGTCTGAACTTAGTGAACCTGCAGGACGCTCTCGGAGACACGCGTTTGTTTAGCGCAATACTTATACGACAGGGACCAACAGCCTGTCCGCAACACCAGAGAATACTGTACAGTCTACATACTATATAGGTCTATACCCGTGTGTTCTCGGCTCTGGGTGATATACTGCGAGATCCACGATACGCGCTCGCCTCTATACACTACAACAACGTGCAATGCACTGTGCCCTGATGCTGTGACCAGAGCCAACCAGCACATAAGCTACGACTTAAGAGTCCGCGAACCCCTCAAGACAGAACTTTTAGAGATCCGTGGACATATTACGTTCTACTGGTGCTGGAGCTACTGCATGGTAACGTTGCTGTTCTCGGGATGTTATTGCTGTCGCAAGTTGTTGCACCGGTTGCTTACTTAATTTATTTCTTCTTTTTCAACATTTCTTTCTTTTTTTTATTTTACTGAATCAATCTCGGTGCTGTACCTCTAGCCAAGACTCTGTTGGAATATTCTTGCATACTCTGCACTGTCTGCTGTAGAAATATCTTCAATCTAGTCACACTAGGAGTCGTAGACTCCTTTTTGCTTTGGAAGTTGGTACAGAACATTCACTTGCTTCTTGGGAAAGATTTTTCACATCGCTATGTGTGCGTATGGTGCAGTATTAAGACTCTAAAGGGAGGTGATCAAAATTGCTACCACTAAAACTCTACCACACTGAGAGAAAAAGTTTCATTGATTCACGGAAATCTTTGCCAATGTAATGAAATACTTGAATTTCAGTACTATTTTTTCTTTGAATGATCTCAAACTCAATGAAAAGTAGTGACATTGATTCGAAGAAACATTTCTTTAAACGAATGAATCTTTTTCATTGATTATAAAGATATCGTCTCTGATTCAATGAAACCTTCTTCTCACCAGCTCAAAATTTGGAAACCTATTTTTTCCTGAAGTACAAGGCAAATAAAGCTCAAACTTTGTGAGTATGTAAGGAAGTACTGCAGAAATAGGCTAAGCTTCTGGCTCCTCGAAACTCGAAGCCGTTCGTTCGGGAGAACCGGTAAACAAAAAAGTGAGGTTAGGTGCGGGAGAGAGATCAATGAAAACGTTTCTTTGAACCAATGAAAACGTCTCTTTAAAACAATGAAACTGTTTCTTTATTATATGCTCACTAAGTAAATCTTTATTTACAGGCAATGAAATGTTCTCTTTGAAATTCAAATGCACTATTTCATTGAAATCAAAGAAATATTTAGTTGAAATCAATGAAAAAAAATCAATCTACCCATTTCTTTGGCGACAATGAAATCTTTTCTCTTGGTGTTCACCTAAAATTCAACCATTCCTGCATTTAATCGCGGTAATTGTTTGTTCTGCAGAGAAATTAAAGGTAGAGTCATAGTCATAGAAATAAAATACCCAGCGCGACATTTTTTTTACATCGTTCGTAATCAACAGCAGTACACTTAAAAAAAGTCATTGATTCAGGAACAATTCATTTGCGGGGAGCCAAAAACAAGAGTTGTCAATTTAATGTTACTTCTTAATTTTACAATTTCATAACAGATTGTTACAATAACTCTCAAAACGATATTTTATCGTTATTTCGGTCAAATAAAACTTACTTAAAACCAGTACAATTTATTTCAATGAAATAAATTCTATTTGATAAAAATGAAATGCTATTTCGCTAGAATTTGAAGAAGAATTTTATTTGATGGCTGGTCCAATAGGATTTTATTTCGATCAAATAGAATTTGTTGCATCCTAAAAAAGCGTATTAATTTTTTAAATAAGATTTATTTAACTCAAATTAAATTTGAATTATTCGAAATAAATCCTATATTTGATTTAAATAAACCCACGAGACCGATTTGTCTGTGTGTAAAAATAAGAACTAGAGTTCTATTTAAAAAAGGCTGCAAAGTAGAACTTTGCCAATTGCTTCCTCATTATTGTTGAATTTTTACAAATCTCCCTCTGTGCGGAAGCATGGTAATCTATTTTGGCTTCCTCATAGAGGAAGCTTTGTAAAAATCCAACAATAATGAGGAAGCAATTTGTAAAGTTCTACTTTGCAGCCTTGTTTATATTGGCGAAAAGTGTTTGCAATTCCCTCCCATTTTTCGAAATCTTATTTGACCTCAGCTTAATGCGCAAGGACTACCTTAATCGAAATAACGAAAACGGAGTTTATCCTCCTCTTTTGTGTAAATTTTCATCTCGATTCGTCACGCCGTTCGAGAGTTATGAGCAATTCTATTTTGGGACAAGCGGTCATTACAAATTTAAAAAAATAAAAATTATACATGAAGCAATGTGTAAAGTTCTACTTTGCATTCTTAGTTCCATTGAGTACAAACTTTTGTCTCGCATTATCAACTTTTGCTGATGCTAGAGCGAAAATCGTTTTTTTTTTTTTGTAAATTTCAAAATGTCGTAAAATCTGAACCACTTTACCGATCATCGTCAAATTTGGTACGTGGCATAGCTGCATGTTCCTTTTCGTCTGTAAAACATTTCGGTTAAATTGGTGAAATTCGACGTGATTTATAAAAAAAATGATTTTTTTCGAAAAATTCAAACATCTATAAAATCTGAACCGCTTTACCGATTTCGCCCAAATGCAATGCCAAACAACATTGAACGTATATTTATTTATAAAGAACTATTGAGCAAAATCGTATAATTTTTTCGAAAGTTAGAGCGACCACGCCCTTTTTTCAAAAAATTAAAAGTACCATAAAACCAAAATGGCTGATTTTTTTTTTCAAAAATATCATCATTCAAAGCGGGGCAACTACTCCACTTGCGTGCCAAATTTGAGCCATATCACTCGAACGGTTACTGAGTAATAGTTCATCGAATTTTCGGAGCTAAGGGCACACACACACACACACATACGGACATTTTTTCTAAACAACTTTTCTCGACGTTTTGGAGAATTCTAAGCGTACTGGCAAGAAAATCTCGAAAAAATAAAATTTTCATGAAAACAAAACTTCCTCTACGAGGAAGCAAAATACTTATTTTTGGGAAAAAATGACGCTCGAAAATGATATATACTCACGTATGTTTCATATGTACCTGTGTATAGTACGTATAGATAAGACACATACACTCTGCAGATATATAGAGGAAACGGACCTCTTAACTTCGTACGAGCCCGTTTAACATTAACTCACAACATGACATGAAAGCGCGTCGTATTGATAATACGAAAGCTACGCTTAGGCGTCATCGTTTATCTGTCTTGTCACTTTCGTGTTGGAAAAACTTAGCTTTTATGCCGATCAGTAGAACACTATAGCATAATACATCGAGCGATACACGTGTACGTTGCCACTGTGACTGTCGCGTGGAAGATTTATTATGGGTTTTGTCGATCCTTTCGACCCTTGAGTTTTTTCTCCTCCTTCCTTGTGTACACAGAAAATATAATGTACTGGCAGCTTGGAAATTAGAGATACCGAACTTTGATTTGCTTTACAAAGCTTTGATAATCGAACATGATGAATATTACTAATAGTAATATTTTAAAAAACCTTTGTTTTCAGTAAATTTTTGTGCATTTTTCTTTTAAAGATAGAAAAGCACAATCTCCTTCATTTAAAAAAGAATTGGGCATTTTTTTAAGACCTATAAGTATAAAATTGATCCAGATTCAATTAATTAATTCGACACAATATTTTACTGCAATATCAGTAATAAAAATAATACTCATCATTTATTTTTAACTTACAGAATTATTCAGTGAAAAATATACATAATATTTCGAATATATTTATGTCTATTTTTCTAGTAAATTTCATGGAAATATTAATTATTAAAAATATCAATATATTTTTAATTGTTAGAAATATAAAAATATTTCTTTTAAAAGGTATATATTTTGGGAGTGAGTCGCACATTTGTGAAAGTTTCCGAGCTAATCAGTGCAAAACTCGTTTATCTTCTGATATAAAAAATTATATTGTTCTCTGCTACGATTCGGCGCCAACATCAATATTACAGTCGAAGCAAGAAGTATAGTTAGCTGCTGTATTTTCGACCAGGTGCTACTGCACTATAGTATCCTTAGACGTCGTATAGTGTACGATATACACATGAAATGGGAAAAATGCAAATGAGACGAGAGTAATAACGAGAGGAGGTGAGCGTATCTCCGGCTCGTATCTCCGTCGCTGTTGCTTTGGTGCTCGGCGCGACTCACGCATCCCGACTTTTATGATATATTCATGCGGGATATATTGAGCGGTCAAGCAGTCACTTATGCCGTATCAACGAGTGGCAAAGGGGCGCCGACTGTGAAGACGACGCAGTTACTACGTTATATTATTTTACTTTTCTCTAGAAGAATGAAAGGTGCCGAAATGCTTCCATCCCGGTCGATTTATGGAATATATCGTAGAAGGACAAATCCTACCACAATTATGAATACAAAATTTTATTGTACATTTTTTTTAATGTTCACGGCACTGCATTAAAAATTTTATTTGAAAATTCATAAAATGGATATGAAGTTTTATGCATATGTAGTATATGAAATTTAATTGACCTATGTACAAGAATATTACCTTACTATTTTATATTGAAAATAATTTTCAAAACTTTGCAAATTGCTTCCTCATTATTATTGGATTTTTACAAATCTACCTCTATGAGGAAGCATGCTATTTTGGCTTCCTCATAGAGGAAGCTTTGTAAAAATCCAATAATAATGAGGAAGCAATTTGCAAAGTTCTACTTTGCAGACTTGTTTTAAAAAATTTGAAATGACATTAGTTTTGAACCCCTCGACAGATTCTCGCCAGATTCGAACTGATGCTTAATTTATCCACACTCTACTTGTGGACCAAATTTGAGCCCGATATCTAAAAAATTGCGGAAGTTAGAGCACAAACAAAAAATTCAAAATGCCAGAAATTTTAATCCCCTTAACGGATTGACGTCAAATTCACTCCCAAACTTTATTTAATAACAGTCCACTTGTGGACCAAATTTGAGCCCGATATCTTAAAAATTGCGAAAGTTAGAGCACGAACAAAAAATGTCAAAAAATTTAAAAATGCCATAAATTGTGAACCCCTTAACGGATTGACACCAAATTTAATCCCAAACACTATTTGATAACAGTCCATTTCTGGTCCAAGTTTGAGCTGGATATCATGAAAATTGCGGGAGTTACAGCCCGAACTGACATTCTCCAAAAAATTCAAAATGCCGTAAATTTTGAACACCTTGATGGATTAATTCCAAATTCAATACCATACCTTGTTTAACGACAGTTTACTCGTGGTTCAAATTTGAGCCCGATATCTTAAAAATTGCGACGGCTGTCGTGTTAACAAAAAATGGAGCACATACGCACACACACACATACATACAGACATTTTTTCTAAACTACGTTTATCGATGTTTTAAACCCTTCTGAGTGTACTGACATGAAAATCTCGAAAAAAAAAAAATTTTCACGAAAACAAAGCTTCCTCTATGAGGAAGCAAAATTGTAATATTCACAGACAATTACTTGATATTTATAAATTTTTTATAGAACAGTGCATGAATATTTTTACACTTTTGGTGCAATCTTCAATAGCTATTTCAATAATTGCAATGAAATGAAACATTTGAAATAAGCTTAATTCCTTTTATAAGTAAAGTTGACTGTACAATTCGAATTATTTTTTCATAACAAAATCATACAGCGATTATTATATGATGTATTCAACTTCATTGAAATTTCATGGTAATTTTTAACGTTAATGCGTTACGAAAGTAATGAAGGAATTCGAATTATTAATTAAACATTTTCTATTTTGAAAAACATCTTAAATTCATTTTTTTACATGTCTCCTAAGGACCAACTAATTTTATGCGAACTTTTAATAAACTCGAAAGCTATTTAACGATTTTTTAGATATTGACCAATTTCTACTCAACTATTTAAACAATATATTGCCACTGAGAAACTATAACTTGATTTTCTCCCAAAGTCGTGATCTCGTATTCATCACCGATGAAACGGCGCAGTAACGATCGGAGGAAAATTAGAGCGTTAGTCTGGCTTTGCCCTCGTCCAACACACGTTAATTCATTAACGCTGTGGGATTTAGATTGAAACGTCGGAGGGTGACGAATCGTCCGGCTAGGATTTGATGCCCGTTCGGCCACTCGTGCATATACGCGGTCGAGGTTGTGCTGTAATTAAACCGACACCGGTTATTAATGGTTCACTGCGGGCGCGCAAGCGACGACCACGAGGAGACTAGACAACTCGCTTCGGGTCCCACAGGATCCGAGAGACTTTGTCCTCCACGCTTTATTATGCGGTTGTGCGCTCGCCTTCTCTATTTGATTCTCTTTAGTTCTATGAATGGTTAGAATTGCGACGAGCGTTAACTTCGAAAGGCTCGTGAAGTTTTTAGTCTTTAATATACCATATTATAGTTCTTATACCTACACCGAGAGAAAAAGTTTCATTGATTCACGGAAATCTTTGCCAATGAAATGAAATACTTGAATTTCAATACTATCTTTTCTTTGAATGATCTCAAACTCAATGAAAAGTAGTGACACTGATTCGAAGAAACATTTCTTTAAACCAATGAACCTTTTTCATTGATTTCAAAGATATCGTCTCTGATTCAATGAAACCTTCTTCGTACCAGCTCAAAATTTCGAAACCTATTTTTTCCTGAAGTACGCGGCAGATAGAGCTCAAATTTTGTGAGTATGTAAGGACGTACGGCAGAAATAGGCTAAGTTTCTAGCTCCTCGAAACTCGAAGCCGTTCGTTCGGGAGAACCGGAAAACAATAAAGTGAGGTTAGGTGCAAGAGAGAGATTAATGAAAACGTTTCTTTAAACCAATGAAAACTTCTCTTTAAAACAATGAAACTGTTTCTTTATTATATGCTCACTAAATAAATCTTTATTTATAGGTAATGAAATGTTTTCTTTGAAATTCAACTGCACTATTTCGTTGAAATCAATGAAAAAAAAAATCAATCCACCCATTTCTTTGGCGTCAATGAAATCTTTTCTCTCGGTGTAAAGCGAACGGTTGGAAAAGTTATAATTCGTCTACTAATGCAAATTTGTATACCGAGAAAAAAGAATTCATTGATTCCAAAGAAGTGAGTGGATTGCATTTTTTTCATTGACTTTAAGAAAATGATTCTTTGCTTTCAATAAAATGGTGAATTTGAATTTCAAAAAATCAGGTTGGAGTTTCCGACCGAAAGCAGGATCTGGAAGCAGGATCAGAAAAAAAGTCACTTTTTTTTTTAATCAGCGTAAAAAGGCTTGTAACCGGTATTTTCTGGGGTAGAATATGCGACTTGAGATCGATAGCGAAGGCTAAAATTCGATATATATTTTTTTAAATGTAGGTTAGATTTTCCACCAAAAATCGGATCTGTGTATTCTGGAATTAGAAACAGAAAAAAGTAACTTTTTTAAAAATCATCGTAACCGGTATTTTCTGGGGTAGATATGCCACTTGAGAACGATAGTGAATGCCAAAATTTCATATCCTGATCAGCTCTATAATTATGATTTTATAATAATAACATGTAGCGATTGTGATACGATGATTAAACTTTGGAGTGGCTGCAAAAATTATTATTTTTCAATAAAAATTTACGGTAATCCTTTTGAAAAAATGGAAAAAAATAAGTAAGGCATTACTTATTTCTTCCATTTTTTCCACTATTTCTTGAAATATTAAAGCGGAAATTAGTATTTTTTTCCGCTATTCAAATGTTTACACTCTATTTTATAATCACTACATATTATTATTATGAAATCATAATTACAAAACAAATTGTACTGCAAACTATATCTCCTGACTTAACGGGGATTTACAACTTTGCTTGAGAACGATAGTGAAGCCCAAAATTCGATACATTAAAAAAGAAAATTTAGCTAAGATTTTTCGACCAAAAGTCGGATCTGTAAATTCTGGAATCAGAAACAGAAAAAAGTGCCAAAGTATGTGTTAATTTGAGAAGATCACTTTATTATATGGCATGAATAACTGAATGAGTACCACAGTATAGGATAACACGTCGGAGAGCTCAGCATATTATTCAATATCGCATAAGATAATGAATGCGCATCGTGAAATGAATGCCAGTCAGATTGAACTTCACTCCCGTCATCCAACCAGCCGAACGTTAATAACCTCAGAATTAATATCGGAGTTCGCGAGCGCGCGCTTGTATAAAATAAAATGAAAGTCGCTGACATCCGGTACCCAATAAACCACTTCTACGGGTCGATGATGAACGTGGTGGAGAAAACGAACGAACGAACGAATGAGAGAGTCGTTTTGTATTGGACGCTGATGTAGGATCGCTTCAGGTGCGTGCCCTGTGAGATTCTGAAGCCTCAAGCTCTTATGGTGTGTAGCTTTACACGTCCATACACTTATACCATAACATGGCGACTTCTTTGCAGGACAGCATCGCTCCTTCTTAAGAGAGATCGCTGACTCGACCCACCGCACGTTCAGGTCGATCACTGCGATCTTACCACCTGTCCCAAGATCAGCTGTGGATCTTAACGAAACCGGCTCAGTCCGTCCGATATACGTACGAACTGAACCAACACGTAACTACAGCCTCTTTTCGAGCACGACAAGCCTCCAATTTTGAATGACGTGTGCGGTTGATGTAATATAGGAGCTTATCCCTGAATTGAACTCCGATAACCACCCCAATTCAACACTGAGAAAAAAATATAGTTGAATGGACTAATTTAGCGTAGAGGAGATCTGGCAACCTTGTGACACTTTTTCTTGTGGCCCGTTAATCTTAATTTTTCCGATACATTTTCTATAAATGATACTAATGAATGTCTACATGCAACACTCAAGGACGTTATGAACATCCCGTGCAGAAATATAGTTGGGGCTCCAACTTGGCCCTTTCTAGATGGCCCTAATTGTACTAGGGGCCCTACTAGGCTAGTCACGCTTGAAAATACGGAACCTTTAGAGGCTCACTATGGGCGACCCTAGTGAGGGTTCCACATTTAAGCCTGATTAGGCCCCGAAGTTTGTCGTGGCCGCCTCTGTTTTAAGCCCCCTTATTTAATCGCGGCTGTCCGAACTAATTTCTGCACGGGATATGATAACCAGCTAAAAACCTTATTTGATTAATGAAAAATCATTTCTACGGAGAGTCTGCAAAGTGTCACATGGTATCCGGTGGTGGGGTAGCATGTAACACTTTTGCCGACTTTCCGTAGAATCGATTTCTTATTCATCAAATGAGGTTTTTGGCTGATGATTATATGCTTGTCACGGTATAAGATAGTGTACGCTCTTAATGTCAAGTTTTTGATAGGTAAAATGTCGAACACGAAACCTTGTGAGACAATATATGTCAAGCCGGGAACCTTCTGGTATAATATATGGACTTTCTTGCTAATAACACTTTTAAGACTTAATTTAAAGGTTTTTAATGCAGATATTCACTTTTATCATCAATATATTGATTCTCATGTGTCAGAATGCTTTTGCAAAATGTAAAAATATTGTCGAATTATACCATGTCACATGTGACCCCACAACGGCATGAACCGCATTTCTTCATACACGGAGAGAAAAGTCTGTGTGTAGCTACGCGAGTTTCTGTTGTTAATTACTATAACTTATATACCGCGGTGACACAAGGGCTTTATCAAAGTTGTTCCTATACACGTAGAAGCTTTCACAATGTGTATTGTAATCTTTCCGATTTTGCTTTAGTATCATGCTCATTATTCCTATATTAATGTTTCCAACCGAAATTTTACTTATACGTATATGTATGACAGTATTCCCTTTTTACATAGGAACAATTAGTACATTTTTCGTACTATTTTCAATATGATTACTGGAATTAATTATGGAAGGATTTTTTATGCGTTCACTTAAATTTATTATTATTCCCTTAAGTAAATTTAAGGGAAGGAAGGGAAAATGTATTTAATATGCTTTGCAAGTTAGTGTATAAAAAATGTGAACATTTTTAAAGACGCCATCATATTTTGTAATTTAATTTTGTTTCTCTGACTGTTGTGTTGAAACTGCAACACGCTAGCCAAAGTAGGTCGATAAGTCAGGGTTGTAACTTATCATACGACAACTCGATCAAAAATACAAATATTGGGCAGCTTCACTGTCATGTCTTCGATGTCCCACGAAAGACACTTTTAGGCGAAAAGACTGCTCTTCATATGCACCGCCGTAGATCTTTTCGTTTACGAGAAAAGTCGTGGTTATTCGCCATCTAGCGGCTCAAAACTCACTAAATGTTCTCTGGGTTTCTTTACTATATAAATATGACAAGTCAATGTTTCTTATGGTGTATAGTAATTACAACATTTCTTATACACTCTAGATTCACAGTTCTACTTATTTGTGATGTCGCTAGATGGCGAATTCGTGTACCGATTCTCGTAAATGGAAGTGACTACGGAGGCGCATATAAGCGGGGAGGTTTCATGCCGATTCGTCCTGTGGCATTATACCGCAGGGTAATATATCGATTTTTTGTCGCTTTCTTCGAGTCGTTATAAAATAGTAACGACCCAGCGCTTTTGAAGAAAGGAAAGACTTTTAAAAAACCTCAAAAAACAAACGTATGGTGTTAGGAAAATTTTACATATGTAGTGGATGAACAAATTCGCGACGTCACCATTAACCATGTTCTTATTTGTGAATCTAAAAAATCCCTATATGTTGATAATCCCAAAGCAGAATAGGAAATTAATACTAATCGACGGTAATAAGTCCCATGTAAATGAAAATTACTCCAATGTTTTCAGCTTTCAAAAAGATACAGATACAATGGATTACTATACTGTTAAGGAATAAGTCATTGTTGTAATCAAGCAAATTTGGGACGATTACTATACGTATCGTAAGCTGTAAGTTGTTTATATGAGCTTTTACAATAGAGTCCATGTGTCACCGCCGTACAATATTTTCTGCGACCAATATGGCAGCTATATTCGCGGATCCATTTCTCTCCTTGTAATTATGGAATACGCAGGCTTTTGAGTCCGTAATACGATCACTATGACTTACTCCTATCTATAATTAATGATGAATGTTCATTGAAAGTACTACAACCGATTTATATTATGAGATATCGCAAAATACATGAGATAAGCGGAAACAATTTCGTATGGCCAAAATCGGTTATCTTTTTTTACTGTTTTATGTAGGTCTGGGCAAAAATTCTTTTCGCACTAACATAAAGCTTTTCGCTTCACTAAATTGCCATAAAAAAATTGAATTATTTCTGCCAATAGGCCACCAACAAACTTCACTGTCATATGGTTCCCTGTGTCACACGGTTGCCATATCTCCCCTACATTCTCGTTCGAATGAATTTTTCGTTAGGACAACCAAATGTTTAGTTTCTTTAATAATCGATAGATTTAGTTGTCTAAAATTTATTAGCGGTAACCAAAATATTTATTATAAATTAGTCCATCCGACTATATTTTTTCTCAGTGAACATTTTCATCATCGTGCATTGAGAGGTAAAACTGGTATTGGTGATTATAGCTTGTGTGTTAAAAAAACGATGCCAAGTAGAAGTTTCATAATTATTTTTAACTTTTTTCAAAGCTAGATTTATGATGAACTATGTTCAATTTTAGTCACCAAGAAAAATTCAAATTCCCACGAAATCTGAACCCGTTTACCGATCTTTGATAAATTATGGATCTAGCATTATGGAATATTATTTAGTTTTTGTCGAAAAATTTGGGCACGCCATCTCAGATTTTGCGAAAATTTTTCGAAAAATTCATAATTCTATAATATTGGACGCGCTTTGCTGATTTCAGCCAAATTTAATACCCAACGATATGAATGAAGTTCTATTCAGCAAAATAGCGGAAAATCTATTAAAATTGGAGCGACCACATTCTTTTTTTCTTTATTAAAAAATACATTAAATTAATATTTCAGTATACATCTTAAAAGAAAATTACATGAAAACAAAGCTTTGTCTATGAGGAAGCAAAAATATTGTTAGTCTAGTTTGTTTTAACAACGTGGTTTGAAAATGATAGCGTTTTACGTGAAAATTCTAGGTATCGGTACACAGAAGTAAAATATAGTAATTTTATTCCATCATTGTATTTTGTATGTGATTTGTTTTTTTCAAGAATAAGCGCTATTTTAGGAATTTCTGAAATCATATGATTCCGAAAATGCGACAGCAAAATTAAAGTTACCAGTCTAAAAGATAAACGTACATATGTACGTATATTAAAACAAGTTTCTCTTCATAGACTTATCAAATAAACATACGGGAAACGATAATATATTGTCGTTTATATTGCCATACGATTTCGCCGTCGACTAAAGTTACGCCATACGTAGATAAAATAAATTGGTTTGATAGCTGAGCGTATTATTACTATTCTCCTATTATCTAAGACAATTATGTATAATTCCATTGCGAGCGACTTCAAAAAAAGTTCTGAACTAAATAGAAGTATCGATGTATGCGGGTCACATTGACAAGTTAAATTAGGTCGAACTCTTTTGCGAATTAAGTTAAAAATTATGAACGTGAGAAAAAACATAATTTTATCAATTTGTTTATGACAAAAACATCATTTTAGTAATTTTTTCATGACAAAAACATCATTTTAGTAATTTATTCGTGAGAAACGAAAAAATAAATGTTTCCTCTTGTATTAGAGCGATATTGCGAAAATTATAAATTCAATTTATAATTTAGGGGTGTGCGGGTTCTCGATGCTCGAGTCGGGTTCAAGTTTTCTCGATCGGGTACGAGTCGAGTTCAAGCAACCCGAAAACCTCGAGAAAACTCGAAAATATCGAGAAAACCCGTAAATCTCGAGAAGACCCGAAAACTCAAGAAAACTCGAAAATATTGAGAAAACCCGTAAATCTCGAGTAAACTCAAGAATCTCGAGAAAACCCGAGAATGTCGAGAAAACTCGAATATCTCAACAACAAAATCGCTTATATTCAATGTATACCTACCTTAAAAAAGACATTCACAATCGCAGTTCAAAATATTTCTGAAGACAATTTTTCGAGTTGCGTTTGTTCGATGATGATTGTGCTATAGGGCCCACTTTAATTATCTGCGGTTTCGTTAACAGAAGAAGTAAATCTAAAGAAGTAAAGAGATACATCTAAAAAGATATGTAATAAAAAAAATATACAGAGTGAAAACAACAGGACTGTGTAATGCCAAAATGACAACAACAAATATAGTGAATAAAAATATATTCAACGCGATATTACATTATATTCTTTTCTTGATGTATTGTACTGAATGCATATTTATGATTTAGATAATATCAAATCATATTTTCGAGTTTTTTTGAGGTTTTTGGGTTTTCTTGATATTTTCGAGTTTTCTTGAGGTTTTCGGGTTTTCTCGATATTATCGGGTTTTCTCGACATTTTCGGGTTCCTCGAACCCGACCCGAACCCGATCGAAAAAACTCGAACCCGACCCGAACCCGAATTTTCAAGAACCCGCACACCCCTAATAAATTGTTTTTCTTGGTAAATAATTAATTAATATCAGAACTATAAATATGCCGAACTAAAGTACATTTCACAATCTGAATACAAAATATATCAATACAGTTTTCTAATTCCTTTTTAATGCGAATACACGCGCATGAATGTATATATCAGAAGGATAATAGGACCTCGCGAACTCGCCATTATTCGGTATACAACGTGGGTAATTGCTAGCGGCATTAAAAGTTCATCAAAATTTTCTGCGAATGCTCGTTATACACAGGGAAGAGACGGAGATACAGCGGGCCTTGCCGATGCGCCGCGCAAACGATGTGGACTTCGATAAGAATGCGCGCTGACGGTGGAGAGGGCGAAAGGGTGTTATTATAGTTGAAAGTAGTACTATACGCTGAACACCAGCAGACACCACATCAACCAGTGTTCGCTGGGCTGAAGCGCGCTCGAGCTTAGCAGTGGGGGGTTAATAATTGCGAGAGTTTAGCCCGTAATGTCGGCAATCATTTTAATTAAGAATCAGCCCTTCAGCCGCCTCGTTCTCCTCGTTCGTTGCAGTGTGTGTCGCAAATACACTGTGGGACATATTGCACAACTCATTATTCATACTGTGTGAAATAAATTCAAAAAATACCCGTGCAGAAAAATTGTTGGGGCTCCTACTTGGCCCTATCTAGTTTGTCCCAATTCTATTTGGGACCCAGTATGAAAATCTAAGTACAGCCCTACTAGGCTAGTCACGCTTCGAAGTACGGGGTCTGTATAGATTTCCCTGTTAGGGCCTTTAGGCTGCCAGATTAAGCCCCTACTAATACAATAAAGAAAATTAATTGAAAAATATTAATTTGCGCTTATTCAAACGAATATCCCGCATTTTAATTAGATATTACGTCTTCCACTACATGATCGTACATATTAAGGATGTAGGAGCGCGATGAGGTGCTCAGCTTTCTGCAAAGTGAGAATTCGGAGAGATATTCGAACACTTCTCGATGGAATAAAAATCTAAACAAAATCAAGCATACAAAAGGTGCGGAAAAGATTAATTTTGCATATTAATAATTGCAAAATGTTATTAAGAAATAGGTGAAAAAAAAAATTGTTCAACAAATTATCCGTCAACCTAACTTTTTTTTCGAATGAAAATGGTTCTTTAAATTTTCTGAATACGTATGAATTTTTTCAGAATTTTTTCAATATTTTTAATGATGGAATTTTTGAGAATTCAAATTTTACTAATGGGAATCTTTTACAAATATCGATTGTGGCTGCTTGATAAATTAATTTATTTTATTAAACAGCTAATTCTAATCACAAACAAATTGTTTTATTTAAATTAAGTACAGAATGTATTTGAAATGAATAAAATTTATTCCGAGCAAGATAAATCTATTTAAAATCAATACTATTTACTTGAATGAAAAATATTCTATTGCATCAAAATAAAATCCCATTTAAAGAAGAAATTTATTTAATTGCCTAATAGGATTTTATTTCAATCGAATAGAATTTTTTGCATACAAAGTAATCGTATTAATTTCAAATAATATTTATTTGATGCAAATTCAATTTCATTTATTTCAAATAGATCTTATATTCAATTCAAATAAATCCATCAGTTTGATTTTTCTGGGTGCGCATGTTGCTTTCTCACTATTTTCATTTTTTTTTTACAAACCTCTCACTATGAGGAAGTATTTTCATTAATTTTGAAAACTGAATTTTAGATAAATTTCAGTTGTCAAAAAATAATAACGAAAAATTTAAATTTATATATAATCCAAACGTTTCTACCGATCTACACTAAATTACGTATATAAAATACGAATCGTTTTTCCAATTTTTATCAAATTCAATATCAAACAACAATACCTACCTAATAATAAGTGCCTGCCCTTATAAAAAGAACCTTTAAGAAAAATATCATAAATTTTACGAAAGTTAGAGCGACGTTTTTTTACCTTTTTTTAAATTAAAAATTCTATAAAATCTAAATGTCTTAATACATTTATTCAAAAATTATATCATTCAAAGCAGACCTGCTCCTTCACTAGTGTGCCAAATTTTAGTGCATTCGGTTAAGCGGATCTCAAGTTATAGATGATCGAATTTTCGAAGCCGGACTTTTTTTCTAGACCATTTATTTCGTTATTTTGGAAAATTTTGAGTATCCTCGCTTGAAAAGGTCGAAATAAAAAATGTCACGTAAACAAAGCTTTTTCTATTAAGAAACGAAAACATTAGTTAGCAAAACAGAGATCGATCTCGTAGTTTAAAAAAATACAGTGATGCGGCTACGTAACTTTTTCTTCTACATCGATCGGTTCATCGAACGTCCCGATCTTACTACCTGACAGTTTTGTTGGAGCATATACTGACGTTGCCGGCAGGTGAGCCAACGTTAATTAAGCGACACCGGTTCGTCATTAAAGTCTTCCTCGTTAATTCATCCTGCTTATTCCGAGTATATATATATTTCGATACTTTGGGCTAACCGATACTTGTTTTTTTGCAAATTCTGCGTTGTAGCTCGTTTCCAATTATTTTGTGATTGCCGTGTGTTCAAATTTGGATAAATAAGTTCGCTGAAGACGATTTTGAAAAAAAAATTGCCCTCGACAAAAAATCAAAATGCCCAAGAAAAATCGTAGTTACACTGATTTTTCTAATGTTAAACGGTTTATTGAAATCAAATAGCATTGAAATCGAATTTAATTCTATATAAATCAAATAAAATGTATTGTTGTCAAATAAATCCTAAAATAATCAGACAAACGATGGAATTTTATTAGAAACGCAGGAAAGAATTATTTGGATGTAAACATTTTATAATATAATTGTTTTAATATTTGCATTTAAAAAAAAGTGCCCCGAAGTTGGAAAAAATAATTCTTATTCAACGAAAATAGGTTTTGTCATTTTAAAGATTCTGAAACAAAGATTGCAATCCGTGTATCATTGATAATGAAAAAAAAGTAGAACTTTGCAAATTGCTTCCTCATTATTATTGGATTTTTATAAATCTACCTCTATGAGGAAGCATGTTAATCTATTTTGGCTTCCTCATAGAGGAAGCTTCGTAAAAATCCAACAATAATGAGGAAGCAATTTGCAAAGTTCTACTTTGCAGCCCTGTTTTAAAAAATGTTAAATGACATTAGTTTTGAACCCCAGCAGATTCTCGCCAGATTCGAACTGAAGCTTAGTTTACCCACACTCTACTTATGGACCAAATTTGAGCTCGATATCTTAAAAATTTCGGAAGTTACAGCACGAACAAAAAATTCAAAATGCAATAAATTTTAAATCCCTTAACGGATTGACGTCAAATTCACTCCCAAACTTTATTTAATAACAGTCCACTTGTCGACCAAATTTGAGCCCGATATCTTAAAAATTGCGAAAGTTAGAGCACGAACAAAAAATATCAAAAATGTTTAAAATGCCATAAATTGTGAACCCGTTAACGGATTGACACCAAATTTAATCCCAAACACTATTTGATAACAGTCCACATCTGGTCCAAGTTTGAGCCGAATATCATAAAACTTCCGGGAGTTAGAGTCCGAGCTGGCACTCTCCAAAAAATTCAAAATGCCATAAATTTTGAACACCTTGATAGATTAACTCCAAATTCAATCCCATACCTTGTTTAACGACAGTTTACTCGCGGTTCAAATTTGAGCCCGATATCTTAAAAATTGCGACGGCTATCGTGCTAACAAAAAATTGTGCACATACGCACACACACATACAAACATTTTTTCTAAACCATTTTTCTCGACGTTTTAGACCATTCTGAGTGTCCTGACATGGAAATCTCGAAAAAAAAAAATTCACGCAAACATCGTTTCCTCTACACTGAGAGAAGAGTTTGTTAACAGTTAACAAATCTTGGTTAATTATGGCGAAATGAACCATTTAGTTATTCTTATTGAATCTCACTTGAGCCAAATAAGATTTGTTAACTATTAACAAATGTAAGCGAGCTTCATTTGCGACAAGCAAATTTTATTTAGCTCAAGTGAGATTCAATAAGAATAACTAAATGATTCATTTCGCCATATTTAACCAAGATTTGTTAACTGTTAACAAATGTTAACAACCTTTTCTCTCAGTGTATGAGGAAGCAAAATTATTCAAACATCTGTAAAATCGCGTCTCCGAAAAACGTTAAAAATCATTTTATTGATAAACAAAAAAAAATACTCGCTTACATTCTGCACTTCATTGTAAGTGCATATAGATCGTGTGACTTCCATAATAGTATGTGTATATCCGGGCCGAGAAATATGAATCGCGAAGCGCGTCCGTAACGGCGGTGATTCATGTATATCGCACCACGAAGACTGACGTCCCGTGTAATAATAAGTTTGCCTACTTACTCGCGGACTTTCTTATCGCATCGAGATTTTTATGGGACTTCGACATTCAACTCTATTATATTATATACATATATATACATATGGTACAACCCAACGCGTCGCGTTATTAAGTCGAGCGGATTCCGTAACCGCAATCGACTCACCGAGACTTCACAATATCTTGCTGCACGTACGATTTTCTATACATAACGGCTCCGCGGATTGATTATAAAATGTGCAACATACAGATATATGTTTACAAAGATGCGAGAACTGATTTGCGGTTGATTTACTAGTTCTATTTCAACAAGATGTATCAATATTACTTGACGAGGATCCATGTAACGGGACTTGGCTCGAGACTTGCCGCTGAATTTTCCTGTTTATCGATAAGTGACGATGTATCTTAAAGATATTACCAAAACATGCACTGAAAAAAAAAATAATTCTTTGAATAAGCTCCAAGCGATAAAATTGGGCCAATAAATTAATTGATTTTCATCCAACGAATTAGACGCCACAACCAACTACACCGAGAGAAAAAGTTTCATTGATTCACGGAAATCTTTGCCAATAAAATGAAATACTTGAATTTCAATACTATCTTTTCTTTGAATGATCTCAAACTCAATGAAAAGTAGTGACATTGATTCGAAGAAACATTTCATTAAACCAATGAACCTTTTCCATTGATTTCAAAGATATCGTCTCTGATTCAATGAAACCTTCTTCTTACCAGCTCAAAATTTCGAAACCTATTTTTTCCTGAAGTATGCAGCAGATAAAGCTCAAATTTTGTGAGTATGTAAAGAGGTACGGCAGAAATAGGCTAAGCTTCTGGCTCCTCGAAACTCGGAGCCGTTCGTTCGAGAGAACCGGAAAACAAAAAAGTGAGGTTAGGTGCGAGAGAGAGATCAATGAAAACTTTTCTACGAACCAATGAAAACGTCTCTTTAAAACAATGAAACTGTTTCTTTATTATATGTTCATTAAGTAAATCTTTATTTACAGGCAATGAAATGTTCTCTTTGAAATTCAAATACTCTATTTCATTGAAATCAAAGAAATATTTCGTTGAAATCAATGAAAAAAAAATCAATCCACCCATTTCTTTGGCGCCAATGAAATCTTTTCTCTCGGTGTATTTTATTAGCCCAACGAAGAAATTGGTTAACACAGCCAATTAGTCGGATGGAACGTATTTAGCGACACTGAGAAAAATAAATGTGATAACTTGCTAAGTATTGTGATTTCTACCGTAAAAGTAATGAAACGTGCAATAAATTAGGTGCTGCATACATTATTTATTGCTTCAGCAACCATAAAAACATTGTTGTCCTCTCAGGGAAACACGTGTATAATAGAATTGACGACAATTTTTTTTTTTGAGGTGCATGGATGTTGCTTAGGATAACCAATTAATTCTTTCCGTGTGATTTTGTCTGATTTTTATCGAAAAATATCCAAGATGAAATTCGATCAGTTTGTAATGAGCTATATAATGTATTTAAAAAATGGAATTTTATTTTTCCTCCAAATTTGTTATATGATATTAAGCAAAAACAAATATCATCTTGTAAAAAACACAATTTTTATATACTTGTATAAAAAGTCTGTTTTATATTCGAAAATTCGGAAATTTCGAAAAGCGGTCGATACACTCAGATAAAAACTTGGTTAGAATTACCAAAAAATTGGTTAAAAATGTTATCAAGAAAACTTGGTGGGCACAACCAAGTTATTGACTAACATAACCAAGTTATTTAGTTAACATAACCAAGGATTTGGTAAGACAACCAAGTATTTAGTACGCCTAATCAATAACTTGGTTGCTCCTACCAAATTTTTCTTGGTAAAATTTTTTAACCAAAATCTTAGTAAGTCCAACCAAGCGTGTATCAATACAATCCGATGATTTTGCAAATTTTATGACAATTAACGGTCTATATTTTGAGGTTAGTCGAATAAAAGAAAGACTTTCTCCCATTTATCACTGTCTAACTCACGCGGTTGGCGCTAGGTTTTTTCTCTTACATGGAAGAAATTTTCTTAAGCGGAACTCCTCTCCCCTACCTCGTTCATGTTTTTAGTAAAAATATCCATAAAGCATCAACAAGAATAGAAGAAATAGGAACTTCGACGTCTGATGCTTTCGTGGCATCCCATAAGTTGTCTTACAGTGCGTAAACTCAGCAACATATATACTGTGACTGGTATATATACATTTATATGTATATATAGAGATATCTGTATGTATTATACCAAACCGTTGTTAGACGTATGGAGTACCCGAAGATGATATCAGCGCGTAACCATAACACAGCTCCCCTCACCTAATTACTCGAGTGTACAGTACGTATAGTACATCCATACACAACTATTATACTTGCATGTAGGTTCGTATTAGCGCGGGCGTGAACCGGCAATCGTGTTGAGTCGATCGCTTTTCTGCTACATCCATAATAATAAAGATTGCGGCAATTCTTACACGGTCCACGGTGAATTACCCTCCCGGCATTCGTCTCACTCGTATTTTCGGTTTACTCAGCTTGTTAACCCTGAAATAGCACTCGTTTTACGAGTGAAAAAAAAAATGAAAAATTCATATACTGCACTGTTAGAAATTTTTTAATAAAAGTTAATATAAAGTATTGGAATTTTTTTTGCGGGTACACGTATATTAAATTTAATATACAAATATTGATATTTTAGATGTATATGAAATTTAATATACCATATCTGCTAAAGAACTTCCAATACATACATATATTAATTTGAATAGTAATTTAATGTATTGTATTTTTACTGAATCCGTGTATGAAATTCAATTTAATATACGAAAGAAAATGAATATTCAATGTACGTGTGGTAAAATTGAATTTAAAAAATATAGCAGAATTGTACATCAATTTTACGTTATACTTGTGTAGTAAATTTTCTATACACGTTCATGTAAAAGAACTTCCTTCACTGTGTAGTAATTTTAGCTGAAATATTTTGAACATTGTTGATTTGGGAGTGGTTTACCATTCATTGGAATAAGTCGGATTCTCGATTCAGATCCATAACGTCGTTGAACAATTTTATTTACCTATAACATGTTACGATCAACACAAACTTACCTGTTGACATCCTCGAAGAAATATTCCCTTGTCGTCAATTATATTACAGTTCACTAATAAAGTTTAGGTAAAATAGAGAGTCGGACTATTAGATTGATCTCGATTCAAATCCATAAGGTCGTTGAACAATTTTGTTTTACCTATAACATGTTACGATCAACACAAACTTACCTGTTGACATCCATGAAGAAATATTCCCTTGTCGTAAATTATATTACAGTTCACCAATAAAGTTTAGGCAAAATGTAGGGTCGGCCTAGTAGAATGCTCCCGATTCAGATCCATAAGGTCGTTGCACAATTTAGTTTTACCTATAACATGTTTCGATCAACCCAAACTTACCTGTTGACATCCTGGAAGAAATATTAAATTGTCCCAGCTTGAATCAAGGATGCAGTATACGGAAAGGGTAGCTTGATGGAAAGAGGGTTCCGTGATCGCACGCACGACACCCTGAAGCTGACGCGTTGCTACCGTGCGAACAAGCAAACTGCTCGAGGTATATAATACAGGTATAAGGTCTTCTCAGGCTCCTGGAAGTGCTCGATGAACCGGCAGGCTTGCTGCACGCATCACGCTAACACGCCAAGCCTGACGCCGGCACACGATCAGCTGGGAGCCAGGGCTTTCTTCTTGGCACTCCTGACCCACTGAACAGGACAGTTTGCATGTGTAATACTTTTACTCCAGTCTGATTTGCATGTTATCCTTCCACCTAAGAAATTGACAGTTCAGCAATGAAATATATTTTTTAATCACATTTGCAGAAACGTTTTAATTCAAGTTCAGGGTCAACCATAATTTATGTAGGGTTATTGGGTTGAATGATGTGCATAATTGGAAATAATAAAAAGAAACATAATTAAGAGTAGGAACCAACAATCCAAATCAGAATGGTTCAATAATCTAAGTCAAAACTTATTCAACCATCTAATACCAAATTAAGCTATAATTTCGCAACTAAATTATTGATTTCGATAATTTATTACGCTCTCTTCGTGACGTCAAACCATCTTAAAGTGTTAATTTTGTCATTTGACCTATTAAAGAAACCATTATAATTTTCCATTACTGGGCTACTAATTAGACCCCAATATCGCTGTGTAACATCCGTATAGACATTAGGCAGACACTACCCAATGGGCACATATGTTGCAATTATGTCCTATAGACGTCTTTAGGACATCATTGTAACATGTGATGTCCAAAAGATGTCTTTAGGCCATCATTGTGACAAGTGTGCCCATTGGGTAGGCATACGCAACTTTTTTTTCTCCCGTGAAGATCTTGTATAAAAGGCACAAAAATCAAATAACAGCCCGGTCTGATTCGTATCCCGAACCAAATTTAATGTGGGACTAAAGTTGTTGTACACCATAGACAAAAGGAAGACAGGACTGAAGCATGGATTCAAAGCAGTATTAGCCGATGATGCGCGCGAATGAACACCGGCGTCCGTGACCCCTGACAGCGCAACGAATCCAAAGCACGCGTATCATGACAGCATCGGGGCGCGAGTATTAAACGCCGAGTGGTCCTCTGGTGTGTTAAAGTATGTGAAGTCACCGCGCCCGCGCCGGTTCTGATTGATGACGTTATTAGTCACCGGGCACATGGGGCCCTGAAGAGCCTGTTGGACCCTGCGCTCGCACGAGCAACCAACGCAACACAAAAGGCCCCGCTTGAATCTCTACTCTTCTCTTTTTTGCTGCGAATAACGACGGCGTTTAGTGAGCGATTACAATTAAACGAATAAAAAGAGAAAAATTTAAATGAAAAAGCAGCTCGTCGAGCTGCCCTTGTCCAAATTACAATACTTTGTAGCACACTGCAGGGTACGAAACGATTTTTTTTTTGTAATTCACTTTTATTTCTCATTGTCAAGACTGTATAGGTCTTGATTACGCGATTGGATTACATTTACTTAGCGACGCGGTTCTTGTTTATGTCACCGAATTCATTAAAAATTGAGACTGATCAAACAACCGTCAAGAACGAGTCTAAATGATTCTTGTTCGATTATTGTATCTTCAAGTAGTGAGGTATTATGATTGGATTATAGATCTGGTGTACAATTAGACCTAAATTACAAAAATCCAACTGGAAATATTGAGGTTCGAAACAATTCTGTCAATCACTTCTTTTTCTGATTAGTAAGACACAGTTTCATTACATTCTGTTAGGTGATTTCTGACACCCTCATTAACTTTGTATTTAAAAAAAAAGGAAACGATAAAACTGCTATCAAGAAACAATTGTGATTGGATTGTACGTTTAGTAAGTAATTACAATTGCAAGTCAAAATCCCGACTTGTACATTCAGATTCGAAATGATCTTTCCATGCACTTTTTGTTACGTAATTCGTGTCTCCGTCTTTAATTATATACCGAAGAATTGGAGACAATCAAATGGCTATCAAAAATCAATTGAAATGTTTTGGGTATTGTGTGACCAAGTCATAGTGAAGTGTATTGCAAAGTGGTCGGCATACTGACGTTATGTGTAGCAGTGAACCCCACAGGGATTTAGCAGGTCGGATGTCCTTTAAGGTCACGGACGATTAAATACCAATCGAGGCTGTATGCCCTGAGTATTGCTGGCAAATACAAACATATCGTTTTCAGTACCCGGTGGTGAACGCGCGGCAGGGTGCCCATTCTGAGAGCTACAGTTTATTCACGACTATTTGGGGCCTCGGAGGGTGCAGGGTACAATAGTACTCGGAGGGTTGGTGCAGCTCGTCGTTGACGAGGAGGGGCACAAGTGGCACAGCGTGGCTACGAAATAGGGGAAACGAATGACCGGTGTCGGTTACACGGACTGGCACTACGTTTATCTTGTTTCTCATTCCCTCATTGGGTACTCCTCGTCTCGAACCCGAAGCACAGGCAAATGCACCTCTTTGCGGTTATACCTGCAGAAACGCTACACGCCCTCGTTTACTTGCTCAAAGTATTACTGGAAAACGGAGCTTAAAATTTCGGGTCGTTTGATGTAATTATCTTAACTTCGATCGTCAAAAGTAGAGGTTTTTGACCTTTTTCAAGGCTGGGAATTGACAAATGTCCTTCTGTTATCCTCGGAGCTCAAGAATATGTCTTATCTTTCTCATTCTAGAGCTGCTTGCAGTCAGAGGGTTACATAATATAATCTGTTAATTTTTTAAATTTTATTATTCAAAGCGAGTGAGTGATTTATTGTTATGCTGCGCTACTACTACTGTTGCATTGTTCTTCTTTATTTGTATTTTTGTTTATATCGAGTCTTCATTTTTATTATTCTTGTTTGTATGATGTATTCAAAGTTTTTATGCCAGAGGATAATGATTGTCCTAGTGCACTTAATAAATCTATCTATCTTTACGATGAGAACAAGACTAAGTAAAAGTGACTAAATCAGCAATTGTAAAATCCCAAGTGGAGATGTAGTGGATTCACCAAAATCTTGAAAATACTAATGCCAAATGCCATTTTAACTGTGGCAAGTTTATTTTAGAAAGCCAATTTACCAACTTGTATAAGGAATAGTTCGGGTCTGTATTTTTTATTTAATTGCACGGTGGAGAGACAATTCAGATATCCAAACGGGAACAGACTGGAGGGAAGTATTTCTACAGGGACAATAGTAACTGAGTTAATTTTCAGTTAGAACAAAGGTTTCGGAAAATTAATTTGTAAGTTCAGTAGTATGTAGTACTACTGATATCATAGCCCTACAACGATTATACTGTATTAGTAGTATAGGTAGTTTGGCGAGGCCCCCCCTAAAGAGCCCCTACAGCATATGGCACGATCGCATCATCGCATCGGCTCACCACCTGGTCCTCCCTTGACCGAGGTGTGTATCTGTTCGTGGGTGGGTCTATGCTCCAAATGCCCACGTAGACCAGACGGACCGAAGAAACGTCGGTACCAAAAATATAGGGTTGATGATATAGGTCGTCAGTTCCAACAGAACGCCCCGACTTCATCATTCCGTATGCTGCTTATGATCCTAGTCGCGTCCTTGGCCAGATGATGTCCAGTACCATAACTTGAAATTGATGGCATTCCGACCATTCGGAATTAAGGTACTCAGTACCCCTGAAAAATAAATATGTGGAATGTGGATATAAATTAGAAAATTGATGTCACCTTAGCCGCAATACTGTGTTCTGTTCGCTCATGTTTAACTCAATAATTTTTATCAAAAACATCAAGTTGACGATTTTTTTCCTTCGATTATCAACTTGATGATAATTCAACAACAAGTTGCTTAATCCAACAACAAGCTGGTTAATCCAACACGTTGTTTAATCCCACAAGTTGTCTAAACCAACAAGTTGTTTAATCCCACAAGTTGTTTAAACCAACAAGTTGTTTAATCTCACAAGTTGTTTAAACCAACATCAAGTTGGTTAAACCAACATTAAGTTGGTTAAACCAACATCAAGTGGGTTAGTCCAACAACAAGTTGGTTAATCCAACAATAAGTTGATTAGCTGAGCCGCTTGAGCCGCAATACTGTGTTCTGTTTGCTCATATTTAACTCAATAATTTTTATCACAAACATCAAGTTGAAGATTTTCTTCTTTCCATTATCAACTTGATGATAATCCAACAACAAGTTGCTTAATCCAAAAACAAGTTGTTAATCCAACAACAAGCTGGTTAATCCAACAAGATGTTTAATCCAACAATAAGCTGGTTAATCCAACAAGATGTTTAATCCAACAACAAGCTGGTTAATCCAGCAAGTTGTTTAATCCAACATCAAGTTGGTTAAACCAACATCAAGTGGGTTAATCCAACAATAAGTTGATTAATCCAACAACTGGTTGGTTAATCCAACAATAAATTGATTAATCCAACAACTGGTTGGCTAATCCAACAACAAGTTGTTTAATCCAACAACAAGTTGTTTAATCCAACAACAAGTTGTTTAATCCAACAACAAGTTGTTTAATCTAACAACTGGTTGGACAGCCCAACAAAAAGTTGTTAAAATCAATAGCAAGTTGATCATTAAAATGATTCGGTGAGACTACAAATTAGTTGATGAAATGAGTTAATAGGTTGGTTTGACCAACGAACTAAATCGTTCATCGATTTGTAACATTTTACAACTACTTTCAGGTATAAAATCATGGCAGGATGGATTTTGGAAGATAATTTATTTATGTAATTTATGAGTTATAAATACCAATCTTCCGTAACATCAACTGGAACAAACATTTTTTTGTTGTATTTTTAATGATCATTATGGCACCTCGGCATAAACCAGAAAAAAATTAACGATTTGGAAGATATTAATATAGCAGTGCGCTAAGACAAACAAGCACACGTTGTTATTACTCTACTTGAATACTATTTACAAGCAAACTCGGTGGTGATTCCCTCTTGTTGCAAAGAGCTTGTTTGATGATCATGACAGGAACCATAACTCTTGTCCGGTTGCTCAGAACTGGGATCTGAGCTGCTGGTATAGTACACACGAGACTGCGAAAAGACGATAGTTCGCGTGGGCTATTCGACCTAGGGTATTTCACACGGGAACCGTCAATGGCTTTTGCATACAGCAGCCACAAACTCTGTATACTAAGTACTGCATCCAAGTATAAGTACGAAAGCAAATGCTAAGTCCTTTAGGTGTTTGTAAGTGCATGTATCGGTGTATGTATATGTACGTACATACAACTGGGTATAACACCGGGAGTTCTTGATGCGCGAACTTTTAATTACGCCACCATCAAAGCACATCCAACGAACGAGTGTGATACTGGCGAGCAGACTAAGCGATGTTCTTTTACAGTGTTAAATTCTCGCGCGCGCGTCTGTGTCTGCATCGCAATAGTTTTGCCACAAGTAAACTGCATGGTCACCCAACACAAGTAAATAATCCAATCCTGTGATTCCCTGATGCAGGAAATATCTGTTTTATGATCGGTGCTGTAAATCTTCATTACTTTATCAAATTAATGTTTATGTTTTCATTCCATACTAATGACCAGCAGTGCTTATAAATTGATGTTCAAAATTGTAAGTAACGACAAATGAATTCTATAATATTATACAAAAATATTGTGGGGAAAAATTAACCACTACGGTCTTTTACTTAGCTCCCAATGCATTGAATTTATTCTCGAATGTTGCAAATGATGATAAAAAATAGTTAGAACCAATAAAACGTGCGCTTTTATTGGTTCTAATTAATATTTTGTCGATTGGACGAAATATTTGACAATGGTAATCGAATCATTTTTGGATTCTATCAGATGTTGCTTCGATCAATTACATATTTCATTCGATCAAAAGGGTATTCTTTTCGCCGACCGCAAATGCACGTTTTGTTAGTTCTAACGATTTTTTTTTATCAGTGCGTGTATCGTATTAATAATGTAGTACATGAGTGTCTAAAAACTGTATAAACGCGCACAACTTTTATTCAGATTCAGGGTTTTATTGATCAGTATTGAGAACCAGTCTTTCAACAAGCGTTGACAAGAGTCTTGACAATTGTCTCATCAAGAGCTTTGCATGAGTGTCGATAAGTGTTTTAGCGCGAGTTCTAGATCACTAAAAAATATTCACGCATCGGATTCAATACAAAACTATCCACAATCTTACAGAGACTTTTCTCTAAACTCCTTTCGAGACTCTCATTAATAAATCTAAGGACGCTTCTCAAGATCCGAGTTTTCTTTCGAAACACTTATTAATAATGTCGGACAGATGTATTCGCAATTGCTGCTGGTGTTTTTCGTCTCCATCGCCTCCACACCTCTGGACGTATTTTACGGACAAATTAAAATTAATGAGGTTAATTATTACTTGCGCCGCTTGTTGAGCACCGGAGGTCATTCTGCATTCAGTGCAGAGTTGTGGGCGAGTCTCGGTCTGTATTATACATAGGTGAGTGTCTAGTGATGGCGTCGCATCAGGCGCTTCTGAATCATAACTCTTCAAAGAGATGCTACGCTTGGAAAAATTTTATTTGTTTTTCCGCACACCCTGTTACACTGAAACGCGAGACTAAAGTGTATATGACGAAAGGCAGCTTGCATTTTGCCAACATTTGTCAGAGTGAGAGGAATATCACAGTAAAAAAGGAGAAGGTTTCGATTACCAGGCTCAGAGGAAAGAAATGGTGTAAAAGCAATGGTGGCCAACAACCGATGCAAGTAATAATTAACCTCATTCATTTTAATTTGTCCGTAAAATACGTCCTGAGGTGTGAAGATGATACAAATGAAAAACATCAGCAGCAATTGCGAATAGATCTGTCCGACATGACAGTCTCGTAAAAACTCTCGTCGAGATTTGTCAAAATTATTAATAAGATTCTCCAAAAAAACTCGGACCTTGACAAGAGTCCTTGCCAAGGACTCGCAATCTTTAGATCCTTATCTTCAGCCTTAGAATCCTTGCAATTCTTAGATTTATTAAGGGGAGGGAGTCAGGTAAAAAATATGATTTTGGAAATTCAATATCATCCAAATCCTATTGCATATAAAAATGCCCAACGCACTATATTGTTGGTACTCGATGAAAGGATTTTTTACTGTCGTCTGACTTGCATATGCTTTTCAATATTATCTTAAGCAAAGTTCTTAGGTTTTCCATTCTGCGCATGATTCAGATCAAACTACAAGGCTAATTAGAATGGTTGACGTCTCATTTTCTTCTTCATGAAAAGATACACCGGCTAAATGGAGCAAATGTTAATAACAGATAATATTTTTTGAGTTACATAATTATTAATAAATAAATTTTATGCTATTTTCTAAATCAATGATCAACTTTGCTTTCAGAATGAAAAAAAAAGAGTTTGCTCCATTTAGCCGGTGTACCTTTTCATGAAGAAGAAGATGAAATGTCAACCATTCCAATCTGCCTAGTAGTTTGATCTGAATCATGCTCAGAATGGAAAACCTAAGAACTTTCCTTAAGATAATATTGAAAAGCGTATGCAAGTCAGGCGACAGTAAAAAATCCTTTCATCGAGCACCAACAATATAGTGCGTTGGGCATTTTTATACACCGAGAGAAAAGATTTCATTGACGCCAAAGAAATGGATGGATTGATTTTTTTTTCATTTATTTCAACGAAATATTTCTTTGTTTTCAATGAAATAGTGCATTTTAATTTCAAAGAGAACATTTCATTGCCTATAAATAAACATTTACTTAGTGAGCATGTAATAAAGAAACAGTTTTATCGTTTTAAAGAGACGTTTTCATTGATCTCTCTCTCGCACCTAACCTCACTTTTTTGTTTTCCGGTTCTCCCGAACGAACGACTTCGAGTTTCGAGGAGCCAGAAGCTCAGCCTATTTCTGCTGTACTTCCTTACATACTCACAAAATTTGAGCTTTATCTGCCGCGTACTTCAGGAAAAAATAGGTTTCGAAATTTTGAGCTGGTAAGAAGAAGGTTTCATTGAACCAGAGACGATATCTTTGAAATCAATGAAAAAGGATCATTGGTTTAAAGAAATGTTTCTTCGAATCAATATCACTACTTTTCATTGAGTTGGAGACCATTCAAAGAAAAGATAGTATTGAAATTCAAGTATTTCATTTCATTGGCAAAGATTTTCGTGAATCAATGAAACTTTTTCTCTCAGTGTATGCAATAGGATTTGGATGATATTGAATTTCCAAAATCAATTTTTTTGACCTGACTCCCTCTCCTTAATGAGAGTCGCGAAAGAAGTTTTGAAGAAAATCTCAGTACGGTTGTGGATAGTTTTGTATTGGATCCAATGCGTGTATCTTTTTTGGTGATAACTCTTCAAAGACGCTTGAAAAAATTTTATTTGATTTTCCGCACAGCCTATTACACTGAAACGCGAGACTAAAGTGCATATGACGAAGGGCCCCTTGCATCTTGCCAACATTTGTCAGAATGAGAGGTATATCATAGTAAAAAAAAGAAGAAGGGATCGATTACCAGGCTCAGGGGAGGGAAATGGCGTAAAAGCTAAAGGTGCCTCCAGCAAATCACCGGATATCAAGTTAAAGTATGATGATAGGTGGATTGCGCGTGAAATGCACAACGAGCGGGCTAATGTTGCAACTGCGAAATGGGAAGGTCAGAACGAGCGCAAGAAATACCGAGGCGAATGACGAAATACATTCCACTCGGTGATATTACCGACCAGTCAGAGAAACTTGGATAAGCATCGTTGCGATGCACTTTAAAGATATTTCACTGATCTCACAATAGTTGACACGAAAATTGTAAGCAATTTTGAAAAACTTTGGCCATTAATCACTCAAGTTAAAAAATCGTTAACCCTTTACTTACCAAAGTAGCAAATTTCCAATTTATAAAATCTTTTTTTAATTTAGGTTAATAAACTCTGGAGAGATTTGACATACGATGGACTTTTATTATCAATGTAAACAATATTTTTATTTTCGTGAAATAAAAGCATCTTTTTGCTACTATTTTAGATAAGTCGTTTTGCTACTATTTAAGATTTTTTTAACAATATTAATTAATAAAAAATTTATTTAGCAATTATATTTATTTTCACGATTTATTTTCTGTTGCTAAATACTTGTATTCTGAAACGTTCAACAGTGTCTAATAGTTTAGACATGCTCAGTATTTTATGAACCAGTTTTTGTGGTCAATAACTGAATTCCAGGTTCTCAGAATACGAGCCGCAGTCTCAGTCAGAAACAGCGTGTCGAATTCCTGAAAATTTGCCTCTTCGAGTGCGCAGGGATGGAAACAATGAAAAAAAAGGAAAACGATAAGGCGAACGCGTGTCTCGAGTGTCGAGGCTAGCACGTCATGGTTCGATGAGTTCTTTTCTGGTCTCTTCTCGCTCTCGGGATATCGTACAGGTACACGAAAAGATTTTTTGAGAAAGATAGAGAAGGACCAAACGACGACTATACCGCGAGCGTAACTCGGCAGCCAGAAACGAGTAGCAGCCACCGCGTAAAGGTAGGCAAGCAACCAAGAAGGCAAGCAACCAGCAGGCACACTCGACGCGGCTCAACTTTCATGCGTTCCGGCGCTGCCGCCGCCGCCGCCGCCGCATTTTAACCACGAGAAGAGAAGAGAAGAGTCTCCATCCGCAAAAGAGGTGAAAGAGACAGGATCGCGAGGACGCGAAGAAGAAGTGAAGGAAGTGCTGGGAAGAAGAGGCTCGTGTGTTTGCCTTTCGCAAACTTTTCTTTCCTTTTTTTGCCGTGCATATATATATATATATATATATATATATATGTTTTTAATTATCTTCAGCTCGACCTGATTTCTCGTACTTTTAAACAGCGCAAACGAGTTCGGCGAAGGGCTCGTACCCGTGGAAAAAAGAAAATAGATGCAGCAAATATACTAAAAATATATTTAACTGTAATATGAATATAATTCATATGGGGAATTTGTGGTCGCAAAACATAATTAAAATATGGGGAAAAAATCTTTTGGAAAAAGGTAGTTGCAGATATATGTATACAATATTTATTGCTTCCTCATAGAGGAAGCTTTGTTTTCATGAAAAAAACTTTTTTCGAGATTTTTATGCCAGAATGCTTAGAATTGTCCAAAACGTCGAGAAAAGTGGTTTAGAAAAAATGTCCGTATGTATGTATGTGTGTGTGTGTCCTGGGCTCCGAAAATTCGATGAACTAGGGTAGAAGTACCGGTTGTGGCCACTGTACCGGTTGTGGCCACCCCCACACTTAAATACGTTTTTCGTGGCTATTTTAATTCTGTACCTGTATTTAATCATAATTTTTCATAACGTTGTGTATTTTGGAAACATTTATCGTCATTTTGACGTCCCTTCGTCTCCATTACAAAAAGTACTGTATCAGTAATTAAAGTATCATCAGCTGATTCATCAAATTCTCAACTCCTTACAGAATTCGACAAGATTTTGAAGAAAGCTCTAGATACATATTCGGATTATATAGTTGGCGAATTGCATGCAGCTTTGCACATATCAATCTTAAGAGTCATCACTGCAAATGTTGATGTACTAAAAGTTTGAAATAAAGCTATACATTTATAAAAAATACGATGGCCACAACTGGTACATGGAATAAGCATGTTGCCCCGGATATGGCCATGATAATATAATCATTAATTTTTCGTTAATTATTACACAATCAATTCATAAACTCGTAAAGAAGAAACAAAAAAAAACAAAAAAACGCTAAGAAAAATATATTCTTAGAAATGTATAGGAAAAAAGAAGGTAAAGCGGTGGAACACCTTTCATGTTGAAGATTCCTATCATTATGCAATGCGAAAATCTACTTTCGGAAAGAACTCTGGTAAAAATAAAAATAAAAGTGTAAAGAGTAAAACATTAATATAATCTATGACTATTTGTGACAAAGAAAGCTGCTACGAAAAAGTGCTAAACGAAGGAGACGAATGTCAAAAAAGGTTAGTTAGGTTCACAGATGGCATCCGTGCTTTAAAGACATTTTCGTGTAGAGGAATTGGATGCTTTCATAAGAATACGATTTTGATTTATTAAACACACCTTAAAAAATATTTCAAGTGCAATGAATATTGAGTTATTTAAATTTTAAGCATGGCCAAAACCGGTGCATAGGTGGCCAGAACTGGTGAAATGGCTATGCTCCTACTTTTTTCTATTTTCCAGTGTTTTCTCGACACATATGAAGATTTTAATGCTAGAAATCTGAAATTATATTCTTCTCATTTATGAAAAGTATAGGTCCAAAACAGTTTTATGATATTTGGTCCCAATCACAAGTACTTGAAAATGAGACAATTCTTAAAGTGGCCACAGCCGGTACTTCTACCTTATTACTCAGTAACCGTTCGTGCGATATGGCTCAAATTTGGCACGCAAGTGGAGTAATTGTCCCGCTTTGAATGTTGAGATTTTTGAAAAAAAAAAAAATCAGCCATTTTGATTTTATGGTACTTTTAATTTTTTGAAAAAAGGGCGTGGTCGCTCTAACTTTCGTAAAAATTAGACGAGTTTGCTAAATAGTTGTTTATAAATAAATATACGTTCAATGTTGTTTGGCATTGCATTTGGGCGAAATTGGTAAAGCGGTTCAGATTTTATAGATGTTTGAATTTTTCGAAAAAAATCATTTTTTTTATAAATCACGTCGAATTTTACCAATTTAACCGAAATGTTTTACAGGCGAAAAGGAATATGCAACTATGCCACGTACCAAATTTGACGATGATCGGTAAAGTGGTTCAGATTTTACGACATATTGAAATTTACAAAAAAAACGATTTTCGCTCTAGCATCAGCAAAAGTTGATAATGCGAGACAAAAGTTTATACTCAATGGAAATAAGAATGCAAAGAAGAACTTTACACATTGCTTCATATATAATTTTTATTTTTTTATATTTATAATGACCGCTTGTCCCAAAATAGAATTGCTCATAACTCTCGAACGGCGTGACGAATCGAGATGAAAATTTACACAAAAGAGGAGGATAAACTCCGTTTTCGTTATTTCGATTAAGGTAGTCCTTGCGCATTAAGCTGAGGTCAAATAAGTTTTCGAAAAACGGGAGGGAATTGGAAATACTTTTCGCCAATATAAACAAGGCTGCAAAGTAGAACTTTGCAAATTGCTTCCTCATTATTGTTGGATTTTTACAAAGCTTTCTCTATGAGGAAGCCAAAATAAATTAACATGCTTCCTCATAGAGGTAGATTTATAAAAATCCAACAATAATTAGGATGCAATTTGCAAAGTTCTACTTTGCAGCCTTGTTTTTGTATATGTTTAATTATAATTTGCATATAAATAAAATATAATTCTTATGTACAACTTGAGCAAAATATAATTATAATAAATTAATTCTTGTGACTTATAAATAACTAATGGTCACACATAGTATACATAATATGACCCTCAAGATTTCTGCATCTGCATTTTCGAATCTTCGGACAACGATAACAATTAAACCGTACATCTGAGACGGAATACCTTCTGCAGTCCTTTATCTTTTTCAATTATCTAAATGCGGATTTAAGATAAAAAATATATGTTTCAATTTAAGGGTGTTTGCGTTAAATTAATGCTTTGGCTCGCTGTAGCTTCCAAGCACTTACTAGTAAGATAAAAAATCGAAAGCAGTTTTTTTGCGTTTTCAATTATCTAGATGCGGATTTTTTGTTTTTTTTTTATCTCTTTTTAAAGGCTTTTTTCCTTAAATGTGTATGTTAGCTCATAAATCCTCGATCACGAATCAATTCACGCATCACGAATCAATTTCTGACGAAGAGTTTTTTTTTCTAAACATTTATTATACGGATTTTAAAAAAAATTTAATTTTTATATTTTATAATTTTTTTTAAATTTTAATTTTTTCATTTTTTATAATATTTATATTTTTTTACTCTTTTATTTTTTATGATTTTTTTTTAATGCAGAAATTTTCTTCCATTCGAAAAAATCCTTTATTTTCTCGAGTTCAACCAATTTGCGCATAGATCGCACGTACAGTAGAACCTCGTTTTTCCGGCCTTCGATTATCCGAGGCTCCGCGTTGTCCGAGCCACCGGACTTTCCGAGCACTCCGCGTTAACCGAGGTGTACGCTCGGATAATACAGAAAAACTCGGATAAAACGGATAAAGCTATTCCTCATTATATGCATTGTGTATGGTTTCCGTATTATCCGAATTTTCGGCTATCCGAGGTAAGTCCTCCCCACATTACCTCGGATAAACGAGGTTCTACTGTATACACAAAAAACTAGTCCACACGAGAAAAGTAAACGCTTTTTTGACCGGCTTTCGTGCTTGCCTCTTGGGTCCATTATCATCGAACACTAGGGCCGCGGCGAGACTGATTTCAGAATCTTGGGAATCATTTGCTGGGGTCAGTTTCAAGCTGCCACTTAAATGTTTGCATAGAACTCCCTCGGTTACTAAATCTACAAATTTCTTGTCATTTTTTAGCCAAAGAAAACTTAGGTTCGCGCGGAGCTGTGCGATCTTTTTTTTTTTTTTTACTCCCATCCTCTCACATATTAAAGGTAATAGATGGGATGTCGTAGGACCATTATCTAAATCTTCAATCGATGTACATTCTCACACGGGTATATTAGCAGAGTCATTGTATATCACTCACGCAGGTTTATACAGGATTCTGAATGACCTTATCAACGCAGCTACAAAGTCTTTTATATTCCGGAAAATGGTAGATGCTGTTATAGATTCGGTGAAATCGATTGAAGATTTAGATAATGGTCCTACGACATTCCATCTATTACCTTTAATATGTGAGAGGATGGGAGTAAAAAAAAAAGAAAAAGATCGCACAGCTCCGCGCGAACCTAAGTTTTCTTTGGCTAAAAAATGACAAGAAATTTGTAGTTTTAGTAACCGAGGGAGTTCTATGCAAACATTTAAGTGGCAGCTTGAAACTGACCCCAGCAAATGATTCCCAAGATTCTGACATCAGTCTCGCCGCGGCCCTAGTGTTCGATGATAATGGACCCAAGAGGCAAGCACGAAAGCCGGTCAAAAAAGCGTTTACTTTTCTCGTGTGGACTAGTTTTTTGTGTATACGTGCGATCTATGCGCAAATTGGTTGAACTCGAGAAAATAAAGGATTTTTTCGAATGGAAAAAAATTTCTGCATTAAAAAAAAATCATAAAAAATAAAAGAGTAAAAAAATATAGAAATTATAAAAAATGAAAAAAAAATTAAAAAATTTAAATTGAAAAAAAATTATAAAATATAAAAATTAAATTTTTTTAAAATCCGTATAATAAATGTTTATAAAAAAAAAACTCTTCGTCAGAAATTGATTTCTGATGCGTGAATTGATTCGTGATCGAGGATTTATGAGCTAACATACACATTTAAGGAAAAAAGCCTTTAAAAAAGAGCTTAAAAAAAAAAACAAAAAATCCGCATCTAGATAATTGAAAACGCAAAAAAACTGCTTTCGAATTTTTATCTTACTAGTAAGTGCTTGGAAGCTATAGCGAGCCAAAGCATTAATTTAACGCAAACACCCTTAAATTGAAACATATATTTTTTATCTTAAATCCGCATTTAGATAATTGAAAAAGATAAAGGACTGCAGAAGGTATTCCGTCTCAGATGTACGGTTTAATTGTTATCGTTGTCCGAAGATTCGAAAATGCAGATGCAGAAATCTTGAGGGTCATATACATAATATTGAAACATTTATAAACTAAATACATTTAAAACATCAGCATTTTTAATAACTATATTTTTTGCATTCATTTTGCCCTTCATTTGCAATTTTTTGCAAATCCCTTCATTTTGCAATTTTTTTATTTTATTTTTTCAATTTATTCATTTTGTAAATATCTGTTTAGTAATTTTTTTCAGTAACAGCGATCGTCGCAATTCATTTATATTTTTTTTATTAATGCAATCCCCTCATAAGAATTGGCTATGGTCTGACTACGATATTGGCCCAGACTATATATCGGAGAGCGAAAATAAACGCTTCCAATATTTCACGGAACCGGGAGTTGGATGAGCGCGGGAATAGGCGTGTAAAATGATTAGCTGTAAATCTATCGGGCTGTTGTTGCTAACCCTCGCAGTTTCCCTTCACTCTTAGCTGCTCTTGGACTCCTCCCGTACGCCAGACGCACCTGGTCCTATCTCACAGTATCCTCACGATAATATGCGTTGGGCAAAAGGGGAGAGGCGCGTTAATACTTTTCTCTCTCTCTCTCTCGTCTCTCATTTTCGTATACGAAAACAGAGCAGCTGCGTGTTTTGGACATCAGTAATTTTTTCCTCCACGTATTCTAAGAAAATAAGATTAAAAAATAATTAGCAAATCGAAGTACATTAAACAATCAATTATAAATAATTAAGCCTGGATTCGATGACGACGTCAAAATTTCATAGAACTTTCAATATTTCGATTTGCATGAAATTTCGATGAAATGCTTGGTAGGATCGAAATTGAATTTCGTTGTATAGCATTTGGACAAAATATATCGAGAGCTTTGAATGTTACAGTAGATTGAATTTGTGGCCCTTAAATTTGCTTCTGATTTTCGAAACTAAATAACATATGGATTGAAAATTCGATAATTAATGAAACAAAAAATTAGCACGCAAGTGAAGAAGTATTCATGATTCTAGATAAAAAAAAAATATTTGACGGTAAATATATGCCCATATAAGTAATACAAACAAGGCCGCAATTTAGAAGCGTGCAAATTGCTTCCGCATTATTTTACGATGTTGATAAACCTTCTTTTATGAAGAAGCAAAACTTTATCAACATTTTTCTCGTAGACATCGCTTTGTAAACATCGTAACATAATAAGGAAGTAATTTGCAAGGTTCTCTTTCGCAGCATTTTATATAAAAACGTATCTTATTTATATCCTACATAATTTTTTGTATATATTTAACATATAACATTTTTCATAGCCGATAATATGCTACAATATTTATTTAATGATTTGACCTATTTAATACAGCTATAATAGTTGTCATTAATAGTTGCACCCACCAAGAGTTAATAGTTGTTATTAATAGTTGCATCGACCTAGAATTAATATTGGCACCGACCAAGAATTAATAGTTGTCACTAATAGTGGCACTGACCGAGAATTAACAGTTGTTATTAATAGTTGCATCGACCTAGAATTAATATTGGCACCGACCAAGAATTAATAGTTGTCACTAATAGTGGCACTGACCAAGAATTAACAGTTGCTATTAATAGGTCCATCAACCAAGAGTTAATAGTTGTTATTAATAGTTCCATCAACCAAGAATTAATAGTTGTCAATAATAGTTCGATTATCAATAATAATCGACCATTAATACTTATGTTAGACCCCATCGAAAAAAAAGATGCAACTAATATATTCGAAAATATGATAGAGCAAAACCTCTAGTCAAGACTCGTGCCATGAGTCAATCGATTAGTTCATTTTTCAGTGAATACGACTATAATTAATGCATTTATACGATTCGTTAAGTCATTCAGGACTTACAATACACACGGCGCAGCTGCTATTACATGTTTATCTGCGTGTGTGAGAGTGCGGAGAACATTCATTGACACTGATCGTCGCGGGCAGTTATAGTATCGGCTGGTCCGTGGGCGCAGGTGATATCGAATGATTAACGGATCACGAAGAGTCGAGAGTCTCGGACGCGAATAGATATAACAAGAAATCACGTTCTTTACTTGTTTTCTCACTCCTCCTTTTGTGCACACTTCTTCGTCCTTTTAAAGTACACGTATACGCTAGTAATAATACAGCCGGAACGTTAAAGATGCTTAATATGACTATACAGATGATTTTATAGAAGAGCAGTAGGCAGTAGATAGGGGAGACCGGGGCTAATTGGAACACTTTTTGTTTGGATTTTTTTTTATTAGTCGATGATTCACAATACGAATACTGGCTGGTTTTGTGCTCTGCAACTGATTGGTTAAATTGTGTGAAGTTTTAAACATTTTTATGACATTAGCTATTTGTGGCAACAAATAATTCAAAAGTTAGTGAATTGTTCCAACTTGCACCACTACGGGGAAAATTAGATCGAAGTGAAAATGCATATAAACGTAAAGATTATATATGTATAATACTTGTCTGTATGTATAAATTGCAGTTTTATTTGAAATGCAGTTAAATTTTTCTAATTATCAGACTAATCACAATTTTCATACCGGAAAAATCAAACGTCGATCGTACTTCAAAGTGCCATTTTTTAATGTTCCCACTTGCCCCATTTTGAGTGTTCTTCAACTCCAACTTGCCCTAACTTATAGTTTTCAAATGGTGGAGTTCCTGGCAACTTCAAAGTGAAGTCTATTTATTTTTAACGCAAGCAATTTTTGTTGTTGTTGTAGTTATGATAATTATAAAATTGTTCTAACTATAATTTTATAGTCGCGACGATTATTTTGAATGCGATAATAAAATTTTAGTTTACAGCACCGATTTCTTTATTTACGTCTAACTATTTAAAATTTGATCGTATCCTTCTTCACTAAAAAGATAATGCCATTAATTAAAAAACAAATCACTTGAAGGCTGCCAAAAAAAAGTGTTTTAATTAACTTTTGTTCTAACTCGTAAAATCGGTAAGAATAGGCGATTTCGTAGTATACACTATTCATCGAAAAAATGCTACAAATATACGTCAAATTTTGCAGGGATGTAATAAAAACATTCATGCTTGGGTGTCCGGTCGAATTACTGTTCAAAATATACAAGAAATGTAAGAAATTGTATATTACTGAACCTCTCAAAAACCAATATGGCCGCCCGAAATGTCAACAGGTCCATTGAGGTAAGATATAAACATTTCTGGAACTCAGATGTGATAAATCAGACCGGACACCCATTCTTTGATTATTCCTGAACCTTTCAAAGCCGTCGGAATGTCGATTACACAAATTAAATCCACGAATAGTGTATACTACGATTGCAAAGACTGTTTGCTTTTCGCACAGGCTCAGATCTGGTAAAGAGCATGAATATAGTTCCGTCATTAGGAGACGGGTGGCGCCGACGTAGTCTGTTTACTTTTGGCAAAAGCTCCGAGCCTCTGCAATGCGACCGTAGTATACACTATATATGTATTTGGCTTGTGTAATTACCATTCTGATGGTTTTAGAATATTTAGAAATCATCACAGAATTGACGTTCGGTCTGATTTTACATACCTAATTTCCAGAAACAATTATATCTTACAGCAAAGATCTGTTGACATATGGTGCGCGGCCATTTTGCTTTTCAGGAGTTTCGGTATCTTTTTCAAAAGTAAACAGATTACGTCGGCGCCATCTGTGCCCTAATCGGGAAATTTACCGACCAAAGTCGGTATCAAAATCTACTCCAGCATCTCCTTAATACAAACGGGGAAGCAACGTGTTTTTCAGTGTGTAAGTGCACTATAAGTTGTGGTTTCGTATGGTGAGCACGGTGAGCAAAAATGCCAAATTTCAATGCGAGTGTTCCAACTAGCCCCGGTCTCCCCTACACTTATACACTGGTAATGATACAGCCGGAGTGTTGATGATACTTAGTATTACTATAAAAATGATTTTACAGAAAAGCAGTAGGTATAATAGGTATATTATATGGGATCGTACGATGCACCCCTGCCTCGTCGTGACTCATCCAGCCCCCAGTAAATGTTAACAAAACCTTGCACGTCTTTGCAGCGGCAAGCCATCAACGCGTCGGTGATGCTCACTGGCCATCACCCATTATGTATATAGTATAACGCCATTAGGTTACTTCTACCTTGGGTTATGTGCGTAAATACCGGATAGCGCCAAAGGCTGCAACTGCCTTCTTATATGTGGCTTTTCTCAAGACGAGCGCCATGAGCAGCTTCGAGAGAAAAAAAAACGGTAAAACGACTGGTGTACGTTATCACATCATCTTAGGAAAAACTGTAGAAGAATGCGAAGCTAATTTTTGTTTTTATACACAGTGGTGTCAATGACCATTTTCTGTACATTAAGGATGTTCGACTGTTTCACACTAGTCAAATCAGCGCTAAATTTTTGGAATTGTTTCATTAAAGTTTAATGCATTTAATAACTGTAGTGGAGCGTTGATTTGTATTGAAGCATGTACACTTAACCGAGAGAAAAATGAATAGTGACGGATTTGCATAAAGATTAACTGATTAACGTTACTTTCCGATAAGATACATTTTCGTTCAGTTTTTTCCAAGAATAATCTATAATTTTTAGCCAATTTTGATGAGTGATAGCTCATTCTGTTTTTTAAAAGATGGTCTACAAATTGACCGGCTGGATATTTGATATTATTGATCGTTTAATAATTGTAGCTATTTGTTTATGAAAGTATTTTGATTTTTGTTAAACAAAAGGCTATAATTATTAATCGATCAATAATATCAAATATCCAGCCGGTCAATTTCAAGAGCATTTTTCAAGAAAGAGAATGAGCCATCACTCATCAAAATTGGCAAGAAATTATAGATTATTCTTGGAAAAAACTGAACGAAAATGTATCTCATTGGAATGTAACGTTAATTGGTTAAACTGTATTTAAATCCGGCACTATTAATCCTTCTCTGGGTTAAGTACACATGTTTCAATTCAAACTACTCTCTACTATTTTTATTCAATGCATTAAATTTTAATGAAACAATTACAAATACTTAGCACTGATTTGACTAGGTGAAACAGTCGAACATCCTTAATGTAAGATGGGGGAAAAAATTAATATACATGGTATACAAAAAATGCATTAAAAATTGTATCCGCTTTTAAGAAGATGGGGTATATAATATGATATCGATATAATCGCAGCCAATATGTTGCCGTTATTTCGGACTGTGATTGTTCGTACACTGAGAGAAAATTATGGTATTAGCAACTATAAAATGACAACTATAGATTTTTAGTTCATCCGACCAAATTTTTAATAGTTGCCACAACTATCAAATAGTTACTATAACTACCGAATAGTTACCATAACTATTTTCATATTTACTATAACTATGAAAATAGTTGCATGGACTAAAAATTAATAGTTGTCATTTTATAGTTGACTGTATTACTACGATTTCTCTGAGTGTAGTCAGAGACTAGCCCCGGGATCAACTTCGGGTTTGGCAAGGTTTTTGGTCGAGCAAAAAAAAAAACGTCAAACCAGTACTTTTTTTTCAATTTTTGTAACAAAGATTGAAATAAAGATTGAACAGGCAATATAATGAAGTAAAAATTCAAGGTATAATTTTTTGGACCTTTCTTCACCAAAAGTCAGATTTGCGAATTCTAAAACTCGAAACAAAATGACTTTTTTATCACCGTAAAAATTTAAAAAAAGGGTTTTTTTGTGGTAAAATATGTGACTTGAGAAAGTGAAGGCCAAAGATCAAGGCCAAAAATTGGTACTGTATAAAAAAAAGGAAAATGCAAAATTGATTGGTAAAATTATTGTAAATTTTAAAAAATTTATTGGTTAAATTAAAAGTGAAAAAAGTTGCTTTATTTCATAGAAAATGACGCACAGATCCTTATTAACAGTCGTTTTAAAATTAAAAAAAGGATGCAAAGTAGAACCTTGCACATTGCTTCCATCTTATTTTTCGCTTTTTACAAACTTTGTAAAAAGCAATGTGCAAGGGTCTACTTTGCATCCTTTTTTAAATTAGATAAATAAACATGTTGTGAATTCGCTTTTTCTATTTCATTATTCCGTTATTTCGTTATTATTAGAGCGTTTTCGAAAGTAAATGTGATAACGTATATTATTAAAAATAATTCATCATTCCATAAAATCACAAATTTCATACCGTTTCTCACTAAATTATACATATATAATGGCTGGATATTGTTTCATTTATATACAAAACTTGAGCTCGCTATTTCAAGTTTTGCAAAAGTTACAATAGAGCGATAATGTCAATTTTTTGAAAAATTCAAATTTCATAAAATCTGAAAAACTTTATCGATTCGAACCAAATTCAATACCAAACAGCATTGAGTGCACCTACTCTTATAACCAACTATTTAGCAAAATAGACTAAATTTTACGAAAGTTAGAGCGACCACGTCCTTTTTTCAAAAAATTCAAAACTGCATAAAATCGAAATTTTCGCACAGATTTTGTCGAAAATTGGTACAGTTGAAGAGGGTCTGCTGCTACACTAGTGTGCCAAATTTGAGCGCGATATACAAAACCTTTCTTGAGTTATCGGCGTTCGAATTTTCGGAGTTGTATACATACACACACACACATACGGACATTTTTTCTAGATCACTTTTCTGGACGTTTTGGACAATTCTAAGTGTCCTGACATAAAAATCTCGAAAATTTTTTTTTTTCATGAAAACAAAGCTTCCTCTAGGAGGAAGCAATTGAACGACATTTTTGCATATTTCGTATATCTTTGATATTTTAATCTTGCACAATTCAAGTTTAGGAATGTGAGCTCAGAGACAGTGAAACATGTTTTAATTTTACAGATGCTTAGATAAAATAGTCAAGAATCATTACGCCAACGTTGATTGAATTCCAAAAATTGTAATTTGTTGGGTGTACAACATTGACGCTCGGAGTTGTGACTCATGTCTTGAGAAATCTTTTTTTCTTCAACTCCCAAGAATATAACGTGTAGAATGAATATAAAATTGGAGAATTAACGAGTGAACCGCTTGGTACACGTTGGCCAGTGTACTATACTTTAACATGTATGAAACAACCGAGAAATATGATAAATTTCTGATACAAACACGAGGCCAGCAGCATAAAAATGTTAATTACTTCTGGAACCGAGCTATATGTATAGAAGAAAGGGTATTAAGCGTGGGGTTGGCTTAAGGGGGAAAGGGAGACGCTTCGTGGCCAAGAGGCGGGGGTGAAATCGAAGTGGGAGAGATTCCTCCACGGGGTCTTATGCACTGCGACAGTGCAGTGCAAGATCCGCTACATATGCATGAGACGCGCGGCGTATATCCGCGTGCCTCCTTAAGCGTCTCACGGGCGCCGCAGTCACAACAGCAAAAGCAGCGAACGAGCGCTCTACTACATTCTCGGCGTTGCGGATTAACAACGAGAGGCCGGGCTCCAAAGAGTTATGATAAAATGGTGGAATTCTTGGCCTTTTTATAAACCGGCAATTGTCGGTATTCGAATAATTGTTATTTAATGATTAACGTGAAATTTAATGCATAACAGTGATGACTTTATGGACATTGCAATAAATGCTACCGCTGCAGTGCGGAATCTGATTTTTTTTTCTGACAGCAGTCGTGATTAAAACAATTATTATGTATAACACATTTTTTTGGTTTTTCAACATTTTTTTATAGAATTATGTATGATTCCTAGATTTTTGGATGGGGATTAAAATTAGGTTAAAAAACCTGTAGAACACAATTTAATGCAATTTACTTGTGTGAATTTATTGTATTTCCGATCAAATTCTAGCGAACAATTTTTTTAAAACTATCATCTTAATCACCACGAAGTATAATTCTTTCACTTCAATTTACATTTTGTAACTTTTAATTTGATCGATCAGAAAAGCAATGAGCCACTTTTAAAAATTGAGTTTTTTGCAACATCAATCATCTGTCGTTATTATGATTTTTTTTTCAATATTCTTATCACCGCATGCAATTTGACAAAATAGGAATCCAATAGATCAGACATTTTTTTGTATTAAATTAACGATGTGGATTTCAATATCCCTTATATTTATTTATACGAATCGTGGCTACAATCATCAGCGAATGAAATATTGTTCCACAATTATAATGTCATCATGGAGCTTAGAATCATTGTAGTTCTCAGATTTGTTGGTGATAAATTGCAATTGGCTTAAACATAAAAAATGTCTAAGGAAATTGCAATTCAGCAAAAAAAATTATACACTCCCAGAAAATTGTATCTAAGTCTATTTTAAGTCTATGCGACTATTTTTTATAGTTACGATAGCTATAGAATAATCAACACAACTATAAAAATATATTTAGAACCATTTTTTAGTTACCGCAACTAGAAAAAATAGTTGCGTGGATTAACAATTAATAGCCGTCACTTTTTTGGCAAATCTTCCGTAATTTCTCTGAATGTACTTGTACAAAAATTAATTGTACTGTTCTATATAAAAGTAATATGCATTTTAGCCCCGATCCAACTTGCCCAATGTGTAAAATATAATTTACAATACAATTTGTTGTGTAATAATGATTTCATAATAATAATATGTAGTGATTATAAAATAGAGTGTAAATATTTGAATAGCTGAAAAAAAATAATCATTTAATTTATTAAGAGATAACTAATGCATTAATTATGTTTTTATCATTTTTTAAAAACAGATTACCATGAAATTTTATTGAAGCATAATAATTCTTGTAGCTATTCAAAAGTTTAGTCATCGTATTATAATCACTACATGTTATTCTTATGAAATAATAATTATAGAGCTCATTGTATCATAATCGTTATTTCTACAAGTATTAGACATTTACAACTCTGGCCCCAAGACCGATTCAACTTACCATATGAAGTATGGCAATCTTTGTGCCATTTTCTTGAAGGCTGAAAAATTCTCTCTGTGGACCCCCCCCCCACCCAAATCGGATAGCGATAGTTCTGATACTACTTATTTCTATTAGTAGTAGTAAAAGGATTTATTGACAATACGTTGTACATTTTTTTTTCCTTAAGGTACATGGTTTTAAAAATCTTCGGATTGCCAATAGGCCATCGACCGAGGTCCTTCAGTCTTGTTTTACTAGTTGTGTGGACGTTTAATATATTATTCTTACATAAAATCCATATACTTCTTACGTCTGTCTGTCTTCAGCCATTAAATTAAGTCGTTGTTGTATAGTTAGAGTTGGGTGTTTCGGTAACCGATTTACATTTGGGGTTGGAGTGAAACACAGTTCATTAATATTAACGATCTGATTTTTAGCGAATTTTTTTGAGAGTTGCTCGGCTCGGGTTACTATTGGCGTAATGCCTGTGAGTTTGTATAGTAGTGTGTTGGGCGGGTTATGTATAGGATTTGCCGGGTGTCGTATTCGCGTTAGACTCCGGATTGCACATGTTTCCGCGGTTTTTAGTTTTTTTATTGCGTTTTCTTTGCAATTGAGGAAAATCGGATGAACATATTCAATGATCGATCGACAGATGCATTTATAAATTTTCGTTAGGTGTTTGATATGAAGGTTCTTATTTTTGAAAGTAATGCTCCTAAAATGAGTCGCTCTTGTTTTAATATTGGCTTTACATTTCTCAAGATGGAGGTTAAAGTTTAGTTTTTGGTCGATGCTGACGCCTAAATATTTGGCCTGGTGAAGTGGCGTGATTTCTACATTAGACATGTGGATTTTAGGTGAACGTGGTTCTATTTTGTGGTTGAATATGATCAGTTGCGATTTTTGAGGGTTCGGTTTGAGTCTCCATTTGTTGAATCAGGTTATTGTTTTATGGACCGAGATTTGGAGTGCATTGATGCTATTGTTTACATTATTATTGTGGGTGATTAGGACAGTATCGTCGGCAAATTGCAAAATGTAGTTGTCTGGATTAATTTCTTCTTTGTTGGTTAAGTTGTAGTTGTACATGTCATGGCAAAATATGTTATAGAGAAGTGGCGATAGTGGCGAACCTTGCGGGACTCCTTGTTCTGGAGTGAAAGTATTGGATGTTGCCGCTGCCTATTTCTATTTAGCAGTAGAATACAAGAATACGAGTTCTGTGTATATGCTAATGCCCAGAGCGAGCGGCCGAGTTCTGATTGGGGACGATAAACAAAGCAATTATACGAAAAGGGCGGGATCCCATAGGTATATATCTACGGTAGGCACCGGCAGGCACCCCCTACCCTTCGTTCTGTCTCTTTCTTTCCTTCTTTCCCTCTATACGACAAGTTTCATTCGCGTATCTCACTACAACATGGATGAATTATACCACCATAGCCTGCTGGCCTAACTCATTACACGTATACAGTCCTCTCGGTCATCAACACACATTCGCAGCGCCGTAACAATACAATAAAATACTATCTCAAATAAAAACATTTGAATATGTTAGCCTGGCGAAGGACACAAGGCGTACAATTCTGTGTCACGCGTATATTTCTGTTTTTATTATCATTATTATCATTTTTATGGCAATCCCACTGGTGTTGAGTAGCCTATTAATCACCCGGTAGTGAGAAATGCGGGAATAAAGGGAATTATAACAGAGCGGACAAATAAAATTATAGACGTTGATCCAGAGACCAAAAAATGTATCCGTAGTAGCAGAATTTTAAATCTCTAATAATTAAAAAAATAATTTCATAATATGAATCGAATATTGAGTGTAATTATGAAAAAATAAGTCTTCATTATTATCACAATACATTAAATATATATATATTTTTTTTTCAAGAAAATCACGGTGAAATTTTATTAATAATTAATATTTCTCGTAGCTCTTGAAAGTCATATGATAATCGCTGCATGCTTTTAATATAAAATCGTGATTATAAAGCGGATTGTAAAATCGTCTTTATTTTAGAAATAAAGATAGTTAGTATTAAGGACGTTGTGTATTATCTGGTTAATAGGACGTTGTACTATATTAATTGTATATTTAAGTATGAGAGTAATTTGATTAACCTGTGATTTTCAAATCGTGATTAATTCGGCATGTTACCTATCGGTATGTTCGAAAATTAGCAGAAATAAGTTTGTTACACATGAGATTCGTGACACGAAATCATTTGATGTTTTGCTAATGAAATGCACTGCCGAGTAATTACTGTAGGTACCATGTAGGCTGTACATAATGTACTGTGTGTCGTGTAGAATGAATTGAACTCGTATTGCACGAGTATTTCCGAAGAACTCGTATTGTGTGTGCGACAACTATGGAAAAACATGCCATGCCTCTAATTTTAAAAGCCCTGCTTGTTTTTTTTTCATACTAAGAAAAAGTCTAAATAACCATAAAAATTATTTAATTAAAATATCGTTTGTTTTTTTTATCGTTGGTAAATCGTGTTGGGCCTCACACAAATTAAGTAGCAACTATTTATTGTTAGTCAAATGATTATTTGCATAGCTGAATTAATTATTTCGAAATAAAAGACAGTATTAAATACTTTAATCAACTTATTTTTTTTGTTACTTGGTGTGGGCGTTAATACACTAATAAAATCTTAATAGACGTGACAATTATTTAATTATTGGTCCAAGCAACTATTTTTATTGTTATATTAACATTTCCCAACTAAAAAGTAATACAAAATCCTGTTTATTTCCACATGTAATACCAGAAGAGCTTTGAAATTATCGGATATTTCCTGACAGGTTCGTTGCAAACAAATGAACAAGTCAAGTTTTCCAGGTTATTTTCTGGAAAACTTGACGAGTATTTGTTTGCAGGGAACCTGGAGGGAAATATCAGATTAATTTCGAAGCTCGAGTGGTATTCGGGGGATTATTTTTTCTATTCAAATTGCGACAAATGGAATTGCACCATGAGACAAAAATTATCGTTCTGCCAAGGAAATTTCATAATCAGAACAAAAACCTTTTGATTCATGTTGTGACAGGAGAATTTATATTTATAAGTCTTTCCTCGACGTCACACGCCAGACTTTCACCTCGAGGGCTAATTGCGCATTAAAGTAATATCTAAATAGCGTACAACGCATAAGACTGTGTGATTCTGCGACTTTTGTTAATTATGATTGAGATTATTTGTCAAAGATTGTAGCATCCCGAATCGTCAAAACCTCGGTTCAAAAGAACACACCATCGCCACGCGTCCCGACCGGACGGAAGGAACAGAAGTCGATAGCGCACGCGTCAAAGTATCGATTTTCCCACGAGTCCATTGAAGGGCCACATCGAGCGCGATCTATGACACTTCTCGATTCGTAGCGAACGAGCAAGGAGGTCAGCGCTCGAGGTGAAGGGTATCGTCCCAGCTTATTGTAGCCCCTCGAGATTAAAGATACCGAGACAAAGTGACAAAATTTGTAATCGACGAGTGTTGGTGGTTTGGCACTCTGGCAATCAGACAAATAGACAAAAGGATCAAGGAATTTTGACAAAAGATAAGGAGACTAAATTGTTGTCAAATAATAAATAAAATTCGAGTTGGATAAAATTACGTGAGTACGACTATTTATATTTCACGTTTCCGAACAGATCTCTCTTCTGATTCTGTGCTTTACTTCCTTGGGTCTTTCCATTACCCTCCCTGTGGATGTCCATCTCTGTAGAGCTAGCTGTGATTAGACAAGTTATTAGGTCTTGAAAACTAATTGGCGCCCTAAATGATTTAATTAGACAAAGAGTATATAGAGCCTCGGCAGCCATTGACCCAGGCCGCGCCGAGTGTTAGCTTTATTTAGGTAAAATATTAAGAAATAAAATAAAGCTGTCTCATTTGGCGCCCAACGTGGGGCCGATGGAAATTAATTAATGTCAAAAATCAATTTATATTAAAGGATATCGTTGTAAATCGTATTGTCGTTAACGATATCGAGAAACATAATTGTCAAAGTAAAATTTTGTTAATTCATATCGTTGTAAATCGTATTGCCGTTAACGATATCGAAAATCAAAATTGTCAAAAGTAATTCTCGTTAATTTATATCGTTATAAATCGTATTGCCGTTAACGATATCGAAAATAAAAATTGTCAAAAAGTAATCCATGTTAATTTATATCGTTGTAAATCGTATCGCCGTTAACGATATTTAGAATCAAAATTGTCAAAGTAGAATTTTGTTAATTCATATCGTTGTAAATCGTATCGCCGTTAACGATATTTAGAATCAAAATTGTCAAAGTAAAATTTTGTTAATTCATATCGTTGTAAATCGTATTGCCGTTAACGATATCGAAAGAAAAAATTGTCAAAAAGTAATCCATGTTAATTTATATCGTTGTAAATCGTATCGCCGTTAACGATATTTAGAATCAAAATTGTCAAAGTATAATTTTGTTAATTCATATCGTTGTAAATCGTATTGCCGTTAACGATATCGAAAATCAAAATGGTCAAAAGTAATTCTCGTTAATTTATATCGTTATAAATCGCATTGTCGTCAACGATATCAAGAATAACAATAGTCAAAAGTTAATTTATGTTGAATTATATTGTTTAAATCGTATCGATATTAACGATTTCGAACCACTATAGTCAAAAATAATTTCAAGTTAACAAGTATCGGCGAGTCGAGTGTAGAAGCGTCGAGGACAGCGTGCGTTAACAATAGCGGGCTGATTTGCCGAACGCCGGCCGATGTAAACATAAACACAATCGAACGCTCAACGGGCAAGCGTTCACGGCTTTACTATCTTTCTATTTCTCTCATTATTCTTCACTCTACTCGACTTTATATTATATTACTGTGTTTACGCTTTAGTTACTATACTTATTATTCTACGTGTAACGTTATTGCATTACTTTTCTGTTGTCTATATTTCTGTATACTTTGAATGTGAAACTGTTACTTATTTATTTATAGTTATTTTGTTATTAACCAACATAATTTGGTCGTAATTTGTTTAGACGATTATCGGCATAATCACGAATTTCGTTGAAAACTAAATTGTCAAACATTACAATTATATAATATTACATAAGAAACTATAATATTATACAACGGGCTAGAAAATATTGCAATCCCAAGAGTTGCCAACGTAATCTTGGCAAGACGGGAAAAAAAAGATAATATGACATATTATGCTAACAATGTTTTTTTCACCTCCTAAAAGAGTTACTCGAAGAGGTTCAAAAGTAATGGAAACAAAAGTCAGTAATAAAAGTTCGTTAGATAAACAGTTTCGTCAATATCAGTGGGCGAAACGACTTCTACTTCGTCTGTTGAGGGAAACGCTTCAACCAAGAACATGTCTGAGGTTCACTTGCCGCCCCCACCCGGTGATGGTGCTCTAGCAGGACATTCGTCGGCCACTCAAAATATAGGCACGACAAAAACGACAAGACATAATGTTAGTATATCCTCCACGGGCTCAGTGCCTACTCATGGTTTTGTGCCTCTCGGCAGGGGAAGAGGATCGCGAACAACAACACCAAATCCGGGCGAAATGTCAAGGTTTTCGCCAGTAGAAACTACCATATCGCAATTGTCTCAAAGATTAGAGATAATCGAAACTCGATTAACGCGTATCGGAGTACTGGAGAGTAAACTAGACATACTAATCGGAAAATTAAATTCACTAGGTATTGACAAAAACCAAGAAGTAAACACGGTATTGCCAAGCCTGCCTCAGGGGTCTGGAATAATTGGAACTCGTCAACAAAATAACTTGACGAATAATAACGGCACGTCGCAAGGAGGAATAGTGCCCGAAGCTTTTGCCCCCTTCCTCCTACAAAACAACCAAGACGTACCGAGATTCAACGCATCGACTGAGAATGGACAAAACATGGAAGCTTCCTTAGGCTCAATTGATATAGAACTCCGACAGGTACGGTTCTCGAACGAAACATTACCGAACCAATGGGACACTTCACGATACAACGAGGACTCAAGACCACAATTTGACAATGTGAACAGTCAAAAGGTTCGGCAACCATCGACCGATCAATTCAACCGACAAAATAGTGGTCTTTTAGAAAACCAGGTCAAATTAACAGTAACACGGAAGACGCCTGATGGTGACTGGAGAACTGAAGAAAGCTACGTATCTAGTGTGGAATACCAACGGATGTTACAGAGGAAAAATCGACCGAAACGCGATCAACAACCACTCAGGAGGGGTGCACTGTCCTGGAGAAGCAGTGAGTCCAGCGATACCGATGAAGAAATACCACGCAGTTTTCATAACCCGCTGCCCAGGGAAAATTACCTTTCGACAAATTATCGAAACAATATTAACCGGTTTGCGAGTCCGTACCACAGAGATCTCGATTCGGCAATGAAGATCGGTCGAATAGTGTCAAATTGGAAAATCGTTTTCCCAAAGACTGAAAAAGATCCTGAACAATTCCTGCTGATATTGGAGGATCAGCTAAATGTGAGCGGTATTAAGAAAAACTTATTTGTACCTTGCTTGTCGAATATTTTCGAGGGTCCTTACCGATCATGGTATTTATTGAACAAACATCGTTGGCAAAAATGGAAAGATTTTACAAGAGCCTTCCGGTTCCAATGGGGAGTCAAAAAGGATGATGGGGTCCTTTTCCTAGAAGTACGTGATTTGACTCGGGAGAAGGGAGAATCGTTAGCGGAATTTGCTTGTCGCGCACGCCTCATCTTTGAGATGATGTACCATCCTCCACCTTTTCGCGAACAAATAAAACACATCTTGGTCAAATTTAATCCGCGTCTAGCTTTTGAAATACTTAACTTGCCAATCAACAACTACGACGAGCTCCTCCATTACCTGAATGAACGGAGTTATTTACAGCAAAGATCTATGGAATTGCAAAAGAGTTCGCGAGACAAGTACAAGACCGGGTTGAAGTATTTGCAAGATAACGCAGAAGAAGATGGCGATATTTTGACAACCGACAGCAAATGTAACGATGAACAGACAACCAAGTTAACCGCGGTACAACAAAACCCCAATCGCGTCGGAACCAAGTCGGCTCCCTCCAAGACTCTCGTCCATCAGAGAATCGAAAATAACCTCTCACGTTTTGACAAAACTAACAAGAAAACGACAAATTTTGCGAGAGACCAAACGTCAAGGTACACACCAGATCCAGCGAGAATGTTTTGCTACAATTGCGGCGATAAGGGACATTTGACTCGCTCCTGTAACACAGAACGAGAGGTCGTGTGCCATGTGTGCAAAATCAAAGGTCATACAAATAAAGATTGCCCAACAATGTCGGGAAACGAAAACAGCCCGCAGTAACGACCCTCCAGTTCACTGCTTTAGAGGGCAAGAAGAAGGGAAACCGAACCGAACTCAACATCCAAAAAATCAAATCATTGGACAAAGCGGATACATGCGTCAATGCAATACCACCACGCGAACAGCAGAAAACGACTACTCAATTAGATGTCATCACAGAGTTGTCCAGCGACTTGGAATCGACAGATGAAGAATTAGATCTGACGGAACCGACAATCTCAGGTGATCCTAGAGAAGAAATTGTCAGGCTGTCGACTCTCACCACTCGCGAAAATGTCGACGTCGACCCTCTCGGCTGGGAGGAAATCGTCGAAAGAACAATTCATGATCGGGTCGCATTGAGTGACATCAGTGATCAGGATTGGTACGACGTAAAACGCCAACTCGTTACCAAGGAACCAGCCCGATTCCCAGAGTGGAAAATCGAAAATGACGAATTATACTACCATAGACCAGATTATGCCAAACTGCTTATTAAGAACGAAAATTCGTGGAAAAGAGTGCTAAGATCGGATGAAGTCTCAGATGTCCTACGCGAAAATCATGCGACCCCACAGACCGGTCACTTAGATAGAGATAAAATCTTTGACCACATAAGACAAAATTACTACTGGCCAAGCATGACACGAGACATCAAAACATATGTGGAAGATTGTGATGCTTGTGTAAAAGTCAAATTCAATCAACACCCAGTGAAAGGACCATTAATGACGGGACCTCTCCTCGCGCCTTGGACGCAGTTATCGATCGACACAATTGGGCCTGTGACGCGATCAAAAAGAGGTAATATGTACGTAATCATGGTCCAGGACCTCTATACCAAATTTGTCGAATTGTTTCCAGTACGAAATCAGACTGGCAAAATCGTAGTTGGTATTTTAGATACGATATTCGACAAATGGGGGATCATCCCGGAATTAATAATCACAGACAATGGTACAGAGTATATCAACAAAGATGTTCGAGCACTTCTAACTGCGAAGAAAATTAACCATATCACCATGCCGTTAGCACACCCGCAAGCAAATCTGGTAGAACGCGTCAACAGGACATTGAAACATATGATCGCAGCGTTCATAAAGGACTCTCCGGTTGAATGGGATCGGAAATTGTCAAAACTCCAACTCGCCTACAATACCGTACCACATTCTGGTAGTAGAGTTTCACCTTTCTATTTGAACTACGCGCGGGAACCGAAGGTGAGCCCACGAAAGCGCCCCATGGACAAAAGTCAAATAATTACTGACGATCTGGTAAATAACTGGGTAAAAAGAATAGCTCAATTTGACGAATTAAGACATAAAGTAGATTGCCGTGTAAAAGTACAATCCAATAAACGTCTCGCCAAGATTAACTCAACTACGATCAATTAATTATGAATACGCCATATTGTTCTCTTGGCGGCATTACCGTTTTATTATTTTGTTCTATTCAATCAACGACGATCGACTTAAACATAAGTGCGACGCATTAGATTTTGACAACATAACTGTTTACTTGTGCCTCTTATGTTCATCGGCAAATACACCTCTTCATCATATCTTTGTGTCAATCCCATTATTTCTAAACGTACCTAAAGTGCAGAATCATTACGTTGAATCATATTGTACTCGGAGAGGTTTGTTCCGGCGTGAACTATAAATTCCGCGATTTGCGATACCACAATTGCAGCCACCAACCAACGCCAATGTCTTGCCTGTGACGTCAAGGTCTGGGAGGGAAGAGTGTGACAGGAGAATTTATATTTATAAGTCTTTCCTCGACGTCACACGCCAGACTTTCACCTCGAGGGCTAATTGCGCATTAAAGTAATATCTAAATAGCGTACAACGCATAAGACTGTGTGATTCTGCGACTTTTGTTAATTATGATTGAGATTATTTGTCAAAGATTGTAGCATCCCGAATCGTCAAAACCTCGGTTCAAAAGAACACACCATCGCCACGCGTCCCGACCGGACGGAAGGAACAGAAGTCGATAGCGCACGCGTCAAAGTATCGATTTTCCCACGAGTCCATTGAAGGGCCACATCGAGCGCGATCTATGACACTTCTCGATTCGTAGCGAACGAGCAAGGAGGTCAGCGCTCGAGGTGAAGGGTATCGTCCCAGCTTATTGTAGCCCCTCGAGATTAAAGATACCGAGACAAAGTGACAAAATTTGTAATCGACGAGTGTTGGTGGTTTGGCACTCTGGCAATCAGACAAATAGACAAAAGGATCAAGGAATTTTGACAAAAGATAAGGAGACTAAATTGTTGTCAAATAATAAATAAAATTCGAGTTGGATAAAATTACGTGAGTACGACTATTTATATTTCACGTTTCCGAACAGATCTCTCTTCTGATTCTGTGCTTTACTTCCTTGGGTCTTTCCATTACCCTCCCTGTGGATGTCCATCTCTGTAGAGCTAGCTGTGATTAGACAAGTTATTAGGTCTTGAAAACTAATTGGCGCCCTAAATGATTTAATTAGACAAAGAGTATATAGAGCCTCGGCAGCCATTGACCCAGGCCGCGCCGAGTGTTAGCTTTATTTAGGTAAAATATTAAGAAATAAAATAAAGCTGTCTCAATGTTTAAAGTATTGCAGTTAAATACACAATTGTTATAGACATTTGTATATTGATTCCAGACTGAGGTTTTCGATTTAATCGTATTAACAGGGACATTTCCCTTTACTTTTTCATCAATAGTTTGCAAGGATTCAACTCCAAACCTACTCATATCAAATAAAAATCCTTTGACTGCCACAATAAAATTCAATCTGTCAGTTTGACAGATGGTTGATGCGGCTAAATGATTTTTTGTTTTATATATATATAACCAACACGCAAAATTATCAAAAAATTATCAGTATAATACCGTGTAGCTTGCCCCACGTGACGTCGAATGGTGCAATTCCATTGGTCAAAATTTGGATGGGAAAAATAACCAATAATATTTTTTTTTCTCTCGATGTTGGTGTTGACGTTCAGTCAACTTTTCCTAACAATAAATAGTAGTAAATACGTTTTAATAAAATATTGATTCCTCTTAAAAAATCTTCTCTTGGACCAACAATTAATAATGATCACTTAAGGTAGTCTTTGTCATCCATACTAGTCAATTGACGCACTGTTCCGAAAATTCTGTAAATGCTAACATTTTTATATATCTACACATTCAATTTATCATAGTGAGAATAAAAACGTATTTGTAGATGCTTCGTAAACTTAAAAAACATAAATTGTATTAACTAAAATATCTCATCAGAGTCTCGCTTGAACGCGTAGTGGTATTGTATTATCACGAGGTCAGAGCTACATTTGGTCGTTTTAAAGGTAAATTTGTGACACAAAACAAACAAAAAGTAGGTAGAAAATCTAATTTTTGCGCCACGACTACAACCGCCACGAAAAATCGGGTCGCTGAAACCAAGGTTGAAACGGCGCCGGTTGACACTGGAGGTTATGTTGATTTCTATCATCGTCCGCTACATCCGATTATCCGTAACTTCTGAGTGGCGATGATGTGTTTGACGTTGGAATTACACCCAAATACTTCGATATCATCCCTTTTTTATATCTTATACGGAATCGTGACACTCTAAGGAATCCATAGCACATTTGATATTGTATAAAAGTTCAGTTTATACATGTTAATTTTCGTTCCGAAGTACAAAATCGTTTAGTTTCGCATAAGAGCCCGTGCGTAAGGATTCTTTTTTAAATATTTATTTTCTCGGTAATTTAGTCGATAACCCAGCTTGAAACTTTGCAATCGCATTTCGAAGGGTTTCAACTATTATATAAAAAAATGTTAAGTCTTAAAATTCAGGAAGGTTAATGCGCCTACCTTAACAGTCGTTAGATCTACTAACAATTTTTTTCAGAGTGAAAGATAATGACGTCAATCCCAAATTGGCAACTTCCTCGCATCTCTATAGAGAAATGGATAAGGCAAAGTCCAGTAGCACCCATAGAGTGGTCAAAGGGTATCATTAATTTCAATATAATATAGATAGAGGCAAGAGCGTGGCAAAATGGAGAGAAATCGGTGAGACCCGATTGATCTGTGGCGCACGGACGTCCCGGTGAGATAGTCGATCTCTAAGGCAGGCTCACGATTAGGAAGTGAGAGGAGGGGACACGATTTATAGATCTTCCTTTCGCCAGGGAACCTCACACGCTTTTATTGTGTGCTACGATACACAGAAACAGAAACACCTTTAGGGTCACCGGTTAAAAATAATTTCGGACCCTTTCACCAGGTCCATATATTTCTGAGAAATATTCCCCCCTTATTTAATGTGGGATTATGTGACACATGCCAACATTTTGATTTGCTGTCCTTCTTTCTATTCGACACTTACAATGACACCATGCACAACATTAATGATTTAATGTCTGACGACCGTCACTGGGTACAGACAAGAATGAGAAATAAGTTTCGAAACAGACGAGAGAAACACTGACGAAGCCTGAAATTTCTTGGTGTGGCAGACTTTATCGATTGGCCGAGCGGTCTGACGGGGCGTCTATGCAACTTCAGGCAACGGCTCGCTCGTACCTTCTTCGCTGTCTTTAGTTATACCTCACAAGATATACGCATAAATATAGATATATTCGGACTGTGCATTGGACGAAGTATTGTGTACAACCTAACTTCTTATAAGCTTCCCTACACCTTTGATTTTGTTAAAATCCTATTGAATCTATATGTCACTTTATAGGCTAAGTAAAAATCGTTTGTTTCCTTAAAATTGCAATCAACGAAATTGTAAAAGTGCTGATAACTGATAAGTGACAGCAATTTTTTTATAGTTACAGTCATTATTTTTATAGCTGAAAATATATTTTTATAATTATGAAAATTATTGAATAGTTAAAAATACATTTTTATAGCCGTGAGTAACAAAAATAGTCACATGGACTTCAAATTAACAACTTTCACTCAATAGTTACTCATGTAAATTTTTTTTTTTAATTGAGATTGCACGAATCACCATCATATCTGTCATCTTAAGGACAAACGAAATTTTTTTACACGACAACTCTTGTTGTTTTTAGATTACAATTTATAAACAAGGATCTTATAAAATGACGGGTGGGGGTCAAAATAGCGAATGGCTAAATAGCGAATTTCAAAATAAGGAATGTCTAAATATATTATGAAATTCTATGAAAGCTAAAAAATACTATGAAAAGCTATTTTAGCCATTCGCTATTTTGACTGCATTTCAATAAGATGGGAACTCTTAAGAGTGCAAAAAAATGAAAATGTTATAGTTTGTAACCTTCGCTTTGCTATAGACTAATAAGTTCCCCAAGAAAATAAATTATATATAGCATCTATATAAAAATTGTTGACATCTTCTCTCCAAAATTTCATTTCAATAAGATGGGTCGAAATATCGAATGGCTGAAATAGCGAATTTCAAAATGATGGCGATTCTGATTCAAACTGAAATTCGTTAATTTGGTCATTCGCTATTTTGATCCCCGCCCAAAATAACCATATGGGCTCATCTCCTTAAACATACCTTTTATATTGCCAAACTAAAAAGAACAAATAATACCTTCTAAAGGTTTTTAGAATTTTTGTGAAAAAGATATTGAACCCGAACTTTTGAACATGGATTTTTGGTTTTTTTTTCGCTGCAAAAATATAAATTCTATGAGTGATGCCCGTATTCACAAAATGATAGGACAAATTACAAAAAAAATTATAAAAATCTTTTACAATTAACAGAATGTTAAGTCGTTAATCTCGTAATAGTGAATCCTGTATTGATGATTTTCATAATAAGCGAAGATGACGAAACTAAACATAGGGATAAGAAACTCAACGAAGACTTGGATTTCCCTAAGGAGCTACCGAGGTGGAGGGGCTCGACGGGAAAATCGATACATCGGGGGAATGAGAAAGTAGCATATAAGAGAAGTAGAGGCCGAAGGTGCAGGAGAGGGAGGAGGAGGAGGAGGCACACACGATTACAGGAGTGACTCAGGCCCGTTTCCGCTCGGCGCCATGACGGATTTAAGTACTTCCGGTAGTGAGGGGATGGTGGCGGTCGCGACGAGGGTCGCGCGTGCGCGTGCGTCCGGTGTCGTTCGCTCTCTCCTTTTAGGGTTTATATCGCGCAGGGGGTCAATGCTACCGATTTTGATTTAGTTTCCATAAAAATAAGACAGATTTGGAAAAACAGAAATGACATCACATTCGTTGTTGTACATCCCACTAAACAGCATAGAAACAGCGTCTTATTTCGCCTTAAGGTGTCCGAGTAAAAAAATGATTCCCAATTAGTTGTACTTTTTCCCCAGTCGACTATTAAATTTCAATTAAATCTATGCTTTGAGGAGTGGAGCAAAAGATTTTTCTGTTAATACGAAAACCAGTTAGGTTAACCGGTTATCTTGGAAACCAGATTCTGGCTTTTTTAACTTTATGTTGATTTCTCGATGATGTCCTATTTTCTTTGTAATATCCATTCTATGCTAGTTTGGAGGAGGGATTTTTTAAAAAAAGGGCCTTATGTCAAATTTGTGAACTTTACAATACGTCAAAATAACGTTGGCATTTGAAGAGATGTAACTCCTAAAGTTTTAACTTTAGAGAAATTTCTCCGGTTAACCAGTGTAGAATGATGTTGTAAAGAAAATAAGATATCATGAAGAGTAATCCTATGATCTGAAAATTTTTAAAAAGCCTTAATCTGGTATACGAAGGAACCGGTGTTGACCGGTTGGAACTGGCTTTTATATATTGCCAGAAAAATCCTTCGCTTTATTCCTCGAAGGATAGGTTCAATTAAATTTTACCAATCGACTGGAGAAAAAAATGATGCCTACCAAAGATAATTTTTATTTAGCACCCTTAAAAAAAATTGCTCTGCCGCGATTTCGTAATTTACTTCATGTTTATTGTTTGTGTTTGGAGTATTGCGATATTTTTAGATATTTTTCCTTGCAAAGCGGAATAGAAACATAAAAGTACGAGGTACTTGGCCGAAGGGTTCACAGTTAAGCTGTGGGGGATGAAAGAGGAAGAGGAAGTGGGAGAAGCCGCATAATTACGTGGCTGCGGATCCGTGGCACGCGCTAACGCCACCGCCATCTATTTCGGCGGCAATTATCTTATAGATATAGCATACAGGTAGCTCAGTCGACGCGCGGCATAGTAAAAGAGGAGGTGAAGGAGAAGGATCGATAAATCATCCTCGGGCAGTAGCCTGGAACCGATCGAACAGACGGACGTAGTTCCGAAATTCCAAATGCGCTTTAGTAGTAACAAACGCGGTTCTGCAATTAGCATCTTTACATTTTTTTTATATCCATTAAATACAAAATATAAAAACACGTGACCACGCGTGACACTGAGACACAAACTCGTTTACATGAATTAAAGCGTTACCTCTGTAATTTTTACAGTGTTAATGCAACTGATAAAGGTTAAACTTTACACTGCCTAACTGCGTAGTGTTTGACGATGTAGAGTTTGATGATGTAGAGTTTGATGATGTAGAGTTTGATGATGTAGAGTTTGATGATGTAGGGTTTGATGATGTAGAGTTTGATGGTGTAGAGTTTGATGATGTAGAGTTTGATGATGTAGAGTCTGATGATGTAGAGTTTCATGATGTAGAGTTTCATGATGTAGAGTTTCATGATGTAGAGTTTGATAATGTAGAGCTTGATGATGTAGAGTCTGACGATGTAGAGTTTGACGATGTAGAGTTTGACGATGTAGAGTTTGACGATGTAGAGTTTGACGATGTAGAGTTTGACGATGTAGAATTTGACGATGTAGAATTTGACGATGTAGAGTTTGACGATGTAGAGTTTGACGATGTAGAGTTTGACGATGCAGAATTTGACGATGTAGAGTTCGACCATGTAGAATTGGACGATGTAGAGTTTGACGATGTAGAGTTTAACGATGTAGAGTTGGACGATGTAAAGTCTGACAATGTAGAGTTTGATGATGTAGAGTTTGATGTTGTAAATTTGATGATGTAGAGTTTGACCATGTAGAATATGACAATCGCAGAGAATAACAAGTGTAGAGTTTTAAGCCTGCAACTTGTGTGCCGACACTGAAAGATTAAGTCCGTGAGAGAGAGAAAATAATATTGTGCTCAATTCGAATAATCGGATCTCCGCTGGCGGAGGAGATATCCTTCTCGATTCACTCTAATCTCCGATCTCGATATACCCCGGCATCTCTTAACGATTATACAAAAAAAAAATACCGAACCGAGAGAGATCGGGAAAGAGGCTTGTTTTCACTCTCAACGAATCTAACACCGTTAATCCGGCATAAAGTCCGGGGCGTTGTGGAGATGCTCGAGCCCTGTTACAGCCTCTTACATATAGGATAACTCGGAGAATGACGTAGAGCCGCCAGTGGAACGCAACTCTCCACTGCCCTCTTACGGTACGCTGTCATCTTTGAGATACGCGAACGTAGACTCGGAGCTTGTACAATAACAAGTTACGCTTCGCACACTCGCGCTTTTTCAAAGCTGTATTAAACACTATCTCCGATATGGAAAGACACAATATGTGTGTCCAGCATCGAGCACCGACGACGCTGCGCGCTGCCACTTCTTCTTCTTCTTCTTCTTCTTCTTCGTCTTCCGTAGCTTCGGGGTGGTCCCACAAGAGGTGCCCGCGGAACGCGATAGTTGTTACCTTACACCTCTACGGGGCGCGCGCGCGCCAACGATGCGGTGCGCACCGCCACGACGCGATATTATACGCACCACCAATACGCATCAACTTGGCATCGCGCCGTCGTAAATACACCGGCAAAGACATAGGGGCTCGTTATTATGATGCTAATGAGCGGCCACGCGAATTCCCTACACTGACCCCCCCGGTGTCGCAGAGATTCACGAGACGCCCGATCCACCGGCAGCACTACCAGCAGCAGCACCAACGCACGGGACACATTGCGCGATTCTCTGCCCTGCGCGCCGACTCTTCGGAGACACACGATGAGACAGGCCGACATTTCCCTCTTCTCTTGCTTCGTGCTTATTCCCAAGATCGACGATACTTACAGCGTCACTATGTCACATGGAGAGTAGAGTATGGTAATGGTGATTATATTTAGTGTGGCTGTCCAATAATATTCTGGCACTCTGACGTATGACCCTCAAGCAGCTACATAAGTAGGAGAGAGTTTTTTCGATTTGTTTTACTCTCACCATAATAGCGTTAATATTATGCGTTGCATTTGTCATTTGTAATTTTTTCTAACTGTTATAGTCTTATAATCCACCCGTGGGGTAAAGTGCTACATCCTTAACTCTTTAACTGTCAATCCATCATATTTGATACGTTTGAGAAATTAATATTTGTTACAACATCTGTTTATAATCCTCATTCGAAAACAAATAGAGGAATTGACGAGTTCCATTAAGAATGCACTATTCTAATTTCAATTGTCACTTTTCCATTATATTGATTTTGAAAGTTGTCCAAGATTTAAGAAATGTTTGTTTTTAACAACAAAGGGGCGTAGCTATTAAAAGTTAAGAAATTCTCTCCGTGTGAAGTTTCCTGAACTTTGCCAGATGATGGCATGAAATAATTATGTTTAAAGCCTCAGTGGTAGATGCAATGCGCTGTCAGCCTCGTCACATCGTATTTGGATATTTTTCAGATTTCTCGGTGTAAGTATTGCAAAGGCATAGTCCTTCCGAGCTAAGGTATCTGTGCGAAAGGGACAGAGAAAGAGATTTTGCGCATCGATCGTCTCAACGCGTTGCTTTCGCTGCGTTAGGGGAAATTCGACACCAAGGAATCTATTTGACACCGGATACCACAGGTGGATTAAAAGCGCGAGAGAGCGAGAGCAAGAGCAAAGAGTGGAACTACTCGCATCTGATCTCGAGCAATATTGGTCTCATACGTGTATCTCACGCGGGTCGCGCCCGCGATATTCGCCGTTGGGGTGAAAGAAATAGATAGATCTCAGAGAAAGTTATGCATACAGCGCAGACCAAGAAAAAACCGTCAAAAAAAAATGGCGTCACCATAACCATCGGTTTAACTTATGAGACGAGTTATCACCATTACCGTGAGGTTAAGTTACCGGATGACTTGTCACTATCACCGTGGGGTTTAACTGAGGGGGAAGCTGTCACCATCACCGTGACACTTAACTTATGAGACGATTTGTCACTGTGAGGTTAAATTACAGGAGGACTTGTCACTATCACCGTGAGGTTAAGTTACAGGACGACTTGTCACTACTACCGTGAGGTTCAACTGAGAGGGAAGCTTTCACCATCACCATGACGCTTAACTTATGAGACTAGTTGTCACCATCACCGTGAGGTTAAGTTACAGGACTACACGTCACTATCACCGTCAGGTTCAATTGAGAGGAAAGCTGTCACAATCACCGTGACGCTTAACTTATGAGACGATTTGTCGTTGTGAGATTAAATTACAGGAGGACTTATCACTATCACCGTGAGGTTAAGTTACAGAACGACTTGTCACTATTACCGTGAGGTTAAGTTACGGGACAACTTATAACTATTATTGTGAGCTTCAACTGAGAGGGAAGCTGTCACCATCACCATGACGCTTAACTTATGAGACGAGTTGTCACCATCACCGTGAGGTTAAATTACAGAACGACTTATCATTATCACCGTGACGTTAAGTTATAGGCCGTCTTGTCACTATCATCGTGTGGTTTAACTGAGGGGGAATCTGTCACCATCACCGTAACGCTTGACTTATGAGACGAGTTGTCACCATCATCGTGTGGTTAAATTACAGAATGACTTATCATTATCGCCGTGACGTTGAGTTATAGACCGACTTGATACTATCACTGTGTGGTTTAACTGAGGGGGAATCTGTCACCATCACCGTGTCGCTTAACTTATGAAACGATTTGTCACTATCACCGTGATGCTTAAATTCGGGGGGGGGCGGGGGCACCACTACCGTGTGATTAATTTGTGTGTGAAGATTGTCACCATCACTGTGGGCTTAATTTGTGTGTAGTGATTGTCACCAACACCAAGAATTTGATTTGCGTATGGAAATTGTCACCCTCAACGTGAGACTTAACTGATTCGAGCAGTTGTCACCATCACCATGACACTTATCTTATCACGTGAATTCTTCCCGTCATCGTTTGACTTAACTGATGGGATGCTGTCATCTTCGCGGTGACATTTAACTTTCAGAGCAAGTTATCATTCTGAGGCTTAACTTGTAGGGGGTTCTCAACAGTGTCGAGGCCTCAATTTGTGTGTGTATGTGTGTGAAAGGGGGAAGAGGTATGGTCACCAATCACCATAAGACTTTCCTTATCGGGGGTGATAAGGTAAACGGCCCTGTTTCTGACGCTGGTCCGGTTCCTGACGCGCTACTTTAGCATAGGCCCTTCCCCCACCATTCCAGAAACAGCCAATAGTACTTCGTAAATTGAGGCGTCACAAAACGGCGGCACTCGTTAGGTCCTCGTTTACCCTATGGTTGCATGGACAGCGTGAGAGGGTTGCCTTACATCGTCACAAACTGGGCCGTTTACCTTACAGACAAACGAACAAGCAACTTTCCAAAATATATTTTAAATTAATGGGTGAGACCACTTTTCTCGATGTTTTCGACAACTTCGGGTGACATTAAAATCACGATAAACATTCCCTTAACAAATAGAAAACTTTGTGAATGAGAAAGCGAAAGGGAAAAAGAAAATAGTCGAAAACACAGCGAAAGAAACCCGCTACTGGGTTCGCTTACGTATCGTATTAATTAGCGGGATTTCGAGGGCTCCGTGACGTCAGCTCGTACGCGCGCCCCCTCAGCGCTCACCTCGCCGCGTCTCTTCACCCTCTCCACTCTCACCGACTTCACCTTTCACCCTCGCTGGCTAATTACGCCCTGATTTATGCCCGCGATAACGGGCAACCACCCTTCTCGTCAGCCAGCGAACCCCCCGGTAGACCTGAATTCACGACTTGTTATATACACATCCACTATTACATACGCGAAAAAGAATAGACGAAAAGCAGAAGAAAAAAAATTAGCTCAAGTCTGGTGAAATATTTAGATCACCGGCAAAGCGATCGGCTTAAGTCTCCTCATCGACGCAGCCGATTCGTACAGAAAATACGTAGTGCCTATAGTGCTACCCGTAAATCTCGTCGTTTGTTTGAATTTAATGGAACGCTTGGACCTCTTACCTCGCCCCTCTCCCGATATACACCTTTGCGAAATAAATTATCCTTGCCCCAGCCATTTGCAGTAAATCAGACGAGGAGGAGAGTACTTGAAGCCGAGCTCTCAGCTCGATATTTAATTACGTTTATTTCCGCGGACCGTTCCGACGTCCAACGCTCGCCGTTCAACTCATTTCTTTACTTTTTATATTTATTTTTTTTATTTTTTATCATTCTACCTTCCTCTCAAAAGAGCCGATGGTACATTGGATCATTACACATCTCGTTAAAAGAGACTTTAGTACAAGTTTATAACCGATCACATATATAGACAATTTAAACTGAAAATTCGCGATCTTACATTATGATTATTGTGACGAATCGAAAACGAATTACCTTATAATGCGATAAACACGTGCGAAGAAATTCCTTTAAATTGAAAATCCTATTGGATGCTCAAGGGATGAAGCGATATTCAATTATTCTATTTTGCCTGAACTTAAAAATATTTCCAACTGAACGTTGGCAGAAAGAAAAGATGTTATTTCAACTTTACGTCTGATTATTACAAGTACATATGAGATTAAAATAATGGAATATCTTCCACGTCATCTTCCATTTACTTCATTGTCTTTTCTATTACGTATTACTTTTTTTAAAAGTTTTTACTTAATGATACATACATTTTATTAAAAATAGTGTTTTTTCCGCAAAAAACGTACATAAACTCCCATATAAAATCACCGAGTTCTAATATTGAACATTGTAACAGAAAACCCTTTTTTTCAATATAATTTTTCCATATTTTCGTTCAAAATTGAATCTCCATTTACAATTTTTCAATATTTCGATATTACATTTTTTACATAATCAGAAAATTGTTCCTAACAATCAAGAATATGGCATTTTTTATGAAATTCGTTGTAAAAAAAAACTCGATTCAAAAACTACACTTTTTTGCCTGAAACCGGTTCATCGCTCTCTTAACAGTTGCCGGGCCTGAACCAACAAAAAAAAACAAGTCTCATGGACTAAAATGATTTGTCACATAATAGCAATTTTCAGAGTACCACAAAAACAAAATTTTTTTCAGGCCTGAGAAAAAATAAATAAATATAAAAATTGTCAAGTGATGGAAAAATGATTTGTTGTCACTAAATAATATCCAGGCCTACCACGATTTCTTTGATTGTACTTTCGACGAATGTCGGTGAAAAAACGGCGTATGATTGGCCGGTGGTCATCCGTTTTCACGATCAAGGACTCCCCGAGACGCCCGCCAGCATGAGGGGCTCCGATTATTCGCATCTTTTTTTACCCTCTTCCCTCCGCGCTTAATAAAGCCGTGCTATAGTTTATAACCACTCGTAAATAACAATTAGCGCAAGCGCTGTAAAAATGGCGCTCTCGTGCATTATTTATCGTCCTGAAACGCGCTCTCTATCCCCTCGTCCTCTTATACTCTGTGCACTCTGTGGTAACTAACAAACTAACTGCGAGATTAATAGCTCGGGACGGGCGCTGGGTAAACTTGTAAAGTAATGATTACCCTTGGCCGCCTGATGCGACTTCATTTGCACCCGGGGACCCCAACGATCCTCATCCTGCGGCCGAGTGTCGTAAAAAAATAAAAAATAAAAATAAAAATAAAAAAAAAAACAAATAAAAGAGAAAGCGAAAAAGTTATTTCCTCATCTCAGGTCACTCGACTGACCTTCCGCAAAAGAAATCCATATTTTATAAATTGGCCGTCCGATTACGTGGATTGTAACAAATAAAAATCGATGGGTAAGGCAGAATGTTTGCAATACAAAATCCCGTAACAGCAATAAAGTTGCAGCGACGAGAAATGGCGGCGATATAATATATATGTAGATTTGTACTACAGGTTATACAGCGTCTATGCGTCTTCCGTATTTTGTCAAGCTCGTTTGCTACGCTCATCCTCCGTATTTTAGCACTCTGAAAAATGATAGCGATACATTCTAGTTAGATACGAATGGAAAAAGAGAGAATTAAGATATCGACCGCGAGAGGAGAAGCTAAACGGTTCCGCCACGGGGCCGAAGGGGAATGGAAATGTATAAAAAGTATTGGGCGGCAACGATGTTTCTCTCTCATTTTCGAATAGTCTTCGAAAATAAATTAAGCAATATCGTTTTATTAAAATACTGTGTAAAACGAATACTTAAGAAAATCTTGCGATGCAGTTTAAGGCGTGCTTGTTTTTATTTTTATTTATAATTCAAAGTCACATTTTTTTAATCGACTTTAAAAAAAAATGGTGAATCATTAATTTTTGCCTAAAAAGTAAAATTCTCTAAAGATCACGAATTGTTTTGAATGTCTCCAGTCATATCGCGAAAAATGAAAATAAGTGATGTTTAACTTAATTTCGAGAGGAAGTATTGCAATTGACTTTTAAGAAGAAAAAACGTTAATTATTACAATCTTGAGCGAATCAAATAAACTAAAAATTGAAAGTGAAATGAAAGTTTAAGTTGCATTAATGAAGCATGTTAATTTGAAATGTAGTGTTTTCCTTTGATCAATACTGTCTGATCAGACTATAGGAATTTCCGTTTTAAGCTATTACACAGTAATAATAGATAAAATTGTGATACAAGTTACTGTATAATTAAAAATTTACCACAAAAGTGTTTGAAATAGAAATTTATTCAGTCTTCAAGTTGATTTAAACGAACTGTGCAATTCTAATTGTACGGTAAACTCGAATTCAAATAAATATTTATCCTGTTGAATTAGCATACGAAAGTTTTATTTTTTCAATCCATTTCGCGTAATATTTTTAATTATATTCTAAAATTTCATACGTGCACTAACAAATTAATATAATTTGTATGCTATTTAGATTACTAGATCCCCTTAATGAACCGTAAATCGTATTCTTGCATAATACTTTCCAGAGTTGTAAATCCCCATTAATTCACGAGATATAGTTTACAGTACAATTTGTTTTGTAATTATGATTTCATAATAATAATATGTAGTGATTATAAAATAGAGTGTAAACATTTGAATAGTTGAAAAAAATACTAATTTTTGGTATAATATTGCAAGAAATAGTGGAAAAAATGGAAAAAATAAGTAATGCATTACTTATTTTTTCCATTTTTTCAACAGGTTTACCGTGAATTTTTATTGAAAAATAATAATTTTTGCAGCCATTTCAAAGTTTAATCATCGTATTACCATCGCTACATGTTATTATTATAAAATCATAATTATAGAGCTGATCGTATCATCATTATTATTTCTATAAGTATTAGGCATTTACAACTCTGATACTGTCATGTTATTATATTAGATTCTCAATTAAGGATTGCCCATCAAATTTTCCATAGAATGAATATGGCGATATTACTTGACGTTTGATTTTCCGACAATTTCGTTATTTCTGTCGCCGTTTGCGGCCAAGAGGGAAATGAGACCAAGAATCGCAATTACCGCGCGTATTATAGTGCACTAAGAGTTAGAGGCGCGCGTTTAAGCCGAGAGCATCGAGGGAGGAAGGTAGAAGGGAGAAAAAGGAAGAGTCACGCAAAGTCCCAAGGGTAAAGGGACGTATCTGTCTCTTGGTATATACCGAGCAACCATTTAACCTCGTGCTATCGTTGTATTATACTATGGGGCCTGCGCATGAGGTGTACAGTGTTACACCACCGTGTGATATGTGTCGCGGGGCTTGCGCTGATGGTATATAGCTGTCGGTTGGAGGCAGAGAGCGAGTTGGACCTTGGACGATGCCCACGACCCTTGAGCGTCGCCAGTCGAGTCCGCGACCGGCCGATCGGCGCAATATGATCTTCCGCGTGGATTGGAACGCGAGAGGGAACGAGAACGCACGCGTACATACATTCATGTAGCTATATATATGCTATATATATGCACACACATTTGCGGGTTTAATACAGCAACAAGTATAGGTACAGGTACGTCCTCGAGCGACGTACGAGCTGGCTCCTGATTTTATCGAATTTAATTAGCGGATGAAGCTCGCGCGGCCCCGCGATGGCGGCCGTACCGACGGCCAACCCCACTACATCTACGTGCGTAGGATATGTATATATATATTCATATAATTGTATATTATGGTTGGCCCCCTCTTTGAAGGTGTCCTCATGAGCTACATCAGCGAGACGCGACTCTTCAAAAATTAGGGTAAACTCGCATTTCTTACTCCTGCAGGGCAAAAAAGCGGGAGTACACGGGTGGGGGTCAAAATAGCGAATGACCAAAATATCGAAAGGTTAAAATAGCGAATTTCAAAATAAGGAACGTCCGAGTCTAGAATAACCGTCATTGTAAAATTCGCTATTTCAGCCAATCGCTATTTTGACCCCCATCTTATTAAAATGCAATCAAAATAGCGAATGGTCAAAATAACAAATGACTAAAATAGCGAATTTCATCATGATGGCCATTCTATATTTATACGATCTTTATTTAGAAATTTGCTATTATAGCCATTCGTTGTTTTGGTCATTCGCTATTTTGATTCCCACCGGAGTACACGGAGAGAAAAAGTTTGCTTGATTCAAAGAAATTTCATAAAAATCCTAACCTACGCTGAAAAAAAATGTCATTGATTCAATAAATCCATCGTTTGCGAGCTGCCAAGAACAAGCATTATAAACTTAATTTGAATTCTAATTCCTCCAATTCCATACGAGATCGAAACAATAACATTAAAATAAGCAAAATGATATTTTATTATTTCAATGTTAAATGGGATTGAACGAATAAGAACTAGAGTTAATTCAAAGATACTTCTTTTGGCAGCCCGCAAACGATGGATTTATTGAATCAATGACTTTTTTTTCAGTGTATGAAATAATTTTCTGGAATCAATGAAATAATATACTTAAGGGGATGCTGCAGTAGATTTTATTACCGACTTTGATCGGTAAAAACAGCCTTTTTCGTAGCTTTGGTTATTTTTCGTTAATATCCCACATAGAAAAATATATATGTAACATATATGTTCAATATATGGCGCCAAAAAGTTCTATATGCTGCATATATGTGTGCAAAAATATATGCAAAATATATGAGACATATATATGGACAATATGTAAAATATATTTCATATACGTTTAGCGCCAAAAAGTTCTATATGTCGAATATATCGTTCATATATTTCTATTTCCATGTGGGATGCTACGCACATGCTTCAAATTGCACACGATTGTAATATCAACGTAAACGAGTGGACGTACATTCGAATATTGGGTGAAAACTTACAATAAATGAAAAAAATCGTATATTACTAAACCTCCCGAAATCAAAATGGCCGCCAAGGTTTGACAACATCACCTGTATGGTAAGATATAAAAGATTCTGGAATTCACATACGTTAACCTCGAATGTACGTCCATTCTTTAACGTTCTCTGAATATTCCACGAGCGTCGTAAAGTCAATTACACAAAAGGAATCCACGCAAAATCCAGACTACGTTCACGTAGTCTGTCCGCGATCAGAGTGGGTCAAGAAGAGCGCGAATGAAGTTTCCCGATTAGAACACAAGTGGCGCCGATGTAGTCTGTTTTCTTTTGGCAAAAGCTCTGCGCCTTTCCAACGCGACCGTAGTATACACTATACATGGATTTGGCTAGTGTATTTGACATTCTGATTGTTTTCGAATATTTAGAAATCATCGCAGAATTGACGTTCGGTCTGATTTTACATATCTAATTTCCAGAAACAATTAAATCTTACGGCAAAGGTCAGCTGACATATCGTGTGCGGCCATATTGCTTTTCGGGAGATTCAGTATCTTTTGCCAAAAGTAAACAGCCACCTGTGTCCTGATTGGAAAGCTTACCAACCAAAGTCGGCATAAAAATCTACTCCAGCATGCCCTTAAGCTAATGTTATATTTTCTTTGAATGATCAGAAATTCAATGAAATCTTGTGACATTGAAATAATGAAAATTTTCCTTAAACCAAGGATCCGTTTTTCATCGATTTCAAATAAATCATCTTCGAGACACTAAAAGATAAACGGGTTCTATAAAATGGTATGTCGCTTAAGGAATGAAAGCAGGGCAAAGGTTGTTTTTAAACAATTGTTCCCTTGCAGTGCTAGATACAATAAGGTTATAGAAATAATTTATTTCAATAAACGCCGACCCATTTTTGTCGACTTTTCGCGACTAATGACACAACGCGACTGAAGCGATCTGTTTCTTTGAATCAATGAAACCCTTTCTTTGAAATGCAAATGCACCGTTTTATTGAAAGCAAACAAACATTTCCTTAAAGTCAATGAAAAAAAAATTAAGTTCACCCATTTCTTTGGACTCACATGGAAATAGAAATATATATTCATGATATATTCGACATATAGAACTTTTTGGCGCCAAATGTATATGAAATATATTTTCCATGCAGAATATATGCAGTATATAGAACTATTTGGCACCATATATTTAACATATATATTTTTCTAGGTGGGTATAATGAAGTACAATGTTCTGTAAAACCGTTCAAGATGTCTTAACAAAACTTGGTACAAAGGTTCTGTGCACTGGTTCACATGTTTTTTTTTCATCGATTGTATGTACTAGGTGCAATTTTCGAAAGATATAAGCGTTTACAGAAAGAGCCCGTTCGTATATATCAAAACACCACAAGATGGCCGTCATTATTGCGTATTCTGTAACTTACTTCGCAGTGCTTATAGTGAAGTGTTGGAATTACTTTAAAAACGATGAAACGAAAATAATTTTATAAAAATTAAAAAATTCTCAACTGAAAAAGTGAGTGTAATTAATAAACAAATATTTACACTTAAGTCAAACTTTTATTCAACCTTGAGTTTAACCTTAAATTTAAACTTGAGCTCAATCTTAAGTTCAAACTGAAGTATGAACTAAAGTTACAAATGAAGCTATAATATCCTGACATGATACAGCATTTTAACAACAATTATTATGAATATAAATACATTTCTGAAACAAAGTAAACAAATATCGTAAGTTCGAAAATAATGACATGGTTACAATTCTGATCCTGCGCCGTAAATATCGTTACAATGTGAAAATCTTATATACATTTCACGTTACACAGATTAATAGTCTTATTGAGGTTGGACCTACTTGGTATGCCGAATATAAGTGAGTTGCTGGCTCGTTCTTTAAATTGTAGTCGTTGCCAAAAGCGGAACTTTAAAGGGCCCGTTTGTTGGCTCAAACGGCGAAGGCTCAAGAAATCGTAAAAATGCTCATGAATGGCCGCAAGTATTTTCACTTGAGTGAAGTACAAGCTAAATTCGTCACTCGTGTTGGCACTTGCGTGTATCTCTTTATATTATAAAAAGATCTCGCCGCTGCCTCCGCCGCCGCCTCCGTCGTGTCAAGAATCGAGGGACTTAGAAAAATTTCGGGGGTCTTTCCCATACTTCCTAGAGGTCCTTCCCTTACTTACTGGAGGTCTTTCCCATACTTCCCGGGACTCTTTCCCATACTTCCTGGAGGTCTTTCCCGTTCTTCCCAGAGGTTTTTCCCATACTTCCCAGGGGTCTTTCCCATACTTCCTGCAGGTCTTTCTCATACTTCCCAGGAGTCTTTCCCATACTTCCCAGGGATCTTTCCCATACTTCCCGGGAGTCTTTCCCATACTTCCTGCAGGTCTTTCTCATACTTCCTGCAGGTCTTTCTCATACTTCCCAGGAGTCTTTCCCATACTTCGTGGATGTCTTTCGCATACTTCCCACGGATCTTTCCCATACTTCCCAGGGATCTTTCCCATACTTCCCAGGGATCTTTCCCATAATTCACGGGAGTCTTTCCCATACTTCCTGGAGGTCTTTCCCATACATCCTAAGGAGTCTTTCCCATACTTCCTGGAGGTCTTTCTCATACATCCCAAGGAGTCTTTCCCATACTTCCTCGAGGTCTTTCTCATACTTCCCGGGAGTCTTTCCGATACTTCCTAGAGGTCTTTCCCATACTTCCACTTCCACATACATATTCATATTCATATTCCACACATTCCACATATTCCACATATTCCACAGATTGCGAGCACGCGAGCCACAATAATATCCTAGTTACTATATGAAATTCACAGTAGTACGGCCAAGTGACGGCATTTCTTGTAGTTATTGCAAAGTGGTCATCACATCAACTCCAAAACTCTTCAAATTTCATCTGAGCCAGCAAATTCATTGTGCTCCTGAAGAATATTTACTTAAATTCGTACGCAAGTTCCTTTTTGAAGGATCTTAACAATAACATAATTTTTCAAAATTGATTAGTGGACCACGTAATGTTCAAATTAATATCACTTTAAATCTTCACTACTGATTAATTTTATTAGCTGTCCTTCTTTTTTTCAATACTTCAATTTTCCATGAAAATACTTCGCTTAGGAATATTATTGAAGAATGATTATTTCTTTATACTTTCGGAAATTGAGATTTCAATTTCATCTTCAAATGCCGAGTAAAATTTTTAATAATTTACCGCTGATTCTCATCAATAAAATAATACTCCATGGATAAATTTAAAGGTGTTTTAAAAAGTCTACGACAATTTTACGTACAAAAAAATCCTTCTGTTGCAAGTTTCACAATTTAATTTTCGTAAATTCGCAAATCACCCATAATAACATACCGGAAAAACTTAATTGATCAACCTTAATTTCAAACAAAATAAGACCGAGATTCCTTTTTTACTTCTGTCGTAAATAAAAATCCTGTATCAACTTCTATTCGTCGGTTGTCCATTTAAAATGTAACCTAAAAATGATAAAAAATTTGGCCAAGGGCATTATAATTATCTTAATTAGACGAATGCTTCGATAATTGTCACAGCACGTGATCTAAACACTATGACTATCTCAGTTTCTCGAAAGTATGTAACGTGCGTCTGGCGTTGCGTCGGTGAACGCCAAGTCGGTCGGGAAACGTCGAGCAGAAGACTGCGCACGACCACCGCGATAGCGGGGCTAATGGAAGCGCAGATTAATCTTGCAAATTTAATGCCCACAGGCTTTAACGACACGCTCGTACGTCTCGCGCGCGAGCGCGACTGTCTGCTTGCTGCGTGGCGGCGCCCATGAGCATCCATAGCTATGTCTCTGCGTCACAAACTCTCGGTCAATTCTACGGCGACTATCCAGCTCAAAGTTGTTTGAGCTACGACCTCTGCGTCCCGAAATTTTCATTCTTTTGTCGTGCACGTCCAAAAAATTTAATTCGTTTATGAGATAGACTCATTACGTAGATTGGAAGGTAAAGAACGTAAAAAAAGAAAGAGAGAAACGGTTGAAACTGAGTGAGTTGAAGATAGGGTGCAGCGGGTGGGAGGGAACGAGTGATGAATGACGATGTCGTGTCGCGAGGCGGTACGGCGAGCCACGAGCACGTGCGTTCTCCTTGCCATCGTCCCGCGGTCAAGGGGCGAGGGTATTCTCCCGACAGCTGGGCCATACTATGTTGACTGCGAGAGGCAGTCAATGTAGAACGCGACTTGGAACAAATTCAGATATGCTTACTTATATATAGCTTCACTATAATGTTAACACGGTTTTATCTTTTGGGCTCTGTGTGGATCAGAGCTTGCCGAAATTGTCATTTAATCTGTCGTGGAAATATTAATACATGTTGGTTGGGAGAACCCAGGACTTGGATGAATGTGCGCCAGTTTATTAGTTGCTTTGATGAACTGAGTTATTGGTTAATATAACAAAATTATTGGTTCACACAGACAAGTTCCCCATAAGACAAGTTCTCTATTAGACGAACAACTTCTCTATAAGGCAGCCAAGTTTGCCATAAGACAGCAAAGTTCTCTATAAGACCAACAACTTCTGAATAAGGCGATAAACTTCTCTGTAAGACAGCCAAGTTCTCTATAAAACAGCTACGTTCTCTATAAGATAGCCAAGTTTTCTATGAGATAGTCAAGTTCTTTATAAAACAATCAAGTTCTCCATAAGGTAGCCAATTTCTCTAGAAAATAGTCAAGTTCTCTAGAAGATAGCCAAGTTCGCTATAAGACAATCAAACTTTGTATAAAACATCAAGTTTACTAGAAAAGTTGATGTTTCAATCAAAAACTTGGTCGTGTTAACCATTAACTTAGTTTGTTTAACCAATTAATCAGCTAGAACATATTTAACTAAGACATATTTAACAGCAGTCAATGTAGAACGCGAGTTGGAACCAATTCAGACATGCTTACTTTTATATAGCTTCACTATAATGTTAACACGGTTTTATCTTTTGGGCTCTGTGTAGATCAGAGCTAGCCGAAATTGTCATTTAATCTGTAGTAGAAATATTAATACATGTTGGTTGGGAGAACCCAGGGCTTGGATGAATGTGCGCCAGGTTATTAGTTGCTTTGATGAACTGAGTTATTGGTTAATATAACAAAATTATTGGTTCACACAAACAAGTTCCCCATAAGACAAGTTCTCTATCAGACAATCAAGTTCTCTATTAGACGAACAACTACTCTATAAGCCACCCAAGTTTGCCATAAGACAACAAAGTTCTCTATAAGATCAACAACTTCTGAATAAGACGATAAACTTCTCTGTAAGACAGCCAAGTTTTCTATGAGATAGTCAAGTTCTTTATAAAACAATCAACTTCTACATAAGGTAGCCAATTTCTCTAGAAAATAGTCAAGTTCCCTAGAAGGTAGCCAAGTTCTCTATAAGTTCTCTATAAGTTTTCTTAAAATTGTAAATTTTGTAAAAATTGCTAAACCATTTAAGTAAAAATTGCCAAGGCAACATGGTACACCCATTCTATCATTCGTCACTGCCGGAACTGCACTTTCGATGATGATGAAAATGCACAGAAAATATCACAAAGGCCACATCAATTTTGACCGTAAATATGCGGAAGACTGGAGTCAAGAGTAAAAAAATGTAATTTCATTTTTTTTTCACGCCAAACCAGATTCTAGGCACTCAATACAATGGCTATAACACATACGTCTATTTTGACTCCTGATAAATTACTAATCAGATAGATCTGTAATCCTAGTGATCGTAATTATTTTCTATTCGGAAGATTCCTTCTTAACCGGTATTCGCTGTGATTACCCATATGAAAGCATTCAGTCCAACATTGTACATCAGAGGTGAACTTGCAAAACTCTAATCAATGGTATAATATGACTTCCGCTGAATCTAACTAGTAAATACAACCGAAGTCCACATTCTAATCTATCAAATAAGGTAAACCGACCATTGAACAATCGTGACCAGTGAATGAATGTTCTCCATACGAACAAGTGCATAAAAAACGGTCATTCACTGAGTTTTGTTGTCTGCTTAACCGCTCATTCACTGGTCGGTTCATTCTACATATAACGTATATACTTTAGTCTTTAAGTTCGTTTTAATGGTACATCTGTAAGAGAGAGTCGTTTAACAGCCTGAAATTGATGTATACTTCTCTTGCTGGATTCGTTAGATATCAATAATGGACTGAACATTCTTACATGGCTAGTTTCACCATTACAATATCAATGAATCACATTAGCAAAATACTAGTGACACCCTCTAAATAGCAAAACTCCTTCGACAATACATTATCGGCACCACAAAACTTGCCACCAACAAGACGAATTTATAATTCAAGGTGTTAGAGCTGAACAAGATTAATGAAACAGTTTATTAGCGATACTCAACTGGTCTCGGACGTTACATCGATTGATCGATCTTGATTGGGTGCGGATGGCGTTAAATCTATCAGTCTTCTATCTAGACTCTACATCGCGTACAATGTACTATGGATGGATACCATTGGTACGTATAGAGTATACCTGTAGTACGCGGTATGCGGATAACGGCTCACGGAAGAACGTTTCATGCAAATGTGAGATTGCAGAGTCGAGAGAGCTGAGGGCGAGAGTGAGAAGGAAAGTTTCCAAAGCCCTTCTCTGTGCTTGCGGCTAATATACGGGCGTGAGTGAGTCTAGCTCGTGCCAAGGTGATTCTCCTCCGTTCTGCTGCTACGTTATAGTCTCTTTCTGGCCGCTCGGACTCGCTGTAATCTTGGTTTGCGCGAGATACGACGCATACAAATGCAGACATCCATCATCATCAGGCCACGTGGCGCGTACACACAAATCCTTTTCATTGCCGGCGCTCCGGCCAAGAGCCCAACGGTCCCTTTTCTTGTACTACATTCTCCCTTGATGGGTTCTCCTGCAGTTCCATGAGTTTTGCTTGTGTTAACCATTTTTGGACATACGGACTTCCCTTTTTTTCAAAACGCATGTATTTACGCTAGTTCCTGATAATATTGACCAGTTTTCTTGCATTACATTTCCCCTTGATGGGTTCTCCTGCGGTTCCAAGAGTTCTGCTTGTGTTAACCATTTTTTGACATACGGATTTCCCGTTTTTTCAAAACGCATGTTTTTACGCTAGTTCCTGATAATATTGACAAGTTTTCTTGCATTACATTTTCCCTTGATGGGTTCTCCTGCGGTTCCAAGAGTTCTGCTTGTGTTAACCATTTTTTGACGTACGAACTTCCCGTTTTTTCAAAACGCATGTTTTTACGCTAGTTCCGGACAATATTGACAAGTTTTCTTGCATTACATTTTCCCTTTATGGGTTCTCCTGCGATTCCATGAGTTTTGCTTGTGTTAACCATTTTTTGACATACGGACTTCCCGTTTTTTCAAAACGAATGTTATTACGCTAGTTCCGGATAATATTGACAAGTTTTCTTGCATTACATTTTCCCTTGATGAGTTCTCCTGCAGTTCCATGAGTTTTGCTTGTGTTAACCATTTTTGGACATACGGACTTCCCGTTTTTTCAAAACGCATGTTTTTACGCTAGTTCCTGATAATATTGACAAGTTTTCTTGCATTACATTTTCCCTTGAAGGGTTCTCCTGCGGTTCCATGAGTTTTGCTTGTGTTGACCATTTTTTGACATACGGACTTCCCGTTTTCTCAAAACGCATGTGTTTACGCTAGTTCCGGATAATGTTGCAAACTTTTCTTGTGTTATTCTTTTTTGGACATACAGACTTCGCGCTTTTATCAAAGCGCAATTTTTTTTACACTTGTTCCTGATAATATTGCAAAGCTTTCTTCGATTACATTTTTCCTTGATGGGTTCTCCTGAAGTTCTATGATTTTCTTGTGTTCACCATTTTTCTGCTAGTTCTTGATAATGTTACGAACTTTTCTTAGATTAAATTTTCCCTTGATGGGTTCTGCAGTTCTATGATTTTCTGGTGTTAACCATTTTTGAACATACGATCTTTGTTCTTTTTTTTTCAACATAGATGACAAATGCATTTTTTACGCTAGTTCCCGATAACGTTGCACACTTTTCTTGTACTATATTCTTCCTTGATGGATTCTCCTGCAGTTCTATGATTTTTTTGTGTTAACCATTTTTAGGCAAACCGACTTCGTTTTTTTCGCATTGCACATTATTTACCACGTTTTTCTTATTCTGGTTCTTATTCATTCATGGTTATCATGTTTACTCAATTAAATAAACTGAAATTTAATGAAAATATGTATATGTATTTATTATATCAGGAAATAATAAATAAACATTTAATTTCTTATAAAATCCGAATTCTTCTACCGACTTTCAGTAAATTATTCATCACTAAATATTATCTTATTAACGTTTTGTATTTGGGTTTGCTATATCAAATTTTACAAAAGTATTACAAAGAATTACATTTTTCGATAAATTTAAAAATCCGTAAAATCCGAACTGCTTTGCCGATGTAAACCAAATTCAATACTAATTAACATGGAGTTTGTACTTGTACTTATACTTTTCTCAATGTTTTAGACAATTCTCACTATCCTGATGTGAAAAACTCAAAAAAAAAAAAAAATGAAAACAGCTTCCTCTAGGAGGAAACAACAATTTTATTGTTGGACAGTTTCTAAATCATCTTCTAAGAAATTCCTGAAATAGATTCTAAATAGTTTACAAATAATTGTTAAAACAGTTTTTCAATCATTTTACGAAATCTTACACCCCAATGCTGTCTGTAAACCCACACAACTCCTTAATTTTGCCAGGAAATTAATTCAACTAAAAATTCTAGCAATAAATAAAAGTAACTTTAGACTTTAGTCTCAGAAATCCGAAATTGGCACATCTACCGTATTTGAGTCTTCGAGACGAGGCGGGTTAGTCGCCGAATGACGCGGCCGCCCTTCTGGCCAGTACTGAAGGGTTCGCTTCGTTGCGCAATCAGAGATTTTATCATTTTTACAGGGATAGGGCGTGGCTCCTCAGCAGAGCTCGCCCTGTTTTCTTATCAACCCTACGGTCACTTTTTTATCCGGGAGTTCATATTGTTGTCCGACGTCTCTTTACTCATGGATATATAATTTTATAATATGCTAATAAATCAGTCCTCCCTCCACCTACGAATGTACCTAGAACATAGTACGTACGTACGTACGTACGTACGTTTATGTCTCTATTAAAAAATGCATTTGTCATTAGGACTAATTAGCCGGATTAATTTTTTATTCAACGACAGTGAAAAAGCCAAGGGAGGCTCGGCTAGTCTATATTGCTCGGTGCTCGGTGCTCTCGTGGCGACCACGAGCATCGAAAGAGTGTAACACGGAGGGGAAATAATGCCTGTAATCTTGGCTCGGCTGCACCGACTTGAGGGGGCAACGCGCATAACATGACCTTGCACGCAGTAAAAGCGATCCAAGCGGCGCCCCGGGAACGCCATAAAGGATTCCGACTTGTATGGGGCTGGATACATATACTTGAATTACCACAATGGATGTTCGTATAGCAATATCGGTTTACCGCTGCAGTATCATCACCCTTTTTATCGGGAATCAGAAATGAGTGTATTAACCGTCAAGTTGGGATTTGATCTGCTATATTTGAAGTCACTTCACAGTGTTTACATATAACATCAATTTAAAAAAAAAGGAATATCAATTTGTATAGATTTTTTTGTTGTAAAAGGAGTCAATTGTTAAATTGTTACATATTTGGTATTAAGAATAGAATTAGAATGAGTCAGGGATTAATAATATTATTTGTCAGGATGGGATTTTATTAACTTTATTTGAAGCCCTTTAACGCCAATAAAAAACAAGAATTATCAATTGATAATATTTTTTTAAATAAAACAAATCAATTATTACTCGGGTAAAAATTCGGTGTTAAAAATGGAATCAGAATGAATCTGGAATTAATGGCATAATTAATTAATGAATCAGAAATAATTACAATGGCAGATGTTTAATAACAGGTGCCAATTTGTATTTTTACTTGAAAATAGGGGAATGTAATTCAATCATGATTCTGGATATTCTTTGTACCATAATTGTGTATTGATTTCTAATATTTATTGATTTTCATTTGCTCATCATCAAAATAAATTTATTTATATTTTTATCGTGAATCGAAAAAATTTAATACACAACTTAGAAAAAAAAGAAAAATTGGAGCAATGAATCTGAAATACAAAAAAAATCTCACTCTTAAAAATTTTGTATTCTTTTCGACTCGCTAAGTAATGTTTATACTTGAATTACCACAATGAATGTTCGTACAGCAATATCGGTTTACCGCTGCAGTATCATCACCCTTTTTATCGGGAATCAGAAATGAGTGTATTAACCGTCAAGTTGGGATTTGATCTACTATATTTGAAGTCACTTCACAGTGTTTACATATAACATCAATTTAAAAAAAAAGGAATATCAATTTGTATAGATTTTTTTGTTGTAAAAGGAGTCAATTATTAAATTGTTACATATTTGGTATTAAAAATAGAATTAGAATGAGTCAGGGATTAATAATATTATTTGTCAAGATGGGATTTTATTAAGTTTATTTGAAGCCCTTTAACGCCAATAAAAAAACAAGAATTATCAATTGATAATATTTGTTTAAATAAAACAAATCAATTATTAAATTGGTAAAAATTCGGTGTTAAAAATGGAATCAGAATGAATCTGGAATTAATGGCATAATTAATTAATGAATCAGAAATAATTACAATGGCCGATGTTTAATAACAGGTGCCAATTTATATTTTTACTTGAAAATAGGGAAATGTAATTCAATCATGATTCTGGATATTGTTTGTACCATAATTGTGTATTGATTTCTAATATTTATTGATTTTCATTTGCTCATCATCAAAATAAATTTATTTATATTTTTATCGTGAATCGAAAAATTTTAATACACATCTTAGAAAAAATAGAAAAATTGGAGCAATGAATCTGAAATAGAAAAAAAATCTCACTCTTAAAAATTTTGTATGCTTTTCGACTCGCTAAGTAATGTTTATACTTGAATTACCACAATGAATGTTCGTACAGCAATATCGGTTTACCGCTGCAGTATCATCACCCTTTTTATCGGGAATCAGAAATGAGTGTATTAACCGTCAAGTTGGGATTTGATCTACTATATTTGAAGTCACTTCACAGTGTTTACATATAACATCAATTTAAAAAAAAAGGAATATCAATTTGTATAGATTTTTTTGTTGTAAAAGGAGTCAATTGTTAAATTGTTACATATTTGGTATTAAAAATAGAATTAGAATGAGTCAGGGATTAATAATATTATTTGTCAAGATGGGATTTTATTAAGTTTATTTGAAGCCCTTTAACGCCAATAAAAAACAAGAATTATCAATTGATAATATTTTTTTAAATAAAACAAATTAATTATTAAATTGGTAAAAATTCGGTGTTAAAAATGGAATCACGATGAATCTGGAATTAATGGCATAATTAATTAATGACTCAGAAATAATTACAATGGCCGATGTTTGATAACAGGTGCCAATTTATATTTTTACTTGAAAATAGGGGAATGTAATTCAATCATGATTCTGGATATTGTTCGTACCATAATTGTGTATTGACTTCTAATATTTATTGATTTTCATTTGCCCATCATCAAAACAAATTTATTTATATTTTTATCGTGAATCGAAAAATTTTAATACATATCTTAGAAAAAAAAGAAAAATTGGAGCAATGAATCTGAAATACGAAGAAAAAAAATCTCACTCTTAAAAATTTTGTATTCTTTTCGACTCGCTAAGTAATGTTGAATTACCACAATGGATGTTCGTATAGCAATATCGGTTTACCGCTGCAGTATCATCACCCTTTTTATCGGGAATCAGAAATGAGTGTATTAACCGTCAAGTTGGGATTTGATCTACTATATTTGAAGTCACTTCACAGTGTTTACATATAACACCAATTTAAAAAAAAGGGGGAATATCAATTGGTATAGATTTTTTTAAATTTTTATAAAAGGAGTTAATTGTTAAATTGTCAAATATTTGGTATTAAGAGTAGAATTAGAAGGAGTCAGGGATTAATAATATTATTTGTCAGGATGGGATTTTATTAACTTTATTTGAAGCCCTTTAAAGCCAATAAAAAACAAGAATTATCAATTGATAATATTTTTTTTAATAAAAGAAATCAATTATTAAATTGGTAAAAATCCGGTGTTAAAAATGGAGTCAGAATGAATCTGGAATTAATGGCATAATTAATTAATGAATCAGAAATAATTACAATGGTAGATGTTTGATAACAGGTGCCAATTTGTATTTTTACTTGAAAATAGGGGAATGTAATTCAATCATGATTCTGGATATTGTTTGTACCATAATGGTGTATTGATTTCTAATATTTACTGATTTTCATTTGCCCATCACGAAAATAAATTTATTTATATTTTTATCGTGAATCCAAAAATTTTAATACACATCTTAGAAAAAATAGAAAAATTGGAGCAATGAATCTGAAATACAAAAAAAATCTCACTCTTAAAAATTTTCTATTCTTTTGGACTCGCTAAGTCATGTTTTCTAAGAAAAATTTGTTAAAAAAGTTGCATTTCCATTTTCCAAAATTATTGTGATTTTTTTTTTCAAATTTCGTTCTTTAATTATTTTTCGTCATTTCCAATTCTACCAAAAAGTACAAAATCCGCCACATTGAAAAAATAGTTTTGTTGCTTCCTCAAAAAAAAAAAAAATCTCCATAAAATGCAAACAACATTTTGCAAAATTATTATTTACCTTAAGTACTAATCAGCATTCGACTGTTTTACCATCGTCGACATTTCTACTAATATTGACGATTTCTAAATTGACCAATTGTGTGAGACTGCTTTTTAATGCTTGCTCACAGCCACGCGTCAGATCCACAAAAGTGGATCCCTCTATTTTGTGCATGTACATATTATTATTTATTATTTATACATACGTCCGCAATCCTGCCTTTTCTTTTTTTTCCTTTATTATGTGTGTGAGGTTAATAAAGCGGCGACGGAGCGAAACCAAACGGCGAACACATTAATCATCGTTCGATCGTCCCTCCCACTTTTTCATTCACTCACTTGGAGTTCTTTCTTCGGTGTAACCGCGAGATAATCACTTAGTTAACCATTCAATCAAGAGTGCGGCGTCTCTACGACTCCGAGCCAAGTCCTTCGGCCGCACGCGGCTTCGCTCAGTCACTGAAAACGCAAGTCATCCGTGTTTAAGTTACGTGCGGCAAAGCATATTAGTGTAAGCAGTAGAATGAGCGACCCGGGCCATGATGTTGAACGCAGTCATTATTTGCACTCAAGGGATGTCTAAATAAACGAAAAAGGGTCGACGATGCGGTTAAGTAACTGGGAGGGGCGTGGGACCCTCGTGTTTGACCGTATAATTCACCTATAGGCATCGATTAATATAGGATTATCAATAAAACGAGAAAATAAAACCACCACGATATTCGCTGTACCTCGTGTCTTTGATCACCTTACATCTGTTCGTTACACACTTTTGTCATGATCAGAGATCAAATTTGACGTTACGGTGTTGTGGACTCCATCGGCATTAACGGACGATTAATTAAATGATCTTATCGATAATTAATAAAAATTGAATTTATTCTTGTCAAAATTATTACATTGTTTAACGATTATTAGTCGATTATTTATCGAAAGCATTCCCGTGAACAAATCTTATCAGAGTTCTTCCAAGACCCCGATTAATATTCCTTACTTCTCTTAGGGGCCTTATGTGGAAGCCTCATAGGGTTTCGCAAATGATGGTCACGCTTTTTTCTTCGGGACCTTTAAAGGCTAAATGTTAGGAGCCTTTAAAGGCACAATAATAAGGACCTTTTAAGGTTGTCCTATTTAGTCCTTACTAAAATAATAAAGAAATTTAATTTAAAAATATATATTTGTTATTATTTAGTTGAGTAATGCTGCACTTTTAATTAGATATTTCGTCTTTCTCTACACGATGGTACATATTAATCGCTGAAAAAACATATTACATTATTTTTACATTGACGGGAATCGAACCTACAACCCTCGGGATGGTGTAGTTGCGCTGCGCCTTAGCTCTCTTGGCCATTCAAATCATATGAAAATGCAATTTTTTTTGTCTATTTGAATGACTGTAATATGAAATATGAAATAAAATTAATGTAATATAGTCATAACTTGATAGATTTACATGACTGTGTCTGATGTGTAAAAATAAAAGCACATTCAGTTATTTTTTTACAGAAATTGGTTATATCGAATAGGGTACATTGTATCGTTGTTGTCATCTATAATTATATTCCACAAAATTGCTTGTTTTATCGTTTGCGCGAATTAGTTCGGTTGTATCTAGGTGCGTGACTGTCTGACTGACCTGAGGGCCAGTATTAGAATGGCTGATCACCTGGCTGACTTTGACGGACATTAGTTGGATAGGTGACCACCAATTTTGCCATGGAAACCTCAGATTGCCATATAAGATCCTCATCTGGTAAATTTATTATTGATTTGTTTACTTTATGCCATGGTTAAGCCTGACTGGGCCTTTAATTAATTAACTTATCAAGGCCTTATTAAACTTCACCATGGCCTTATGAGATCCTTATTTGGCAAAATTATGATTAATTAGTTTACTTTGTATCATGATGAAGCCTGACTGGGCCCTTAAGTAATTACCGTATCAAGCCCTTATTGAACTTCGCCATGGAAACCTAGAATTACCTTATGGGACCCTTAGGTGGCAAAATTATTATTGGTTCGTTTACTTGGTGCCAAGATTACGCCTGACTGGGGCCTTAAGTGATTACCCTATCAGGCCCTTATTAAACTTCGCCGTGGCAACCTAGAATTGCCTTATGAGGCCCTTACGTGGCGAAATTATTATTGATTTATTTACTTGGTGCCATGATTAAGCCTGACTAGGCCCTTAATTAATTGCCCTAATATAGCCCCATTAAATATCGGCATGAAACCCTACAGTTTCCTTAGTAAAATTAAATTTTTATGCATTAAAGCCCGATAGGGCCCTAAGTTATCTTAGGACAACCCTAATATTTTTCTTCACGGGGCATTATTTTCCACATTTGTCAAAATACATCTTTCCTGCAGAGTTGTAAATCCCCATTAATTCATGCGATATAGTTTACAGTACAATTTGATCTGTAATTATGATTTCATAATAATAATATGTAGTGATTATAAAATAGAGTGTAAACATTTGAATAGCTGAAAAAAATATTAATTTTCGCTTTAACATTGCAAGGAATAGTGGAAAAAATGGAAGAAATAAGTAATGCATTAGTTTCTTAATGCATTACTTATTTTTTTCCATTTTTTTCAAAAGGATTACCGTGAATTTTTATTGAAAAACAATAATTTTGGCAGCCATTCCAAAGCTTAATCATCGTATTACAATCGCTACATGTTATTATTATAAAATCATAATTATAAAGCTGATCGTATCATCACCATTATTTCTATAAGTATTTGGCATTTACAACTCTGCTTTCCTGCCTTTGCTAAAGGTGAAAAATATGTGCAGCATTTTTTTTTAGATCCTACTAATATACTAACATAAACTCTACACGGAGAAAAATGCTTGGTTGGGCTTACTAAGATTTTGGTTAAAAATTTTACTAAGAAAAATTTGGTAGGCGCAACCAAGTTATTGATTAGGCGTACTAAATACTTGGTTGTCTTACCAAATCCTTGGTTATGTTAGCTAATAACTTGGTTATGTTAGTCAATAACTTGGTTGTGCCCACCAAGTTTTCTTGATCACATTTTTAACCAATTTTTTGGTAATTCTAACCAAGCTTTTTTCTGAGTGTAGAGAAAAAAAATCCTTAATAAAATAAAACTTTTGATTCACAGTACAGATTTTTAATAGTAGTTGTCTATCACCGTCAATAGTCAAGCTGTTGATGACTGTACATCACGAGTATGCCTAGCATATGTCTCACGATGGCCTGTGCATGAAAGTAGGTACTGTATACGTGTGGGAAAGGGTGCATCGATGCGTGCAGGGAAGATGGGCAGTCAGAGTAGCACCGCGCACGTCGTTGCCCATGCATTGATGCTCACCATTCGCTTATAGTGAGCTCGTAAAGGAGTCGCACGCGAGGCGAGTTCTCGTGCACGCGTGTGCCACGCGACCCCGCGCGGCTACTATATACTAGCTATACAGCACCTAGTGAAGCTTAGAACAGTGAAGTGCGAGGGCAGGCCCCCAAACGGACCGATAGAATGCAACGGAGAAAGGCAGAGTGAGTATTTTCTCCTAACTAGAGGGTAAACATGCTTTAGGGTTCTCCCTTTCGGGCTGTTGATCGGCAATTTAGTACAACGAATTTTCCGAAAGATCCTTTCGTCACCCGTGACTAACGCATCAAGCCACACACACATCCTCGTGTATTCAATCCTTCCGGTGGAAATGGGATTTTAAATGACGGGACTACCCCACCCGCAATAAATAAACGATAAGGGTCAACGGTGAGACTGATTAATGATCGTGACATTTCTTGTAATAGAGATACAACGACTAAAGTCATTTTTATTACACTGAAATCTATCAAACATTCAAACGCTTGAAACTGAATTAAATTTAAATTAATTTTTATGCAACATTTCATTTGTGGTTTTTCATAATCTATTTTTTTAAATTTATTTTATTCTGAAATTTAATGTAGAATGAAATAAAAATTAAATCCTTTTCATACAATATTTATATCGATCTAGTTTCTATTTGATTAATCCTTCAACTATGAATGTATCTTAATTGATACTTTTTCAAAATATGTTTTTTAAATTTGGATAAAAGTTTTCGGAAAATAAATGTATTAAATAGTGAAGTTCTGTTGGAAAGTCATCCTATATTTTGATAACATAAATAAAACGCATTTACACGTAAAAATTTAAGAAGTGCCATTCAACGGGAGAATAATTTGACCGTTAAAAAGTTAATAATTGATACAAAATACAATTAAAAATAATGTATATTTTTGTATGTTATATTTAACTTAAGATAAATATATATTAATTTCCTGACCATTTTGCTTCGTCATAGAGAAAGCTTTGTTTTCATGAAAATTTTTTTTTCGAGATTTTCATGTCAAAACGTTTAAAAAGGTCTGAAATGCCCAGAAAAGTGGTTTAGAAAAATTGTCCGGATGTATGTATCTGTGTGTGTGATGAAAGGCCAAAAATTTATATAACTGTAACTTATAAAGTATTCGACCGAATCAGCTGAAATTTAAACAACATGCACAGTACTGGCTAATCTTCAATTGGTATAAATTTTACAAAAATCGCTTAACGCATTTCATTTTTATAAGAATTTTGAAATTTTGAAAAAAGTACGTAAATGCTCTAGCTCGAACGAATTTTTAGCTACCGATCTGAAACTTCGTATTAAAATTGAACAAAGGGATACGACCTTCGGTATTGAATTTGCGCGAAATCAGTAAAACGATTTTGGTTTTAATGAGATTTTGAATTTTTCGAAAAATTTTCGTTTTGCTCTAATTCAGGTAAAATTTTAAGTAATCGACTGAAATTTTCTACACAGGAAAAATAACATTCAGCCCTGCTACGTACCAAATTTGGTGATGATCGGTAAAGCGGTTCGGATTTTACGTGGTTTTTAATTATTTAAAAAATTTATTGGTGTCACTCTGGATTTCGTAAAACGTCAGAAATCATCAACTTTGTAAATAATTTTTATCTTTCGCAAAGCTTCCTCTATGAGGAAGCCAAAAATTAAATAAAGAAACTTTCTCATAGAGGCGGCTTTGTAAGAAGTAAAAGAGAATGAGGAAGCAATGTGCAAGGTTCTACTATGCATCCTTTTTTTACAGTGCATTTGTAAGTAATCACACGTACAACAATTTTACGTTACAGTGTTCCCATCAGAGTTGTAAATGCCTAATACTTATAGAAATAATGATGCTGATACGATAAGCTCTATAATTATGATTTTATAATAATAACATGTAGCGATTGTAATGCGACGATTAAACTTTGGAATGGCTGCAAAAATTATTATTTTTCAATAAAAATTCACGGTAATCCTTTTGAAAAAATGGAAAAAAATAAGTAATGCATTACTTATTTCTTCCGTTTATTCCACTATTTCTTGCAATATTAAAGCGAAAATTAGTATTTTTTTCAGCTATTCAAATGTTTACACTCTATTTTATAATCACTACATATTATTATTATGAAACCATAATTACAAAACAAATTGTACTGTAAACTATATCTCATGAATTAATGGGGATTTACAACTTATCAATTCTTCGGTAAAGACTTATTATTCAATTGGCATTTAAAATTTCAAAAACTAAAAACTTTTCTAATTTTTCTTTGCGCCGTACATATTTATTTAAATTGATATTGCAGAGAACGTTATTCCATTCCAAAGCAATCACCATAATGTAATAACCAGGCACAGTTTTCCATCGACATGCAATACCTTTATACACTTCACTCATTACAAAGGTCACAAGTTCCTTCAACTTTTCGTTTCTTTTTTTTTAAATCTTTACCTAACCACTATGTAATTTTTGGATTCCACGTAAGCCCGATTTATAATTAAAGACTTCCAGGATACTCTTAGAGAAACGAGTGAGGTTGAAAATAGTTTTGAAACAAATATAAAGAACACATATTCATAAGTATAATGTTCGAGAGACATGGCGTACGTTGCCGATAATGCTATTATATGTTTACTACGAGACGAGAAGCGAGAGAAAATACGGTGCAGATAGAGCGAGAAAAATTGTGAGCGACACTTCCTCTCGTGCCCCTATAATATGTACGTATGGTAGTAAGTCCGGTGCAACCAAGTGCATAGCAGTGGCAGTGCGCGGCTGTATGTACGATGGGTTCGGATCTGTTGGGAAAAGTGGCTACACGACGAGACCGAGAGACACAGCAAGCACCTGCCACCATCGTCCTGTTTGATATGCGCGTCCATAATTAGACCATACGGGGCCATCGGGCCGGCCACACTAAATAATAAACCGGCCGCATTAAAAGGCTCACGGTCTTTATCTGAAGTCTCTGGTTCCGGTGCATTCCTGTGGAATGCATCGAAGTTCTCGTCTCTCATACGTCCGTTGCATGGCATAAAATAAGACAAAGGCTGAATGTTGTGCCATGAGTTATTAGCCATTAAACATTTCATTGAAACACACTCCTGCATTTTACATTAATATACAAAGATATTCATTAATTTCATTATACGTTTCACAAAAATTTTATGGCATTTTTTTTATGTCTTTTTTTCTGTTGCAGTTGTGATGCACAAGGACAAAGAGGATAATTCTCACCACGACTCGCACTACAGGGCGAGAGAATTGGCCGCACTCGCTGCCTACGACCATCATCATCTCGATGGTGAAATGTTCCTACAGGTACGTTCAAAAGATAGAATACGATCGTCTGCGTGCGGTGTTCTAAAGAAGCTGGCCCATTTGTTAAATAGTGAGAAATATTGCCAATGAATTCTCTCGTAATGTCTGTAAACAACAGTTGTCATACACCGAGAGAAAAAGTTTCATTGATTCACGGAAATCTTTGCCAATGAAATGAAATACTTGAATTTCAATACTATCTTTTCTTTGAATGATCTCAAACTCAATGAAAAGTAGTGACATTGATTCGAAGAAACATTTCTTTAAACCAATTAACCTTTTTCATTGATTTCAAAGATATCGTATCTGATTCAATGAAACCTTCTTCTTACCAGCTCAAAATTTCGAAACCTACTTTTTCCTGAAGTACGCGGCAGATAAAGCTCAAATTTTGTGAGTATTTAAGAAAGTACGGCAGAAATCGGCTAAGCTTCTGACTCCTCGAAACTCGAAGCTGTTCGTTCAAGAGAACCGGAAAACAAAAAAGTGAGGTTAGGTGCGAAAGAGAGGTCAATGAAAACGTTTCTTCGAACCAATGAAAACGTCTCTTTAAAACAATGAAACTGTTTCTTTATTATATGCTCACTAAGTAAATCTTTACTTACAGGCAATAAAATATTCTCTTTGAAATTAAATGCACTATTTCATTGAAATCAAAGAAATATTTCGTTGAAATCAATGAAAAAAAATCAATCCACATTGGCGCCAATGAAATCTTTTCTCTCAGTGCAGTTTTCTCTTGAAATTATCGCAAGAGTTCGAACAATCAAAATTTTTTCATAACACGCAATTTCGTAGATGTGGTATATTACAAGTGTTGTTTGCAGTTCGTACTTTTCGAGATCTCGGAACCGCAGAGGCCAAGAAAATAACCCGAACACCCAACACGGAGAAAAAAAAGTAGTTGGACCAACCAATAAATGGGTTCCGACAACCACTCGAAAGAGTTGAAATAGCTCAGTGGGTTATGACAACTACTCAGTGGGTTATGACAACTACTCAGTGGGTTATGACAACTACTCAGTGGGTTATGACAACTACTCGTTGGTTATACGAACCGCTGTGGTTGGTTATAGGAACTCGCTTTCGGTTGCGTCACCTATTGTATTGGTGAAAACAGCACTGCGATTAGTTACAGGAGCGAGTTAGTTGCTGCAACTATTCAGCGGTACAGCATATGCTGAAGATGGTTCACCCAACTACTTTTTTCTTTCAGTGAAGTTGTAAAGGTGTTCAATTCCTTTACAGTTTCCCATGTGGGAATCTCAAACGGGCTCTGTGTTGGTACAGTATTGTTGCTAAGATTCCGGTACTGGATGCCATTTCTGTCTTAATGCTGGAGCAAGCCGGAAATGATCACACGGGTCCATCGCTTGTCCGCCAGTATCGGCACGGTACTATCAATGTTGGGACAGTATGACCCCAGTACTCTGCCATATGTTAAGCTGATACTGATGATGTTAGCTTACCGACAATAAGTAGAGCTTCGACCTATTCTACGCCCAGTACTTCGATGATTTAGCCGGAAGTCAGACTGACACTGGCAAAGTTAGCTCGCCGACAATAAAACAAGCTTCGGCCTAGTCTGCGGCCAGTACTCAGACGCCTCTCACTTGAGTACTGTGTATTTTATCTTGAAAGTAGTCAATTAGTACTGAGAATTCCCACATGGGTTAGCCGTATCATCCTTCTATTGATTCCCAAGGGGCATTACAATAATGAGTATCAAGAGGCTTATAGAGGGAACGGAACGTATCTTCATCTTACCCACCTTGATCTTACTTACCTTGATGTCGGAGAACATGACGTCAATAAATCTTACATAGCTTAACTTAACCTTAACTTAATTTGACCTTTAATTCATTTGATCTGAAATTAATTTCACCTTAAAATAACATGACATTACGTTGACCTTAAATTAACTTGATCGTAAATTAATTTGACATTAAATTAAACTTGACTTTAAATCAACCTGACTTTAAAAAGTTTCCTTGGTTCAAGAAAATTTTTAATTAATTCAATATCACTACATTGCATTGAATTTCTAATCGTTTAGAAAAAATATACTATTAGCTTATTATTTAAATTAAAAATATATTTTTTATATTTATATTATTATTTTTAATTATTTAAATTATTTAAAATATATTATTAGCTTATATTATTGCATTGATTAAAAAAAAATGTTTCATAGTTTCGGATTTGAATGAAATTTCTTTGAATCAAGGGAACTTTTTCTCTTGGTGTGGGATTGGTACACCCCTCTCTCAGCTTCCGGCAGAGCAGAACTCCATCCCCTATATCCCCCAAACGCCTTTCACCTTATATGACGTTGGATCATCACATCAAATCGCACCCTCGGTATCCCATCGTTGTACGATGCTGTGATTGGTGGATATCTCACCGCTTCTCCAATGGCACGTCCCTTCGTTTTCATTGGCAGAATTGTAAATGATATTATTTCATAAGAACGACAGCTTTATCGAAGCAACGATATGGCGACGTCGCTGAGAATAAAGATTAATCGTACAAACAACGTATACTATATACGTATATATGGGGCATTCCATCCCGCATCAATCTGGGTCTAACCCTCGACTTCCCCGTTTTGGCTCGTAATTTTTTGTAGGATTGGTTAGACCCTCAAATACACCAGATTTTTATTTTTTATTTTTTCTATGCAAATTTTTTTTAAATATTTTTTTAAAGTGACATCTTAAATGCCATAATTAAAAAATCTGAAAAATTGTTGAATATTAAAATTTTTTGGTTTATAGCCAAAGTGGACAAGATTTTTCTTCTTATAGATTTTAAGCTTTTTTGATTTTAAAAATTATTTTAAAAATCCACAAGGGCTCACAAAGCCCGGATCTTTCTAAGTCCCCAGGGGCTTATATATAGGGCATTCTATGTCAAGTGGACCGTTCTGGCCTCCGCCGCCGCCGTGTCAACAATCGAGGGAGAAACATTCATGGGGCTCTGTGTGACCCCAAGCCCGGATTATTCTTGGCCCCTCAATGGCACTCGAAAACCCGAATTTTTCTAAGTCCCTCAATGATATAACAAGGGCCACGCGCGAGCCACAATAACACCCTACACGGAGAGAAATAATTGGTTGCCCCAACCAACTCGCATGGCTAATATGCTCCAAACGACTAAGTTGGTTAGGTTAACCAACTACACGCAAAAAAAGGCTTATTTACAACAACCAAGGCGCTTGGTTATATATGCACCAACTAAGTTATTGGTCAGACCAATCAAGTTATTTGTTAACCAACCAAGTGATCGATTGACTAACTAGCCAAGTTATTGGGTGACTAACCAACCAAGTTATTGATTGACTAACCAACCAAGTTATTGATTGACTAACCAACCAAGTTATTGATTGACTAACCAACCAAGTTATTGATTGACTAACCAACCAAGTTATTGATTGACTAACCAACCAAGTTATTGATTGACTAACCAACCAAGTTATTGATTGACTAACCAAGATGATTTAGTTGGTGTAACCAATAACTTAGTTGGTCAAACAAGAACTTGGTTGGTCTAACCAATAACTTAGTTGGCGCATATATAACCAAGCGCTTTGGTTGATCTAACTAACCCGTTTACTCCGTGTAGTTTGTCGGTCAACCAACTAGCGCGCGAGCCACAATACCACCCTACACCGAGAGAAATACGCTCCAAGCGACTAAGTTAGCTAAATTAACCAATTTTTTAATTGGACCGACAAACTAGTTGGTTGTGACACCCAATTGGTTAGTCGCCAACCAATTAATTTGCTGGGCCATTCAATTGGTTTGACGCTCCAACTAACAGATTTATTTCTCCAACTAACTAGTTTATTGTTCCAACCAGTTTTATCGCTTGGCGAGCCTATTCAACAAATTAATTTTTTCCTTGTCGTATATATATATGTTATCGAATTATGGCTCCTAAGGAAAAGCTAAGATGATGAAGAAAGAGAGATTTAGCGTGTGCGCGAAGGGTGAACGATATCCGGCTGATGAACCGGCTATGAAACTCAACCGTATACGAGGTGTCTATTCCTCCAAAGTATAGAAGGGTATGCCGGGATTAATGGTGGTGTATCATGCGATACGCTATTACCTATACGCTATAATACACTAGTCCCGCGTTTTAGGTGTACATACGTACAGAGACGTACGTGCTTTGCATAGATCCTGTACATATATATTTATATCTATGTATATGTATTTATGCATATATATATATACATATGGAAATGGACATACGTGAAGCGGTGCCGCTTCCGTGGTGCCGCGGTGTTACATATACCCCGCGCTTCTGCACAAAACGTGCGATCGAACGTCACGATGTGAGGGGGTGGGAAGGGGGGAGGACTTTCTGATGTGGAGCGCGCGCGCGCGCCATCCGCATCTATAACAGCCGGTTATTAATTGTCGGCTCGTTAATTACGTTACGTGCTGGACTCACTCGACCCACATGCCCGAAGCTAATTCAAGAACGAGCATCTCTTTTCTTCTCTCTCTCTCTCTGTCTTTCGTGCTTGACGACTCCATATGCGACCGACACGAGAATTTCGCACGTCCACGTGCTGATGAATTATCGATCGTTAATTCAATGTTTATGTCAGTACCTCATTCATAAATATTTGTACACTAGGAAATAATAATCGCTAAAATCAATTACGTATTTCATCCAATAGCTCCAATCACATATTTCTCTGATATAAGGGATTTATTAAAATACAATTAAATTTGAAAAATTAATTCTGCTTTGAATAATAAATCAGTTTTATTACACGATTTAGATAAAAATCGTATAGATAAATTATTGGACATAGGAAATGTCTTAAGTAAAAAAAATAAAGGCTGCTGAAGAGTTGAAAAACTTATTTTTATTTTGATCATTATACTTTCCTATATTAAGTATTATGTTTCATACGTTTGTTCTTCGTGTGGGTTCGAATGTTACAACTGGTTGTCAGTCGTATCTATATAGAAATCCGAGATCATGATATATCTAAAAAATGTGCTATATTTAGGAGGATGAAGATACGGATGATCCGATCCTTATATTTCGCTCCTGCCGTTGGTCGCGGCTTGTCATAAAGCCGATTTATTATCGGGCTGTGTTAACTTTATGAGGATCGGTGCGGAACCGCGCTGAGAGAAACTCGTCGCAGTTGCTGCGTGGGAGGAGCGAGACAGAAATCGAAGGGACGAAGCAACGAGAAAATAAAAGAATTACAAAAAAAAAAGGGAAGAAGAGGACGAAGGGGGACGAGATAGTGGTAGAGCTCCGGAAAAGAAGCAATGGGGGGGAGGGGGCATGAGGGAGGGCGTTCGGGGAACGCGAATTATTTATACCGGGAATCGAACCGAGCCGAACTACGACCGAGCCTTGATTTCCATAAATCAATAAGCGTGCCTGCGAGGAAGGTACATCGAGCTCCACTCTCTGGCGGTTTCTTGGCTGGTCTTTCGGTGGCGGCGGCGTTCGGTCGTTACCGCTTGGCCCCGTGTGCGCTTCTCACTTGTGATGGATCGTACCTCATATGCATTTTCCTTACAAATTGCCAACGCCGCGCTCGGAATTGCCACCCTTGTCGTCCTATCGTCGCTAAAACCAGAGACCCCGTTTTCTGTTGTACCGTTTCACAATTTAACTCTTCACATTTTTTAGATATACACTTCTAAGGTTTGCCATTGACCCACTGTATTGAAAGGGGTTAGGAAAAAAAAAGTAGGCAGTTGTATGTCAATTTAATATTGCCTTCGATATTTTTTTTTCGTATCCGGAAATTTCGATTTCCTTAAAGAAATAATTGCCACCTTTGTTGTCCTGTCGTCAGTAAAACCAGAGACGCCATTTTCCGTTGTACCATTTTGCAATTTAATTCTTCACATTTTTAAGCTATACACTTCTAAGGTTTGCCATTGACTCACTGTATTGAAGGAGGTTAGGAAATTTAAAAAAAAGTAGGCAGTTTTGTGTTAATTTAGTATTGCCTTCGATATTTCTTTTTGTGTCCGGAAATTTTGATTTCGTTAAAGAACGAATTGCCACCTTTGTCGTCCTGTCGTCACTAAAACCAGAGACCCCATTTTCTGTTGTACCGTTTCGGAATTTAACTCTTCACATTTTTTAGCTGTACACTTCTAAGGTTTGCCATTGACCCACTGTATTGAAAGGGGTTCAGAAATTAAAAAAAAAGTAGGTAGTTTTAGGTCAATTTAATCTTGTCTCCGATATTTTTTTTTCGTGTCCAGAAATGTTGATTTCGTTAAAGAAAGAATTGCCACCTTTGTCGTCCTGTCGTCAGTAAAACCAGAGACGCCATTTTCTGTTGTATCATTTTGCAATTTAACTCTTCACATTTTTTATTTATACACTTCTAAGGTTTGCCATTGACTCACTGTATTGAAGGAGATTAGGAAATTTAAAGAAAGTAGGCCGTTTTATGTCAATTTAATATTGTCTTCGATATTTTTTTGTCGTGTCCGGAAATTCTGATTTCGTTAAAGAAAGAATTGCCACCTTTATCGTCCTGTCGTCAGTAAAACCAGAGACGCCATTTTCTGTTGTACCGTTTCGAAATTTAATTCTTCACATTTTTTAGCTATACACTTCTAAGGTTTGCCATTGACCCACTGTATTAAAGAAGGTTAGGAAATTTTTTTAAAAGTAGGTAGTTTTAGGTCAATTTAATCTTGTATTCGATATTTTTTTTCCGTGTCCAGAAATTTTGATTTCGTTAAAGAAAGAATTGCCACCTTTGTCGTCCTGTCGTCACTAAAACCAGAGACGCCATTTTCTGTTGTACCATTTTGCAATTTGATTCTTCATATTTTTTAGCCATATATAGAACATTCCATGTATGGTCCCCCTGGCCCGAAGCCCCTTGTGGGGCTCCAAGTCTCGATTTTTCTAAGCACCCTTATGAGAGCAACAAAAAAACGGCAATGCAAGCCAAAACAACCCCTAGTATTGACTTTTTAAAATTTTTCATTGACCCTCTCATTGATAGAGGTTAGGAAATTGTAAAATAAAAAAGTAAACACTTAATTGTATGTCAATTTAGTTTTGCTTTGTGTTTTTTACAATTTACATTCTTTATGCTTTATGAAACAGAAAAAAATTCAAGAATATTATATTCGCCTTATCGAGTTTATAAAGTTTGTTCAAAGATAAAATTGTCCCAATTCAACAATAGAGGCAAAAGTTATGAATCTTATTATTTAAAACAAGGGTGCGTTCCTTCCCTTTTTCCCGCGTTTGTAAAAAATTCCTCTATAAAGTCAACATTTGTCAAGATACTTCTTCCTGGCTTTGCGAGGGGTAAAAAATATGTGTAACTTTTTAAAAATGATAACTGCATAAATTTCATAAAAAATAAATGTATAAAAAAAAACAATCAGATATATCTCACTTTGAAAATTTGAACTTTGGTGATCCGGTCAGAAACATACGATAAACCCTCATGTTCTGCGCCAATGCAATCCTCGGGGCATACTGTAACTCGCTATTCTGTTCCGACCCTAATGATATTATAATAAGCATGTCTAATTGCTTGTTTTTCCTCTTACTATTATTTTCTCGTATATGAGACAATTCATATTTGTAACCAACTTCTCCAGTTTGCTAAACCACCTACGTTAGAGGATACTTTGTGTAAAATAAATCTGCATATCAAACAAGTACAAGTACATAACAGTTTTCGTGCTCGTCCGATTCGCAAATAAAAAAAAAACAATCGCACTGTCTATACATACCAAAGTTGGTACTCGAAAAACTTTTCTTTTTGTTCTTGTTCGCCAAACAAAAGTCCAGAGTGTAGATTCCGTGAGTCGAGCAATTTAGATACGAAATTCCAAAGTGGCTGAGGGGGGGCGCGATTCGACTTGGAGGAGAACCGAGTGAATTCAGAAAATTGAACCTCAGAAACCGACCAAGTTGTGAGTTTGTATTCTCGTGCAACGCCTGTTCGAAGGTCTTACTTGTTGCTGATGTGGTTGCATGTCTGCTCTCACCGGCTCTATCTCGGGGTCCGTGGGGCTCGTGCCTTTTCCTTGCCCGTTTAGAGCAGAACATCGACGAATTTTAGCCAGACAAACGCTAAAGGCCAGCGACAACATATACAACCCAGAACTGTAATGATAAACCGTTTCTCGAAAGATTATCAGAATTTAAAAAATGAAGACGCCTCAATATATTTGAAAAGGCCATTCGAAATAGTCATCATTCTATTCCAATTCACACATAACATTGGGTGGTACATAACAGATGTGGTAATTTTCACTATAGTTTACTCTAGTTAACAATATTATCCTTTTCGTTTTTTGTATACGACAATATTTATAATATTGTCCTTTCAAACTTAGTGGCCCAAAGTGGACCATACCACTAAATCTACTATTAATTATTCCCTCAGACCAATAGGAAGATTAGGAAAACTGCCAGCGTTTAAGTCCGTGGTAAACCGTTTCACGAAAGCCAATGAAGATTGTTTAAATTTTTCAAAATTTCTGAAATCAAATATAACTTACTACAGTCCATAAAAAAATGAAGACACTTAAAATTCTCACTACAATCGACATACAAACGTAATCCCAAATCGTGCCAAGTTCAAAGATTCTTGAATCAACGGGAGAAAAAGCGCAGCAATGAGAATCCCAAACTCTCGGCATATAGAACTTGAGCCACACTCAGCCAGTTTCTAGCAAGGAGGTAAAACGTCGAAGAAGAATTCTGTACAAGGCTCTTGTTGGAAACCTCTTGAGGCCTGGGCGTACTCGTTACTTACATTCACCGTCGTAAGACGGAATTCCGTTGGCAGACATCGTGGAGAGTAGAGAGACACACAGTAGGTGAAGTGAGTCAGTGCTGCGGGGGGTGCGGCTAAGGAAGTATATAATGGGGGGGGAGGGTTGAGCAGAGTGTGGAAACAGCGGGTAAGGAGAGAAGACACAAGCGGTTAGTAGAGACTAGGTTGGGTTCTGGTCTGCAGTAACTGTAGTAGCAAAACGAACAGAGCTTTTGATGTGTATAGTATAGTGGGAGTTTGGGTGTAGGTGCGAGGAGTAACCCCGGACGCGGGGTGATGGGGTTGGGATGATATCGGGTTAGGTTGGTCTGCGACTCGCCTTCGTCTGCCTCCTGCCGCCTCTGCTTTTGCTTTTCCCTCTATACTCCACTTGCTTAGTCTGGTTCTCTGGTAGTGGTTGCTGGTGCTACTGCTGCTGGCACCGCTAGTCCTTCCCGTATTGATCGCCCCGTCGTCCGGCTCCTTTCCTCCCTCGCAGTAGATACTCAACCACAAGCTACGACCCTCACCCTCTTATAGTGCTCCTACAATGGTACTATACTACACCTTGGTACATATCGTCAAGCAATGGAGCTCCTTTTCAGGATTCTCTTCCAATTCCAAGCTGGTACAAGACCAAGGCCTTTGGATTTAAGGAAACTTCCAATCTTTCGACCGTTAAGATTCTCAAAGTCGCATAGCACAGATAGCCATCATTGGATTTCGTTAGTGATCCTACAACGGTATTATACTCAACCTTGGAGATATGAACGACCAACGAAAAGCTCCTTTTCTGGATTCTCCTCTAATTCCAAACTGGCAGAAGGTGTTTGAGTTTTGGGTAACTTTGGATGTTCCGGCTGGAAAGATTCTCAGAGTCGCATAGCTCGGATAGGCATCATTGGATTTCGGTTGTGATTCTACAACTTGGAGATATGACCGACAAACGAAGCTCCTTTTCAGGATTCTCTACCAATTCCAAACTGGTAGAAGGTAACTTTGGATGTTCCGGGTGGTAATATTCTCAAAGACACATGGTTTGGATAGTCATCATTGGATTTCGGTTGTGATTCTACACCTTGGAGATATGACAGATAAACGAAGCTCCTTTTCAGGATTCTCTACCAATTCCAAACTGGTAGAAGGTAACTTTGGATGTTCCGGGTGGAAATATTCTCAAAGACACATGGTTTGGATAGCCATAATTGAATTTCGGTAGCGATCCTACAACGGTATTATACTACACCTTACAGATATGAACGACTGACGAAGCTACTTTTCCGCATTCTACACCTTGGAGATATGACCGACAAACGAAGCTCCTTTTCAAGACTCTCTCCCAATTCCAAACTGGTAGAAAGAACTTTGGATGTTCCGGGTGGAAATATTCTCATAGACACATAGTTTGGATAGTCATAATTGAATTTCGGTAGCGATCCTACAACGGTATTATACTACACCTTAGAGATATGAACGACTGACGAAGCTCCTTTTCCGCATTCTTTTTCAATTCCAAGCTGATAGAAGGTGTTCGAGTTTTAGGTAAATTTGGATGTTCCGGTTGGATATATTCTCAAAGTCGCATAGCTCGGATAGTCAGCATTGGATTTTGTTAGTGCTCCTACAACAGTAGGTACATATCGGTACATATTGTCATTCAACGAAGTTTCCAATTCCAAGTTGGTAGGAAATTTATATTTCCATTCCAAATTGGTAGGAAATTTATATTTCCATTCCAAATTGGTAGGAAATTTATATTTAGATTCCAAACTAGTAGAAAATTTACATTTCCATTCGAAACTGGTAGGACATTTACATATTCATTCCAAACTGATAGGAAATTTATATTTCCATTCCAAACTGGTAGGAAATTTGCATTCCCATCTAAACTAGTAAGAAATTTAAGACAATATTCGAAGCTGGTAGAAAATGTAGGATTCTGTTCCAAGCAGTTAGATAATTTAGGAGTCCCTTCCAAGTTTGCAGAAAATTTAGAAGTCCATTTCAAGCTTGTCCAGATCCAGGCTACAATTCTAAGCTGGCACAAAACGAAAACCTTTGAATTTAAGCAAACTTCGAATCGTCCATCCGATAGATTCTGAAACTCGCATAGCTCAGATATCCATAATTTAATTTCGTCGTCGTCGAGTTCATTCTATCGCAACTCTGAAATATCCAAGCCATTGGCACGACATCAGTAATATGTACATATAAAGTGGATAACACGAAGAAGAACCCAGAAACATTCGGCCAAAACGCTAAAGATGCGATCTAAATATGCACGTGATATGCAATCGGCGGTCGAGTGACTCAGCCCGATAAATCTAATTAACCTTAAGGTACCTTGCGACGTACGCTCTCGTTCGTTAATTACGCGAACAGTTCGAAGGATCATCAAAATTATCAAGTTGGCGGCGTCAAATGATAAGCAAGGTCCAACCCTTTTTATGCTGTTAACGTTCTGCTCGTTGACGTCAAAGTGGCGTTAAGCGCTGACGTCCGCCGTGTTCACGAGGAAACTTACTCGTATAGGCGCGATATTCTCTCTCTATATCCCACATCGTTATCAGCGGTAACACGCATGAGCGACATAAAGTGCCGCATTGGTTCCGGAGCTTGCAAAGAAAGCAACGACACCGACAGAAGTTCCAGCAGCAGGTGAAGCTGTCGCAACGGATGCACCACGCACCCCTTCATCGGACACGCACGCGTCTCGCTGGCGTATTGTGCCTATAGCATGCCTTTGAACATGCCGTTACGCAACGAATTATCGGAAGAAATTATAGGAGAAAGATAAGCGCGTGTGTGAATCGGCGTCGCGTGTCACAGCGATCGTCCAAGCAATCGTTGAACTCGATGTGCCTGCAATAAACCCAAAAAAAATATTATCTTTTTGCAGTTTATCAAGAAAATGTATTTTGATTTCGTACGAATCGAACCAGAAGTATATTGTTGATAGATTCATAATTGTAACATTGATTTCATTATCTAAAAACAATTCTACTACGATATCGGTCTAGGAACCTCACATGAGACAATTCGAACAATAAGATTGATGGTAAAAGGTGTTGAGATAAGATTGAGATGGATTTCGAATTTCTGGAAAATCCGGATTTCTTAACGACTATAATTATTAAATGCTTATCGCTATGAAATATTTGGAGAAACAGAAAGAGTCATACTGCATAATAAATGGGTAATAAATGACGGATTGTTCAAACAATCTCGTACAAAGACATTCAAAAAGGAGTTGATACTTCGAAAGATGCCATTCTTAAAATCACAATAAATTTTTCTCAGGATTAAGGAATAACACAGATTTGACTAGGATTAACCACTCCAAACCTCTTAAGGTCAAAGCAATAATATACCGAACAAAATATTGAAACTTCCAATTCAGTCTCAACTAAAAATACATTCCAAAATCCGTTGCACCAGTGCCATGTCAACAAAACCAATCCCTGTGATACCACCTCATTATCCAAGAGTTCTTTGGGCTTTTGCAGTCAAGAGCGTTAATTGGAGCAACACGAGCGATAAGTCAGTGCTGTGTGCTACAGGAGTTACGTTATAGCTGTTGCTTTTGGTGTTACCGCGTTGATGCTCGAACGCGAAGCACGCAAATACCCTCAAATCCTGAAGCAAGTACTCGTCACGCGACCATAGCAATGATTGTATCTTTTGCCGCGCTAGCTGCGTGGAAACTCAAATATAAACATCGCTATTTCCCTCCATGAATTTCATCGGGTCGGCCAAATGCCAGAGAAGCTTCGACATGGGGTGGAATTTAATCGGGGCTGCTCCACTCTTCTCAAACGCAAATCGTGTTAGGAATCGTGGCAGCCAACGGGGATAACGGAAAGCCTTGAGAGAGAGAAAGCAAATGAGGGTGCGAGTGAAAGGCGAGGATCCGTATCGCGCACATCCCTATATTGACGCATCCCTTCTCTCGCGTTGCCCACCCCCCGACCAACCAATCGAAGCCCAGCATCCGCGCATGCGGTCGTTCTATCCACCGAAAAATGACAGAGCTCTGAGGATGGTTTCCATTTTGTAAGATCCAACGAAACAGCACTACGTATATTTCACAGAGAGTAGAGTGTAGAAATAATCTGTAGACTTCAAAGTTGACAATCGAGAAAAATATGAACTTCCCATTCACACATGAACCTCCACATGAAACAGCAAGAATAGGTTTAAAAAATTCTAACTCGCAAATTAGAAAGCAGATAAATATCATTCTTGGCTATTATAAATTGGGATTTTCTCATGAAACATTACACTCATTATAGTTGTCATACGGATTTATGTACGCGAAAACGTAATTTTGAAAGTTGAGTGCTGTAAAAGTAGCAGACATTGACATATTTACTGCGTTTGCCCAATTTTCGACATGTATCTATTCGAGTGACGGTATTTCAGATTGCAACTGTTTATTTGTTGAACTCGACTACGGAAGTTCTCATGTATACATAACTAGCAGGTTATAAAGATTCGCGGTTGGTTTAACTTATAATTGGGCTTACCGCGTAAAAATAATGATGTCGAATTGAGATCACAAATCGACATATGTGAAAAAGTGCAATTTTTCAGATGCGTTAGGACGAAATATCTTAGAAAATTTCAAGATATATGATATGTCAATTTATGATCGCAATTTGACATAATCATTTTTACGCGGGTTGAAAAATTAAAGAGTAAACAGACCCTGGATAGAGCGTTTAAGGAGACTTATAATAATCCAAGACTGAGGCAGGGTTCATGAAAGGACTTAGAATAAGGTGGTTGGGGCTAAAGGGGGAAGGGGATATTTTTCTACCCCCCTATGACACGTCGCGCCAGGGCCTGCTTTGTGCCCTGATACACTGACCCCCCTCCCTAATATAACTAATAATCTCTTTATATTATAAAAAGATTTCGTCGCCGTCACCGCCGCCGTCTCAAACATCGAGGAACTTAGAATAATTCGGGCTCGAGACAGTCACCCATCCAAGTACTGACCCTAGGGCTCAGAATAGCGGGGGGTTCCCGAGGGATAGAGGAAGAGTTCCGAGGAATAAATGAGGGGCCCCCGAGGGGTATCAAATTAAGGGGATTCTGGAGTAGATTTTATTACCGACTTTGATCGGTAAAAACAGGCTTTTTCGTAGTTTTGGTTATCCTACGTTAATATGCTACGCACATACTTCAAATTGCACATGATTGTAAAATCAACGTAAACAAGTGGACGTACATTCGAATATTGGCTGAAAACCTACAACAAACGAAAAAATCGTATATTACGAAACCTCTCGAAAACAAAATGGCCGCCAGGGTTTGACAGCATCACCTGCTTGGTAAGATATAAAAGATTCTGGAACTCACGTGCGTTAAACTCGAATGTACGTCTATTCTTTAACGTTCTCTGAATATTCCACGAGCGTCGAAAAGTCAATTACACAAAAGGAATCCACGCAAAATCCAGACTACGTGAACGTAGTCTGTCCGCGATCAGAGTGGGTCAAGAAGAGCGCGAATCAAGTTTCCCGATTAGAACACAAGTGGCGCCGATGTAGTCCGTTTTCTTTTGGCAAAAGCTCCGAGCCTTTGCAACGCGATCGTAGTATACACTATACATGGATTTGGCTAGTATATTTGACATTCTGATTGTTTTCGAATATTCAGAAATCATCACAGAATTGACGTCCGATCTGATTTTACATATCTAATTTCCAGAAACAATTAAATCTTACGGCAAAGGTCAGCTGACATATCGTATGCGGCCATATTGCTTTTCGGGAGATTCAGTATCTTTTGCCAAAAGTAAACAGACTACGTCGTCGCCACCTGTGTCCTGATCGGAAAACTTACCGACCAAAGTCGGCATAAAAATCTACTCCAGCATCCCTTTAACCATGGAATTTTGAGCGAATGGTATAAAGTTGGCCATGAAATTTTGAGCGAGGAATTTCAAGTTGGACATGGAATTTTGAGCGCGTGGTTTTAAGTTGGCCACGTAATTTCAGGCGAGTGGTATCAAGTTGGCGATTTGCGGTCAGTTTAGGGTATCATAAACCCCGGACCATCTTTCCAATTTTCTAATAAATCTGTTTATAAAAGCGTTTTTGCGTTCAACCCCCCGATACCCATGAGAAAACATCCAGGTTTAGGGGCCCATTAGGGACTTAGGGAAATCCGGGCTTGAATGTCCATGTGGGACTAATCAGAGTAATAATACCTCAAAGAGGTGACTTTGTAAAAAATTAAAAATAGTGCGGAAATAATGTGCAAAGTTCTACTTTGCATCTCTTTTTTTTGCATCAGGAATCAGTTTAGATGAATTACCATACTGATGGTAATTCCTACAGATTCATACTGGCAAAATCTCTCTTCGTACATGCCGAATATTACAACAATGCTGATACATGTTCAACTTGCTATCCGGCATGGAAATCTCTCTCACATTTTTATAGAACCTACCCCTCAAAAATTCTGTCCGTTGTATGCTACGCCATTTTTATCTAGACAACGCAACAAAAAAAAAATACGGCGCGAGTCGGCGAAATATATAACACTCACCAACTGCGTAAAGTTCGGGGTGTAAAAAGGCGTTGAATAAAAGTACGAGGTCGACGGGCCTTCAGGAATGGAAAAAGGCACGATGAAAGGGACAAGCTTGTGGTAGTGGCTTATAAAACTGTAAGAACCAGCGCGAACGTCGTGGCTCGCAATATTTCAGAACAATAAAAGCGACGTGGCTGTAAGCTTGGTAAAGAGTCTCGGTTGGCGCTGGCGTGCCTGGTACGAAACCACGGCGTAATAAAACAAAACAATATACATTTAGGCTTGCGCGCTTTCTCTCTCTCTCTCAAAAGGGGTAGAAATGGCGGTGAACAGTTTGCGAGGGATATAGAACCGCGCTGAGACTCGAATGGCTTCCCGTCCAATAGGGTTTCGAAGGCTGTTAAAACTAGAACGGATATTTCGGGTGGTGCCTCGAAAGCTCGTCCGCACTGGGCTCTCGAGTTGCACATAGCGTTGCGGCTAACGTAGAGCAGAGAGAGGAAACGGGAAAATCAGCTAATCCATTACGGTGGACGACGAATGCGAATGAGAGCTTTGAACGAACGAGCGAGAATTCGCTACGGTATCGGCACTGACGATAAATGAGAAAAGTTTGGCCGCAGAAACCGTATTCCACCGTAAACCAGAAACCAGTACGCGCTGAACACCGCAAAAGCTGTACATAGAGCTGCAGTCAAAAGCCTCATTTTAAAATACCTATACCATCGTTTGTGTGATGAAGAAACGTAAATAGTATCGACGATTTTACAATCTCTAGTCAGGACTCAGGCAATGAGTTTTAAAACTGTTTAGCCCTTCATTGATGTCACATGCGGAAAAGATTTGGTTGAGGGATCTTCAAAGTGATTTTTGCCAATCAAACTATGTGGTATTATATAGCATAAATAAGTAATTGTGTATAATGGACAATTTCCACTGTTTGGTTTTAATGAGGTTAAATAATTATATTTTTCGTTGGGGTTAATTAGTATAATCAATCAAACCTTGATTGGTATCTTGGACAAACCAATTGGTAATACCAACCAACCGATGGATGATGTCAATTAACTACTAATAATTAACATAACAAATCGGAAATAGCTGTAATAATAAATTTCGCGTGTTTCATAACTCCAAGCATTTAAAATTAGTATTCCCAGTTAGCATTTTTCTCAATTCATATGATCGCCCATATGGTGTTCATTAAATCTACAGAAAGTTTCGCAGAGCGAGAAAAAAAAGATTGAAAGAGGTACAAAAAGGTTGTGAAAAATTATAGTCGCTGAACAGGCAAAAGTTCATATGTAAAAATTCGTTTGTGCAGTGAAAGTTCGTCCTATAATTTTTGCATTATTGTGAGATCACACTTCGGCCATAAAAATCAGAAGCTAATGTGTTTTTAGTTAATATAAAGTATGTTTATCTCGTCGGGGCTATAAGGCTGCACTTTGGTCTCAATAAACTGACGTTGTAATATATGTATATATATACGCACATTGTGTACGCTTCCACTATTATGTACGTGTAATTCGATAACACTCTCTTGCTGAACAAGTTATCCGATGTCACGCAATCTTGTTTTGTGTGTGTTACAGGCGCTGAACGGGTTCCTATTAATACTGACCTGCGATGGGGAGGTTTTCTTCGCCACACACAGCATAGAGAGCTACCTTGGTTTCCATCAGGTGAGTTTTAGTTCAAACATTAACTTATCACGTTGATCAGAAATATTCTTATCCGAACGTTTCAGCACAGATTTTGAATAGTTTAGTAAAACTTAACAGTCTTTTTCTACATGTTTTTAAATATTTGTATATCAAAGATAAATATTTGATATATCTCAAATATATTCGTTCAACATATAAAATATACATGGAGAGTCGTAAAAATTGTCATCAATCAGATAACGATTCCAGATATTGTATTTTTTTTACCAGATTTATTATATTGAAGCAAAGACATTTCTGGGTCCTTACAAAAATCATTGGTTTCATGGTACTTAAATTTATTTAAGATTAATAAAAAAGTTGTTGAATTTAGAGAAAAGTGGTTGAAGTCAAAGAGAAATTTCAAGAGAGCGTCACAGAAATATCTTTTCTGTGAATGATTACTCTGAGAGAAAAGCGTTGATTTAACGATTTCACATGATAAAACGATTATAGAAAGGCTTGCAATGTTTTATGATTGAAGCGATGATAATATAGTTCAATACTTCCAAAGTTATGGAAAACAAACGTTGAAATCGTATATGCAACAAAACGGTATATTTGAAACTATCATCATTTTGATGATTGCTACTATAATTATTTTTGCTATAACCATAAAATAGAGACGTTCCTCCTGGGAATAATATTTATGGTTCATCCAATTATTTTCTTACGTTTGCTATAACCATAAACTAGAGACGTTCCTTCTAGGAATTATAGTTTATAATTAGATTATCGTCGGACTAACTATATTTTTTATTAAATTACTATATTTTTCTCTCAGTATTCCTTTTTTTGTCCAATATCAATAAAATAATATAAACATTATTGCACAATGACCCAGTGTAAAAGATAGTCCTGTAATTAGTTATTAATTTCCATATTGTTTATACTGAGCATGATAAAAAAACTATAATATAAAATAAAATATTTATTCCATGTTAGTAACTTAACTAAAATAAAATAAGTTCTGTTATTAGGCCAGTACAGATTCAAATAAGAAAATTCATTTACGTTCACTTAAAAGTAGTTCGGTCTACTAGACTTTTTTTCTAGGTGTATAAGGTACATTAGCGAAACATTATTATCCTTTCACGTATTTCCAAATGATTTTCATTGACACATTTACATAGATTGAATCGGTAAATCGATTGCTCAGCGCAAAGAGATACAACGTGACAGAGAAAACGAGTGATGGTGAGGAAGGGTGTGCCTTGATTCCACAGAGGGTGAGTCGAGGGCTGTTCTATCCGGCTGCTACGTGATTCCACGAGCTTGCTAGTTGCGCCCGTATTTTACATCGAGTCTGTCTCCCTCTGTGTTCACACCCAACAGCGCGCAGTCACGCCATGTTTGTCAAGTTTACTATACGCGCTCGTCGAGCGTTTACACGGGCGTCACTCCGTGCCAGGATCACTCTTCTCTCTGTACTCTACGACTTCTCTGTCTTTCTGTATTCTTATTTTCAACCAAAGCCTCCAACCTCCCTAGTCATACCAACGTGTGAATAGTTTGACGACTTTCCAGGCAAAATAGTTGCTAAGAATTATCCAACTTGTGTTGGACCTCAGTATTTTATTTCTTATACCAGACAAACATTAAGGCGAAATGCTAATGGGCTCCAAGTTCGAGCTGAATTTTAATATGCTTGGCTTTAACTACCCAAGTCCATGCTGTAACAATAATGACAGAAAGATAAAGATAGAGAAAATGCTAAAAATTATACTATAATGGTATGCAATTTTTCGGGTAGATAGTACAAAAGATCTAAATATTATTTCTTAAAGATTCCAGCAGAATTTTTTATTGTTGGTATGTCTAAATTTCAATCATACTTTAGATAGATACTTAAGGGAGGCATTGTTGGTAGTTTATCATTGATCGCCAAATTACATAGAATTATCAATATAAATTCGATTCAAAATTACATCCCGAATCAATTTTACAGCGAAAGTTAATATTTTTCTACATACACGGAGAGAAAAGTTTGATTGGACTTACTAAGATTTTGGTTAAAAATTTTACCAAGAAAAATGTGGTAGGCGCAACCAAGTTATTGTTTAGGCGTACTAAATACTTGGTTGCCTTACCGAATCCTTGGTTATATTAGCTAATAACTTGGTTATGTTAGTCAATAACTTGGTTGTGCCCACCAAGTTTTCTTGATAACATTTTTAACCAATTTTTTGGTAATTCTAACCAAGCTTTTTTCTCGGTGTACTTCAATTGTCCAATACTCTTTGTTGAAGAAAGTTGGGACCGCTGTAGACCATTGGTCTTAAAGATTTCGGCAATGTTTGCTACCACTTAACACCTATTTCAAATACTCTCATTAGCTCCTAGACGTTTAGAAAAAAGTTGCTACTGGCGTATTCGCAACACGTGACTTTCTCATCACAATTGTTACTGGCGTGAAGTTTTTATCGTGAATTTATTGGGGTATAGTGACTAACTACACGAATAGAAATCTGTGAATTTCGCACATTTACTGTAATTTATTACATTTCTCGCTATAATTTGTCAAGAACGCGTTTTTAAATTTGAGTTCAAGCTACGAGCCGCACTCGCAAGGCGGCGCGTGCGATGTTCGCGCCTCACTTCACATCTCTCTTTTGTTTGGTGGTATTATTGTCGGCACTTCGATAGTTTGACAAGTCGGATTTATATTTTAATTATTCATATTTCAAAAGTTTCGAATCTTATGGCGTGTATAAGGCCGCCGCAGGATTTTGAATTCGTATAAAATGCTATGCGAGTGATAAAAACTATGATACGATGAGTGTATGAGTGTTTATAGTCTAACATCATGACTGTGAATAACCTCAAATATTTTTTTTCTTGCAATTTTCACTTTCCTTTTAATCTAACATATGGTTTGAATATTCACATTATATTTCTCATTGAAAACTGCTCAAGATCATTGATAGTAGTTCTTTTGTTTAGTGAATGTGTAACACAATCCATGTTTCAGGCAATATGAATTTTTCAAAACATACAGTTGCACAAGTCTTATGTGAGTGATCGAAAAGACCACAAAATCTTCAATGTACTAAATCTCTTGTTGTTCATTGCTAATTTGCTAGTAATTCTGTCGGGATGTATCATACCAAAGCATAATAACTTTTATATTAGCTTGAGGTCCAAAAATAAATAAATAAATAACTTTTTTTATTCACTATTTCAGGTAAAGTATCAGAAGCAAGGAAGATTTTGGATTGGATTTCAATATCAAAACTACATTTTATATGCAAAAGGCATACATTAAATTTCATTGCGGTCCATAGATTTTTTCAGAAGTTATTGTACTTTTGGACACAGATGCCGGACACAGCCAGACAGACAGACAGAAATTAGTGAATGTCTTTTTTGGAATCTACGACACTCAAAACATGTATTTCCATAAAAATCCAAGCATCGAATTTTTTTTGGATTGCAATACTTTCTCTTTTACATACTCCGTATGTGATGAGAAAGTAAAAATAGCGCCTGAAAGAAGGGTATTGACTTAAAATAATCAGAGCCAGAGAGGAAACTTACAGCAAGATTAAAAATTATCAAAGTAATCAGGGTCTGGAACTCATACGGGAATTGCGAATAATCAAGGTATTGTGGGTTTCGCAGTGAGACTTAGAATAATCGAAACCTGGGCGGAGGGTCATAGGAGTATTCAAAAGAATCGGGGCCTCGAATGCGGCTTATAATGAACGAGGAATAATCCAGGCCTGATATGGGTCTTAGGAAAACTTAGAATAATAATAATACCTTAGAATAATAATGAGTTGGAATCAGATTCATCGTAGGGATTAGCAATAATCAGGGGGAGTTGTGGCTCAGAAGACAAAAGACAGAATAATCGGAAGCTACCAGGAGTTTCTTAGCGGGACTTACAATAATCTGGACTTGGAAGGAGACTCATAAGGAACAAAATATAATCTAGGCCTGGCGCATCTTTCAGGGTGACTTATAGAATAATGAGGACTTTGATTAGTGACTAAAATAAGGAGGCTCATACTCGGAACTAACAATAATCGGGGCCTGGTGTGGCTAATCAGGAAATGTATACGGAGAAAAGGATCTGATAAAATTTACCAGATGCTACGGCAAAAATTATCAAACGCCCCTGGTACTGGGGAAGCCATAGCCGCCACCCGACGAAAAGTACAAGAACTATGAGAATTTCTACCATATACATAAGAATTTTTACCATATTTCGTGATATAAATTCTCGTAGTTCTCGTACTTCTCGATAGCTGGCGTCATAGCTCTCCTGTACCCGGAATTTACGATACTTCTTACTAGAAATATGGTAAAAAGTATCAGATTCTTGTCTCCGTTTAGAATATTCAGGATCTGTCAGGAGGTTCTCAGTGAAACTTGAAATAATCAGAACCTGGCAAACTGAACTCATAAAGACATTTAGAAGAATTTCGGGAATAAAATAATTTAAAAATACCGCCAGTGCAAAACGCATGCCGAAGCTATTGTAACGAATCTGCAAAATCCATCTGTCGTAATTTACCCGGCCGATCTCCACGGAGGGCACAAACTCCGTCCTTTAATTTTAGTATCTCACGCGATAAATAACATAATCGGAAATAAGAACTCGGCAACAGATTCTAACGGAATCTTAAAAAAAAATGTGAACCTAAGGCCAAAGGGTGAGATAACCTCAGCGACGAAGGCCAACGATACACCCGTTATTTTCCCGCGCGCGGGAACCTTCCAGTCATCGACACCGAGGCGAGATTTCGCTGGGCCCCAACGGCAATTGAATAATGTGGCACATTTTGGCAATTAATAGCTGCTAATGAAGACACAATCGGTATGCCCCGAGGCAGACACGCTGCCCCTTTATCCATACATATATACATATACATATATATATCCATCACATCCAGTCTCTCTACTCCCAAAGCTTTTGTTTATGCTGCACAGAGCGCGCTCGCTGTATCACAAAGTGTAGTATAGTTACACTATAATACGTGGCGCTCCGGTCGGTCGCTTGAGGGCCAAGTGCTCGCGTCTGCCGTGGCTCTATACACTCGTGCTGATCGCGTTCCTCTCACTCGTACCATCGGCGTCCATAATTCTTCCACGTAATTGAGAGCTCAACCTCGTGCTCGCCCTTGTACGTATATAATACCGTGAGCGCGCCCGGTACTCACTCGCGCCCCGTTCACCCTTTTTCCCTTTGGTCCCGTGAGACGCGCCCGTGATATGTGGCCACCGCTCGATATTAATGCCCGCCACGGATTAATTATTATTACCTGCCTGATTTGTTTCAATTTGTTGGCTGCAAACGCGTGTGTCTATATATATATGTATATATGAGCGCATAAACCGAACGTTCGCTACGCGGACGACGACTCTTTGATCGCGCCGAATCGTGTTTTCATCATTTTGCACGTGTCCGCACGATCCGGAACATCATCCCACCGCGCCTTGCGGATTTATTTCAACGGCGCTTATAAACCCCCGCGCGGTTCAAACCACGACGACCAACGCTGAGACGATCGAGAATTTGTACGCGACGCATCCTCCAACCCCGACAGTACACAACACAGTTCTATCCGCACAACCCTACAAGGCCTATCCTATACCAACCTCGTGACAGTGAATTATCGCTTGCGAATATAAACTCGTGCTAGCTTGGAGGAAAACGGCCCCACCGAGCACTGAGTTTTTATTAGCGAATGCTTTTGGTCGCGTGACGATGATACACGCCCAATTGATGAAACGATAAATTATCCAATTATTCGGCTCGGATTGCTTCCTCTTGGAAACTTTGTACCTAATATGGATTTTTAAATGTTTTTCAACAGATTTTATTTAAATATTTTAACGACAGAAATGAACGCGCGGGCTATTTGTGGCTTCGGCGGTTATCAGAGTCAAGCAGCGTTTCTTGCGGTCGTAACTTGGATGGGTGACCGCTTAGCCGAATAATGACTTACGCACCAGATGTTGAGTGGGAGACAGTTTTTCTGAGTTTCTTATGTATTCTCATATAAACATACTCAGAGGTATCGGTTTGATGGGTTTATTTGAATCAAATCCAGGATCTATTTCAAATTAAATTAAATTTTATTTCGATCGAATAAAATTTACTTGAAATCAGTACGATTTATTTCAATGAAATAAATTCTATTTGATCAAAATAGAATAGAATTTATATCATACAAATAAATCGTATTAATTTGTAATAAAATGTATACGAATAAATCGTATTAATTTTTAATAAAATTTATACAAATAAATCGTATTAATTTTTAATAAAATTTATACGAATAAATCGTATTCATTTTTAATAAAATTTATACGATTTAATAATCGTATTTTACTTTACTTTATAAACCTTTTGTTCACGTGATGATGATACACGCGCAATCGATGAAAAGGTAAATTATCCAATTCTTTGGATTGAATTGCTTTCTTTTGAAAGCTTTGTACCGAATGTGGATTTTTTATGTTTTTAACTAGATTTTATTTAAATATTGTTAATTTGGGGTTGTTAAATTCCATTTTTTAAATGAATATTCATCATTTATTTGAATTATTATTTTGTAGCAATTGTCTGCAGTTGAAAAACAAAAACAATGTTTAACAAACAATAGTACCAAGGGATAGTAAAACATTTTTAATATTAAAAATTGGTTTTTGTTTCCTATTTTCCACCTTAAATTATGAAAATACTATAATAACTACAATTACCAGACTGTCATCATTTTGTTGGAAAGTACGTGCATATTTCAATTCAAACCACTTGTGACCATATTGATTTAAACAATCCATAAATCACATCTCCAAATATTGAAAAACAAAATATTGATTTCAGCATATTTTAGTAAAAATCATATCATCAGATCAAAAAATTTGATTAATGGTCAATTTCGGGTATTACTATAATTTTCCATTAGTTGCGACAGAATAAAAAAAAAGTACCTAGTGACTACATCTGCGTGTATTCACGAAAAAATATGTGAAAACATCTTTAGCAGTTCAGCATCTTTTCTTTAATTTCTAACGTCTTGTTGCTAATATCGTTCGCCCATTGCAATAACATGGTTCCTCCAAGTTCTTTTAAGAAAAGCCGTAACGTTTTTTGAGGACATTTTGCTGAAATTCATTTTTCTTTACTCGTGCATGCAAAATGGCCGGTTGACGCACTAGTGCGCAAAATGTTTTGCGCACTGGCTCCCTCATTTTGTACACTGTTCCCTGGATTTTGCTCACTGGTTGAAGTTGCAGCTCATTTCGCATGTTTGTAAACGTCGGACAAACTCGGATTTTGCATTGCACTCATAAAGAAAAATATGGTTCGATACACGAGGCCAAAGGATCATTCTGCACACTGCTCGTGTGACGCTCCTTTGGCCTCTTGTATCGAAATATACTATTTTTCCAGAAGGGCCGTAACGCTTTTTGAGGACATTTTGCTCAAATTCACTTTTTCCCAGAATGAGCGTAACGCTTTTTGAGGATATTTTGCTCAAATTCACTTTTTTCCAGAAGGAGCGTAATGCTTTTTGAAAAAATTTTGCTCATATTCACTTTTTTCCCAGAAGTAGCGTAACGCTTTTTGAGGACATTTTGCTCAAATTCACTTTTTTTCCAGAAGGAGCGTAACGCTTTTTGAGGACATTTTTTCAGGAAAATCCTTGCTAAAGATGTATTCACATTAAAAAATTCAATAAAAAAATGTAGTTCCATTCGTATCAAATACCCAATATATTATTATTATTTTTATTATCACCTTACAGAAATACTGTATTTGTTCTCCATTATTTAAAATGGAAAGCCAGGAAGAAGAGTGAAGAGAGTGAGAATCGAGAAAAAGAAAATGGAGCAATGTGAGCGGACGTGGATTCTTTGCGAGAGTGTAAATCAAGTCAGGGCTTGGGGTAGAGCAGAAAGAGGCGAGAGGCAGAAGGAAAAGATGCGCGTCGGAGCAACCAGGCGGGAAGAGACTGGCCGCTGGTTGCCGGCGGGGGTGCGCTAGCGCGTCTCCACTAAATAATTACAAGCTCTTAATTAACGACGAGAGCCGATCGTAAAGCCATCCATGATGCGGTCGCTTCGTCCATGCCGCTAGTGCATGTTTCAAGATTATTTAAACGAGCAATGGTAAGTCACGTTAACCGAGCCTTACCCCCCCGCAACCCTCACCCCCACCCTCCCTATATTTCCTATAAATGGCGCGAGAAAGAGCTGCAGCCAAGTGAACATACTGGTCCAGGCTAGTTCGATGAGGTGCTCGACCCACAATCACCATCGAATCACGTCATTATGCGGCAAAAAGTATTGACCCTGCAGTAGTAATTTTTTAAATACGCTGTTAGATATTTTTTATGAAAAATAATACACCCAGAAAAAAGATTTGGTAATATTAACTAAAATTATTTATTCAACATTTAATTATTTCAATCAACGAAAATTTACTTTCCCTCCAACAAATATGTATTACATTCAATTTTTCAGTTTTTTAAATTTCTAACATATTTATTTATTTGAATCAACTTTCACCGTGCAGCGGTCACTAAAAAAATATTTTATTTATTGCTACTAAATACTTTCTTAATCCGGAAAAACGATCTAGTTAAAACGTCCAAATACATGTATTAGATATTTTTAAATAAAATCAATTAGAACTATCTTATAATCCAATATATATTTATTTCCTTTCATCATTGGAGTTTATTATTATCAACATGCAATATTTATCGATTTGATTTCATTCTTGTCGTATATATATATATAAATTATATATTCTTTAAATCGTCAGCAGACGACGCGCGGTCGGTGTGTGGCTCGACGGGCCCCCGAGTTAAGCAGCATTATTTGCGGTCATAACTTGGATGGGTTACCGCTCAGCCGCGCACTGATTTGCGCGCAAACTGCTGAACTCGGAGGCAGTTTCTGAGCTTCTAAGGGATAAGTGAGGAATATCCCAAAAAAAAAAAAAAATTATTTTAATCAACATTTATAGAACTGTCGACCCAAATAAATATTTCTTAGATTTGAATATATTTACTATTCAATATGTATATTAACTACAAATAAAAAAATTTAATTGCGGTGAATGGAAGTCTATTAGGTCGGCATCCAAATATAGTATATTGTGCAACAAGGGCCGAAAGTTGGCGATTGCGACGAGCGCGAGGTTTGCCGCCCGAGCGAAGCGAGGGCTGCAATCACACGATTCGCATTAAGAAAAAGATCTGGAAAAATTCATATGTATTCGGAAATATTAATAAATCATTTTCATTTGAAAAAATGTTAGTTTGACGGATCATTTAATAAACAATTCTTTTCATTAATTCGTTAACAATATTTTGGAATTATTTTGGAGTTATTCCATCGAAAAGTGTTCGAAATTTTCGCTGAAACTCAGGTTCCTTAAGGAGGTTGGAATAGTCGACACGTCAAATCAGAGGTAGTTTCTGAAAAAAATATTTCTCCAATTTTTTCCGCTTTAATTTAGTGATTAGAAGAACAACTAAATCATATTTATGTAATTAAAATGTAATTGACCAATAAACAGAAATTTTCGGAAAGATGGTTTTGCAGAATGCTTTTATCAGAATAAACTATAATGTTATTCCAATTATGATAATATTTATAAGTGATAACTAATTTGGTTCATTGCAAGTTGCTATATTGATGCATCAGCTGCATCTAGATTTAATTAATCATAATGCTAAAAGAAAAAAATTGGAAGATAACTCTGTTTTCGGTTCTTTTCATGTAATTATTTTATTTCTCGATAAAATAAATAGCAAATTTATAACGAGCAGGGAATTCATTAGTTTTTTGTTACTTCTAGGCAAAAAAATGCAGGTTTCACTGTAATGGTCACAACTTTTTTTTATGCAGTACTGACACCTTGTACTTGTTTGTTCATAATAAATCATCCTTTAAATTACCATATGGGGAATTATGATTCGTTCAGTTTTGTATTTTGGAAATTTTGGAAGTTGGTAAAACGCAAATAAAAAATTTTTACATACCTTTTTCCCTTATTGTCGACCAGTTTTTAAAACTTTTTTGTTATTTATTTAATTTTCATCGCTTAAATTTGCCAACAATGTTGTGCATACGTGGTATACGTTGAAGAAGGAGTAAGCACGTGACCCCGCAATTATATGCTCGTCAGGTCGACCCTGAGGCCTTGTACACTTCTATATCGCGCGGGTAATTAAAATATAATTTGTGATTAGCTTGGCTAATGAGAGCGAACGGTCAGATTAGAGCCCAGCATTATTATGCGTATGCCTGTTGTACAATACACATACGTACCTCCCAACGACCACCGTCTATTATTACATCGTATATGTTGGCTCTGGTAATCCCGCTAATATCATAGTAGGTCGTATTCTTTATCAGTTGTTGCACTGCAAGTCTCTGCAAAGTTAACCAAAGTACTTTACCATTATCATTTTGATCCCACTTCACATCCATTTTGAATGATCACAGTGGATGCAAAAATAATTTTGTAACTTAAATGCCCGTAATTAGAAATGTAACATTTAGTTCAATTTATACAAAATTCGTAATTTTAATTTTTCATAGATTATCTATATTTTTCTAAATATATAATTATGAATTATTAATTGTCCAGGTTATTATAGTTATAATTCGTAATAAAAAAAATTGTTGCTCTTGACTATTCGTAATTATTACAAAACCCTGGAAATGTTGATTTGTACATTATTATTTTTCATAATAATTTGCATTTTTTAATATTATGCGTCATGGTTGTAACGTTTCTAACGTTTTTAAACTGGAAGTCGCATATATGAATGCTGACATGAGAAATGTCGAAAAATTACTTTTTTTTAAATCTGTAAAAAGGTTTTTAGTTCTCTGTTCCTAAAAGTGTACTTTTCGCCAGAAATACTTTTCTCTCTCTAGTGTTTCAATGTGGTAATTAGAACGAGTATTTTTTGTAGTCGGATACAAGTCACGATCGATATTGAAACCGAAAAATCGTTTTTCACATTTTTTGGCCGCAAGTCGCATCAACGATTCGGTTTTAGTCACAATCAGTGCTGTAATTTGGCATATGAACGCCCTGTGCAGACAACCTATCAGGCGCCCCTCTTTGCCACAAATCACGCGAGCCAAATAAAGTGCATAAACCCTATGTCTCCAACGAGGAAAATAAAAAAAATTGTTTCATTGAAACTGTTTTGGCAATTTTGTAATAAGTAGGCAAAAAAATTGCATACAGTTCTTTAAAACACAAAAAATCTTTTTTAAATAGTTAAAAACAAAGCAATATAAATATGACAGAAAATACCTTAAAATCTAACACGTCTTGCCTTGGCACTCGCAAAATCGTCTATTATGCTGTTGTAATCAATATTTTTTGCTATTTCATTTTTAATTGATAATTTAGCCAGGTTTGTCAATCGTTCTTGCCCCATGGTTGTTCTCAGGTACGACTTTATCATTTTAAGTTTGCTGAAAAGTTGACATATATGTGCTGTCTAAGGAAACATGTAACAACGACAAGTCCCGAGCTGACTAGAAGTGCCTGTACGCACCTGTACGTATGTTCGCAATGTACGCACGTTCCGCGTCCCAATAGTACGAATGCGACAAAACTGCCAATCGTGTAAACTAAAATTTTGCAGCGTTTCTCAAAGCATAGTTAGCCGTGGTTACTGATAGGTGGCGCTTATGTATTCAGGAAACATACTACCGGCTAGTAACTCTGATACGAGCGAAGATTTCTATTTTTAGTTGCTACATCTCGAAACTATATGTCATTCACCGTGCTTTGTATTTAGGGACCCGATTATGCTGAACTCAATTCACATATAAACTAACTGCAGTTGTTAACAATAGCAGAAAAAAAATAGCGCCCTCTCGGCATCCGCGCCCTGTACAACCGCCCACTCTGCACGCCTAGTTACAGCACTGGTCACAATAATACCTTATAAAAAAACCTCTAAAAATCCTGTCAGATTTCTAATCACGAAAAAAACTGTAGTCAGCAATCCCACACCCCTAAGTCCTTATATGAAAGTGATAATAATTATTAACTTGATTCAACACGGAGTGAATCAGTGACACAAAATCTCAGCAAAACCGGTGTATGCATGGATAGTGAGGCTTTGCACGCATATTAACCCGGTCGATTACCACGGGCGAGGCCGGTATTGAGATTAATTAAAATTAGAGCAAACAAACGTGCGTGCACGCGCTCACATATATATCGCATATATATATACATATATATATACATATATATATATATATATATATTGGCGACGAGCGGCAGGCGGGTAATATACCGGATCGGGTCTCTCAGCGGGAGTTGATCGAGTCGGGAAGGCGCTTGCTGGCCGTGGGCATATAACGAAACCCTCTAGAATTCATGGGAGGACCCCGCATGGCGAGGGAAGACGTTTTGAACCTTACAGCAGCTTATCCATACATGTAACTAATACACATACACATATAAGATAGTACGACGCAACCCTTGTGCCTCACCTCTCACTCGTACAATACACTCAATTATTTATCGACGCATGAATCTTTTGTGAAAGATTTAATACGGCCGGTAGTCGAGTCGTAAAGTCAGCCTGGCTTAGCGATATGGCGCGCCGACACCTCGCTAAATATTTCACCGACAAGGGATCTGCCACTCTACGTACAGTGTATATAACGTGATAAATATTTTAATACTGTTGTTATACGAACGAACGTAGTTGAGATACTCGAGTCTATATATATATATACCCATATCATTCCCTTGGCTATACCCGATTCCAATGTATGTACTCTGCTCTACCTCTACCTCTGGCTGTCTCGTGCATAAGTCAGCGAGTGATTATTGCACGCGCATTGGAATTCCTCGTTTCATCATATGCCTAAACTTTACTGAATCGATTTACAATTGTGAATAAGTCGAGGGCACTGTATGCATCATGCAGCTGAACCAGTTTAGCAGCTGGTTTAATTTACCTTGTGATAATTCGGGTAGTTCAAGGTAATTTTGTTGGAATTTAAATGTTCGTGTTGTCCGATGAGATAAATGGTTTATAAACCATTGAAGCTCCACATCATCAACGTAATTTTGTTGGTTTTATGTTAAATAATTTTTTGTCTGTGTGGTTATTGTTACGAGCTTTGGAATGAGATGTCATGAGATACTGGGTTCATTTTGTTTACACTTTCGTATTTCATTGTTCTGGCAGAAAACCCCGTAAGTGGGCCACATTTATCGTCCATTAGGAGTACGATGATCATACTTGGGAAAGTTGTGATACGCAGACAGACATTTGGTGGGTTAGGGTTCAAGATAGAGAATGATCAAAATAGCGAATGACTTAAATAGCGAATTCCGTACTAATGGCCATTCTTGATTCAGACGTACATTATATTTAAATTCGCTATTTCAGCCATTCGCTATTTTAATTCCCATCCTATGAAAATGCAATGAAAATAGTGAATGATCAAGATAGCGAGTGGTTAGAATAGCGAATTACATAATGATGGCCATTCTAGATTCAGACGTTCATTATTTTGAAATTCGCTATTTTAGCCATTTGCTATTTTAGTCATTGGCTATTTTGACCCTCACCCAGACAAAGTCATATTTGTGGTACTTAAATATTATGGCATGGTGCACTAATGGCATTATAATGTCAGTATGCTGTAAGTTTAGATTACAATTCCATGCAGTCACAATAGGTCGATATCAAGGCACTAGGTATCTGAACTATACACAATATTCTGTTTCTATAGTACAATTTTTGCAGAAAATTTTCGATGATAATTGCAACACGATGGCAGCAGGTAAACAGCAAGATGGCGGCGCTCCATTGATGCCAATCCAGTTGTCTATCTGTTCTTATTGTCAATTAGTCATCATGAGTGTTGAATTATTTTTAATCACATTCATGGAGACTAGAGTAAAGGAGACCAAACGCTTATGGCGAAGGCGCAAAAAATTGGTCCCCGAAACGTCGGCCAGGGTTTGTTCTGAATATCACCACGAGCGTCTCTGTCATCGCTATAAACCGACGTGAAGTAAGCGTTTAGTAATAGAGCGAGTGAGTGTCGAGAAACGATTTGCAATCGATTGTGTTGGCGGAATTAACTGCCTGCAAAGTTTTTTTAAAGTGCATGCAGTATTATTCTTTTCTTACACAGAAGGTAGTTGCCACATTTAATTGCTGTTTAGAAATAAACTCGCGCTTTTTTCTTCCCTTCAAGTTTTGCGGATGACGCCCTGAGCACGTCATTACTCGACATGATATTAAATTGATAATAAACGCCTCTAACAAACCTCTAACAGATAATAGACCTCTAACAAATTGCATGCAATTACATGCAATTACATGCACAACATGCTACGTTTTAAAATAAACTCCAAGTTATACTTTTTTGTTCGATGGACTAGAGGAAGCGTTCGAAGACTTTATCCAGTATTTGAACGATTAAGAATATCTTACACGTACATTCTCAAGAAAAAGTTTAACTCTATTAGCTATAGATAAATATAATGCTGAAAATATATAACTAAATCATTAAAAAATTGTTTAGAAAATTTTATGAATATAATTTTGTTATATTCAGTGTTAACATGTTCTGTATGGTCACGTACGAACTAAAGTAAAAAATGATCTGTTCGAAATTCCCGCTCTCATGGTGAATAGTGCCCGCCGCGCCTCTATCGTCTACCGCAGGCGTTGCATGCGGACGTTTTGGGGACCACTTGGACAGCATTACGTTCGGCCTCCTTTACTCTAGTCTCCATGGTCCCATTCATGGAGCCTAGACAGAAGGAGACCAAACTCCAATGGGAGAATGTTCCGAAAACGAGCATGAATTTGTGGAGAGTAGCACTTTCGTTGTTAGCCGCGAGTGGCGCTGAAAACAGTAAAATCTATCGCGAGAACCACTCTCCCTAAATTTTGGCAATGATGCTTCTATCCCCGGGTAATACGAATTATTTATTATGTACGCTGTTATCCGCGGACACTGAAAAATGATTTATTTTGAACAATTGTTTAAATTATCGACTACATGGAAGCCGATATTAAGTAAAAAATGTGGCGCCAAGTATGTGATATTTATAATTATATCATGGAGATTGTTATAAACGAGTCCAATCTCCACATTGAAATGCACACAAAAGTACATTTTAATCACGCAGGTTTTTTAATATCATAAGTTAAGATTAAAAATCATTAACTCGTAAATATAGGATTTAGGACCAATTTTCCCCTCTCCCTCGACAACGCACGCAAATTCAACGATAAAATTTTTTACAGACACGTGTTTTAGTATCTACATCTTTATGCCATTGGTATTTTGCCGGGGCGAATCATCGAGTTGTTATAAAAAGTCATTAACGCGAAAACATAGGATGATACAACACCATCCCCTCTCCCTCCGCAACGCACGCGAATTCAGAGATGATATTTTTCACGGACACGTGTTTTAGTGTCTACATCAATATGTCCTTGGAATTTTCCCGGGGACGGATCATCTAGTTGTTAGAAAAAATCATTAACTCGAAAACATAGGATGATACAACACCATCCCCTCTCCCTCCGCAACGCACGTGAATTCAGAGATGATATTTTTTATAGACAAGTGTTTTAGTGTCTACATCAATATGCCCTTGGGATTTTCTCGGGGACGGATCATCTAGTTGTTAAAAAAAATCATTAACTCGAAAACATAGGATGATACAACACCATCCCCTCTCCCTCCGCAACGCACGCGAATTCAGAGATGATATTTTTTACAGACACGTGTTTTAGTGTCTACATCAATATGCCCTTGGAATTTTTTATAACAACTAGATGATCCGTCCCCGGGAAAATTCCAAGGGCATATTGATGTAGACACTAAAACACGTGTCTGTCAAAAATATCATCGCTGAATTCGCGTGCGTTGCGGAGGGAGAGGGGATGGTGCTGTATCATTCTATGTTTTCAAGTTAATGATTTTTTCTAACAACTAGATGATCCGTCCCCGAGAAAAATCCAAGGGCATATTGATGTAGACACTGAAACACGTGTCTGTAAAAAATATCATCGTTGAATTTGCGTGCGTTGCGGAGGGAGAGGGGATGGTGTTGTATCATCCTATGTTTTCGAGTTAATGATTTTTTCTAACAACTAGATGATTCGCCCCGGCAAAATACCAATGGCATAAAGATGTAGATACTAAAACAGGTGTCTGTAAAAAATTTTATCGTTCAATTTGCGTGCGTTGTCGAGGGAGAGGGGACAATTGGTCCTAAATCCTATATTTTCGAGTTAATGATTTTTAATCTTAACTTATGATATTAAAAAACCTGCGTGATTAAAATGTACTTTTGTGTGCATTTCAATGAGGAGATTGGACTCGTTTATAACATCTCCATGATATAATTTTAAATATCACATACTTGGCGCCACATTTTTTACTTAATATCGGCTTCCATGTACTCGATAATTTAAACAATTGTTCAAAATAAATCATTTTTCAGTGTCCGCGGATAATAGCGTACATAATAAATAATTCGTATTACCCGGGGATAGAAGCATCATTGCCAAAATTTAGGGAGAGTGGTATTCTCGTGATAGATTTTACTGTTTTCAGCACCACTCGCGGCTAACAACGAAAGTGCTTACTCTCCACGTATTTTGTGCCATTCTCGTAACCCACAGTTTGGTCTCCTTCTGTCTAGGCTCCATGGTCCCATTCTAAAAAGACTTTTCCATAAAAATATTAATTAATACAATAGTATTGATCATATTTAAGGATTGCAAACCTTTGACTAACTTAATTATCGCCGCGATTTTTTTTTCTTTCAATTCCCGATAAAAATTGTAAGTGTAACTACCACTAATAAAATCCGCCATATTTATATTCTCTCATCACTGCTCCGCCTTCTCAGTATGAGCTACTTCACACTCAGACTCCCACTTCATTGACAGTATGTACAAAATATCTGATTGAAGAGAAGTTGCCGCCGTGGTTTGATAACACAACATAACCTAAGTATGTACCTACACACATACTCGAACTATCTTCCGCATAATTATTTCGCGGCTCGACCACAGCTTGACCAGTGCATAGAGCAACAGCGAAGAAGCGGAGATTTCTATTTTTCTAGGCCACACTATGAGACAGAGTCGCGCCCACAGCACAGTTTTCTGCACACAACAACAAAAAGAAATGAGCCGTTACCGGGAGAAGTCGGAATAGGCAGCTAAGTCTCCAGATAATCTCCACGCATCCCGCGCTCTACTATTCTCACCAACGCCCTCTGCATACTTCTTCACACACTATTACTAACACCTCAAGTATCCTCAGTGAGCGAATCGAATGCTCTTGAAGAATGAGAAGCAGAACTCAAGGAAAAACGAGAATAGATCGAATTGCAGACTCCCGAGACCATTACACTGGTCACCTCTTATGCCTTGTCACACATCCTCGACTCGGGAACTGCACGCTGACCATGAATAATAATAAATCACGATACGAGCGCAGTCTTATAGGTTAGCTTAGACTGTTGAGACTTTGAAAGCCCGGCAGCGCCGCGTCTCTCCGACAACTCGTATCAGGAGCACGAGGATCACGACTCTCGTGTTCTTAGCTATTATACTATGCATACGAGTATAAGCAGTTGATATATTTCTCGCCTCAATCGTCGTATAGACTCACCGCGTGTACGAGTCTCAACTGTCGCCATTTATTATAAATCCTGTTGCGCATCGCTTCCGGAAGTGGCAATAGGTAACTTCGTGTTGAGTTTATTTTTATTTATTTATTTTTTTGCCTTTGTTTTGTTTCTAAGCCGTTTTATGGCGTAGGGTGCGAAGGACTCTATAAGTATATTGTGAACAATGTTTGCGGTGTGTGTGTGTACTAAAGGCGGGAAGCTCAAATCGCGATTACTGACTGTTATGCCACTGAACTCTTCTGTTGAATTATTTACGCTTGTGGATTTTTGCTCGTCTCTACACTCTGCCGTTGTTAGTGCGCACTTAATGTCTGCTGCGGCGCGAGGGTATAAGATGATTCTATAGTTCTTTACGGAAATTCTTTTATATTTTGCCAGATTATCATTCGCAGTTTTGTTGTCGTGTTGTATAATGAGGTTGACTGAAAAAAAGATAAAAATAATCGATAGATTTTAGTTGACAATTTGTGATTCAGTTATTTATGAGTGATTTGAGTGTCTGAGTTACACAGAATTATCGATAATCGTGCAGTTTTATAAGCGCTCCTCATCGGGTTCTTACTATAATTAAGTACGGTGATTAAAGTGCATTTGCCGAATTATTGCGTATGTAAAAATCATTTTATGGCCAAGCTTCATTCCCGTTGAAAATAATATTTTTTGTTTCCTCATAGAGGAAGATTTGTTTTCGTGAAAAAATTGTTTTTTCGAGATTTTTATGTCAGGACACTCAGAATGGTCTAAAACGTCGAGAAAAGTCGTTTAGAAAATGTGTGTGTGTGTGTGTGTGTGAGCGCGCGCGCGCGCGCGCATATGCGCACAATTTTTTGTTAGCACGATAGCCGTCGCAATTTTTAAAATATCGGGCTCAAATTTGAACCACGAGTAAACTGTCGTTAAACAAGATATGGGATTGAATTTGGAGTTAATCCATTAAGGTGTTCAAAATTTATCGCATTTTGAATTTTTTGGAGAATGTCAGTTCAGGCTCTAACTCCCGCAATTTTTATGATATCTGGCTCAAACTTGGACCAGAAGTGGACTGTTATCAAATAGTATTTGGGATTAAATTTGGTGTCAATCCGTTAAGGGGTTTACAATTGATGGCATTTTGAATTTTTTGTTCGTTCTCTAACTTCCGCTATTTTTAAGATATCGGGCTCAAATTTGGTCCATAAGTAGAGTGTGGGTAAACTAAGGATCAGTTCGAATTTGGCGACAATCTGTCAAGGGGTTCAAAACTAATGCCATTTACCATTTTTTTAAACAAGGCTGCATAGTAGAACTTTGCAAATTGCTTCCTCATTATTGTTGGATTTGTACAAAGCTTCCTCTATGAGGAAGCCAAAATAGATTAACATGCTTCCTCATAGAGGTAGATTTGTAAAAACCTAACAATAATGAGGAAGCAATTTGCAAAGTTCTACGTTTTCTCAATTGTTGGACATTTTGATGCATCAAAATAGGGAAAAAATAGAAATTTATCGATCTACTACTGATAAAAATCAAATTCATAGATTTATGGTAATACTTCTGGAAGTAAAAAAAAAAAAAAAAAAGAAATCCTAGCAGAGCGTGGTTTCGATCCACGGACCTCTGGGTTATGGGCCCAGCACGCTTCCACTGCGCCACTCTGCTGTTGTTGCAGTCGAGGGGTAAAATTTGGCTGTGATACCTGAGGGGTTCTCACCCCGTCGGAATACCCGAACCCTCGCTTGAAAACTGTCCTTTTTTTTCGCCACCACAAGAACAGCAGAGTGGCGCAGTGGAAGCGTGCTGGGCCCATAACCCAGAGGTCCGTGGATCGAAACCACGCTCTGCTAATTAATTTTTTTTTTTCATTTTTTAATTTATTAAAATTGCTAATTATTGATAATTTCGAAGAATTCTATGAATAATTATTATAAATCATTTTTGTTTCTTGTAATAATTTCAGTTATTATGAAATTTTCTTTTGCAAACATATTTTGAAAGAAGGAAAATTAAGTACCCTTCCCCTTCTTAACACCCTTTTTATCTTAAGGGTCTTAAAGTACGGTGTCATAAATTTTCGAATTACATATTAAATTAAAAAAAAAAAATCGTTATTCAAATATATATTTCCATGCTCGACTGCTATTTTGGTGCTACATCAAAAAATTGAAAAATCGTCTTGCACACTTGGAAACAAATCTAAAAGTTAACAGATCTTATCTGCAAGATTAATGATGAAATATAATGGAAGTCCATTTATTGATTCACCTTAGTGTTCTTGAAAGAATATCACTAAATTTCGTCATCATATTCAACACACTGTTGGCCTATTTCGAACTATACTATGTGTTCAAATTAAGATAAGCGTAGATTAGTATTTACGCGATAAAAAGCCACAGTTACTCTAATAGAAATACTGCAAAAAACATAGTAAAAAAAATGCAAAGTAAAGTGCACAATATTATTTAGTTCTACATTATGTCCAATAATAAATAGAAAATAAATAATAATATTATTAAATCAATAAACTATAAAATAATTTTATTGGCCAAAAAATAATTAATTATTTATATTTCGTCATCATATTCAACACACTGTTGGCCTATTTCGAACTATACTATGTGTTCAAATTAAGATAAGCGTAGATTAGTATTTACGCGATAAAAAGCCACAGTTACTCTAATAGAAATACTGCAAAAAACATAGTAAAAAAATGCAAAGTAAAGTGCACAATATTATTTAGTTCTACATTATGTACAATAATAAATAGAAAATAAATAATAATATTATTAAATCAATAAACTATAAAATAATTTTATTGGCCAAAAATAATTAATTATTTATATTTATAACACTTTTCTTTCTATTTTATTAATAATAATAATATATTGACTATATAATAATAATATATATTTATTTATTAGTAATAATATATTATAATAAATAACTCTTTTTCAAGCATGACTCAAAATTACACAATAAAAGAGGAAAAAAAAACATAGCAGAGCGTGGTTTCGATCCACGGACCTCTGGGTTATGGGCCCAGCACGCTTCCACTGCGCCACTCTGCTCTTGTGAAAACATCGCGAAAATATCGACGCAGGCGAAACCCAATATATTTGCAAATAAAAATGAGAACCGATTATTCATTAAAATACAATTAAATTGTTCTTTGTAATCAGATTATTTATTTATTTATTGATTATAATGTTACAGTCGGACATCGTACATCAGAGTGTCTACGAACTGGTGCACAGCGAGGATCGCGAAGAACTTCAGCGGCAATTAATGTGGAATAGTTTTTTGCCGGCTGAAAGTGCGAGCCTTCCACTTCACGATGCTCTCACTGTTCAGCATTGCCACCTCTTGGAGCGCAGCTTTACCGTGCGCTTCCGTTGTCTTTTGGACAACACTTCCGGCTTTCTGGTAAGTTTCTAATTTAATGTAAAGTACTAATTAATTATTTTTTAAATCCTTATTCTCTGTTAAAAATATTTAAGGTAAAATTACTACACAGTGAAGGAAGCTCTTTTACATAAACGGGTATAGCAAATTTTCCACACGAGTATTGGGAAATAACATGTAGCGCCACGACATCTGGTGGATTTTTTTTAACTACTTTATCCCAGTCGTCATAACCTATTATTTTATTTAAAAAAACAATTTATCATTAATATAAATCGATATTCATAAGTGGATTAACATTTTTTGTAATGATATCCATTGAAATAATTAAAACTGTTACAAATGAAGAGTGCAAAGTCTTGACCGACTGGGATAACGCGGTCATTTTTGCTTGGTGTTGATTCCCAATAACGTAAAATTGATGTACAATTCTGCTAAATTTGTTACGAAAGTCGTATTAAGGTAGTTCTGTCGTGAAGGCAATCCAAACTCATATGCATGAATTTTTGACATGTTGTAATTTAGCTATTCAATTTTACTTACACAAAATCTTGAAGGCTTTTACCGAGTATTTGAATGAACAATTAAAACTTGAAAATCGATCTTTTTACACGGCACTAACGGGAGGGCTGGAAAAATTGATCTATAAATCGAAAATTAACATACTTAGATCAAACATAGAGAAAAAATAAAAAGTACTACGGATTCGCAAATCATTCAGGAATTGATGCATCATGAAAAAAGATGAAGTTTCCGGAATAATGTTTAATTGAACCAACGTCAAAGTGCACGATACCGGTCCAAATGACGTTTCCTAACCTAATTATCGTAAAAATAAAGTCAAATCCGCACTAAACATATCAACTATTTACAAATAATCGTTTTAATTTGATTACGATAATTCCGAAGGATTCTTGATTATTTTTTATATTATTATTGAGGCAGTCAAAGTGATGCGTATGATTATCATTTAATGTCATATAGACTCTGAGATTTATGACTCCGGCGTACCGACAGAACTACCTTAATTAATGCACATTACACTAAATAAGCTATACGCGTCGTGTTTTTAATATGAGTTAAGGTAGTTCTGTCGGTACGCCGGAGTCATAAATCTCAGAATCTATATGACATTAAAAAATAATCATACGCATCACTTTGACTGCCTCAATAATAATATAAAAAATAATCGAGAATCCTTCGAAATTTTCGTAATCAGATTAAAACTATTAAGACTTCATTTTTACGATAATTAGGTTAGGACACGTCATTTGGCCCGGTATCGTGCACTTTGATCTTGGTTCATTTAAACATTATCCCGGAGACTTCACCTTTTTTCATGATGCATCAATTCCTGAATGATTTGCGAATCCGTAGTACTTTTTATTTTTTCTCTATCTTTGATCTAAGTATGTTAATTTTATATTTAAAGATCAATTTTTCCAATCCTCCCGTGAGCGCCGTGTAAAAAGATCGATTTTCAAGTTTTAATTGTTCATTCAAATACTCGGTAAAAGCCTTCAAGATTTTGTGCAAGTAAAATTGAATAGCTAAATTACAACATGTCGAAAATTCATGCATATGAGTTTGGATTCCCTTCACGACAGAACTACCTTAACTGTAATTTTGCAACACCCTCGTCCACTGTTAAAAATATTTAAGGTCAAATTGCTACACATGTGCAGGAAGCTCTTTTACAGAACCGGGTATATAAATTTATTACAAGAGTATAATGTAAAATTGATGGACATTTCTTCTAAATTCGTTACAAAAGTCGTATTAATTGATGCACAGTATACTAAAATTGATATACATTTTCCTAAATTTGTGACAAAAGTCGTCTTTTTAATATAAGTTAAATTCAATTTTACCACACGTACATTAAATTTTAATTTTCTTTCGTATATTAAATTGAATTTCCTACACTTCAGGGTTTAATACAAATACAATACATTAAATTACTATACAGTATAAGAATTTTCCAAATATTTTTTACAGTGATTATTATGTCTCGCGGAAAAAAGGTTAGTTAGTATATTAAACCAATAAATTGGTTGTTACAACTAAACTGTTTCTTCTGTGTCTCAACAAAATAGCTAAAGGGTTGAAAAATAAAAATAAAAAATTATGGGTGCTTTCTAAATTTAAAATAATGGAAGAATAACCCTTTTAGAAATTTGAATTTTTAGGTGAAAATGGGTTTTTAATTAATGAAAGCTAACTGCAGCATACATTTCTAAAAAAAAAAAAATTCGTAGCATACATTTCTTTTGGATTGACCCTTTTTGTTAAATTTTTCAATACTTTTCGCATTTAAATTAAAAAACGATTTTTTTTTTTAAATAGTCGTTGAAGAAAACGTCGTGGGCGTTTGAGATTGTAACAAGTTAGCTGAAAAGAACGAAGGTCAGTGAAGATGACGTGGGAAACTAATAGGAGTTCTTCTTACGTAGGAGTATAAAATATAATCGATATGTTGTACATTCGAAGCAGCGAATACACAGAATTATATGTATGAATGGGATACGAAAATTGAAGCTTGGACACACCCATATACTTGGGCTGATACACTTAAACACACAGGCTTATGTGAGTCCGTTTTAAGCTCTTATGTATTACGATCTAATATCAATAGTGCAGCTATACGTACGTGGCATTTCGTTAGAAATCGACTAAGCTCTGATCTTTACTTTTTTAAATTACTAATTACTAATTTTAGTCATTTCTAATAATAATTTCCCTCATTTAAAAAATATAATTCTTATCAAAATATTATTAATTTCTGAAATTAGGTTTGCTTGAAAAATCTCAAATGTATTGTTTATCAAAGTAACAGAATAAGTTATTCAGTTTATCAACATTTATTTTCACCTTTCGGGAGGGACGTCAAAATTGTATTTTTTGTGTAAATTAATTAGGGTGTGAAATTTTTTTGCTCTCCGTTATGAGATTGTAATTTCAAACAATATATATATATATATATACTTCTAAAAAATGAATAAAAAATTATAAGTTCGTTGAGAAAGTTGACTGGCCCGGAATGCCTTTATATATATATATATATATATATATTCATCTCTGACTGCATAAATGGAGAGAATGACGTAAGGTGCTTTTCTGCCGTATTCATTCTGACTATAGAATTTACTCGCGTGACTAAAACAAGATTCCCTAACGCGTCAGAGTCTTCGATGAATGAACACACGAATAAACTGGACGGCCAATTGTATGCTATTATTAACTCGTTCGAAATTCTCACGAGTTTTAGTATAGAAATGAAAAGGTGGATATTAAAGAAAACTATTGTATATACAGTGGAGTTGGAAAGTTAAGACCCGATAAAAGTATCCTCGCGTGTTTATCATTTTCTCGGCTCTTTTAACCCTCTAGCAGGCAACATAGTGTATCACTCTAGTGACTTTTTGCTATATCGACAGTGATGTGACAAATGTGATTTTTTCAGCTAAAAAAAATCCGTTATTGAATAAAAAAATAATTCCCCCGTTTTTACGAAACTTCCACACGAATTATTTTTTTTTACACCGGAACCTTGATCCTTGCCACTGATAATTTTTTTTGAGATATCAACAGTTATGCAGGAATACTCTGTAATTTTTTCAGTCCAAAAGAAATATCCGTTTTTGAATAAAAAAATAATTTCTCCGTTTTTTAAATAAAAAATCATACTCACCGGAACGTGATAAATATTTCGAACACTCCGCTGGAAAGTTAAGAAAAAACGACAACTTTTATGTGGAGACATTTTTTTTCAGTAACTTCAAGTTTCCGAGATATTTGTACTTGAAAAAATAACGGCATTTTCTGAAATATTGTTTTAAAAAATCTGAAAAAAATCACATAGAGTATCTTTTAGCAGTACATTGGTATAGCTAATTATGGTGCAGATCGGGGAGGGTTGAAAAAAAAAGTGGCTGGATCGACAGAGAATGCAGAATATAATACAGATTACATTAATCCTTTTGGAAAATATACATAACAGCGTAAAATGAGAATTGCGTATGTCGTTTAAATATTCTCAGATTATTTCGGATGTTCGCTTTGTCGGTACAGAAGCCCGACGGCCTTCGTCCAGTGCAAAGAAAGCAAGTGGAAAAGGGGATAGAAACGAAGGAAGCAATATGTCTGGGAACGAGGACTGCGCGAGAGTATATAAATCAATTGTTGAACAAAGCCGCGTGTAGGCCCACGTGGTGGCCTGCAAAACACTAATTATCTTACGGCAAACACGATGAGCCGCGTTCCGTCGCATACGCCCAAACCCATAAGTAAAGAAGAAAAAAAAAACAAATAGAAAGAGAGTCACGTGAAGGATTCAGGAGCGCGCGCGACCACGACGAGGCCGGAGTCACACTTCGGTGAGGCGACTTGCAGATCCGCGACAAAAACCGGCAACGCTTTGACGTTTATGAAAATGAAACTGTAATCGTAAAAGGTTTACGGCGCCGCAACCGACGCCGACGATACACGCCCATCGTTCTTTCCAGTCGAAACAATTCTTTTTTATCCCGACTTTGCTAGAATAACCTCATTTCGTGCGTGTAACGCAGACGCAAAATCGCTGATTTTTAACCTAACTCGTGTACGCATGCGCAATCCAGTTTCATTACTCCCTAGGGAGGAAAACAGTTCATTTGCGCCTGGTGGTAGAGATGAAATACAAACTGCACATGCATTCAGAGGCATTATGGAAGTCCTGGCAACTACATACAAAGTGACAGTTATTTATTTTTCATCCATGCATCGTCTGTAATCGATGTTCCTGGTCAGACATTTTTTTTTTTTACGACTTTGCTAGAATATTCTCATTTCGTGCGCATAACGCGGACGCGAAAACGCCGATTTTTAACCTAACTCGTACGCATGCGCAACCCAGTTTCTTTACTCCCTAGGGAGGAAAACAGTTCATTTCCGCCCGGTGGGAGTGATGAAAACCAAACTGCACGTGCATTCAGAGACATTATGCAAGTCCTAGCAACTACATACAAAGTCACAGCCATTTATTTTTTATCCATGCATCGTCCATAATCGATCTCCCTAGTCAGAATTTTTTTTTTTTTTACGACTTTGCTAGAATATCCACATTTCATGTGCATGACGCGGACGCGAAAACGCTCATTTTTAATCTCTAACTCGTACGCATGTGCTATTTAGTTTCATTACTACCTAGGGAGGAATACAGTTTATTTCTGCCCGCTCATGTTTACTTCTAGGCTCGTCTACTATAAATTTTATTACTTTCTTGTCTCACGAATTCATTGATCGTGTTGTTTTTGTGTACATTGAATACAAAAATCAAAATAATTTTTAAAAAAATGCTGTTTTAAAAAATACATTATTTAAATTTTTATAGCATGAAATTGCAATTAAAGGGTTAAGGGGAGGGAGTCAGGTCAAAAAAATTGATTTTGGAAATTCAATATCAGCCAAATTCTGTTGCATATAAAAATGCCCAATGCACTATATTGTTGATGCTCGATGAAAGGATTTTTTACTGTCGTCTGACTTGCATATGCTTTTCAATATTATCTTAAGCAAAGTTCTTAGGTTTTCCATTCTGCGCATGATTCAGATCAAATTACTAGGCAGATTGGAATGGTTGACGTCTCATTTTCTTCTTCATGAAAAGATACACCGGCTAAATGGAGCAAACTATTTTTTTTCATTCTGAAAGCAAAGTTAATCACTGATTTAGAAAATAGCATAACATTTATTTATTAATAATTGTGTCACTTAAAAAATATTGCCTTTTATTAACATTTGCTCCATTTAGCCGGTGTATCTTTTCATGAAGAAGAAAATGAGACGTCAACCATTCCAATCTGTCTGGTAGTTTGATCTGAATCATGCGCAGAATGGAAAACCTAAGAACTTTGCTTAAGATAATATTGAAAAGCATATGCAAGTCAGACGACAGTAAAAAATCCTTTCATCGAGTACCAACAATATAATGCATTGGGCATTTTTATATGCAATAAGATTTGGATGATATTGAATTTCCAAAATCAATTTTTTTGACCTGACTCCCTCCCCTTAAGTAACACAAGATTAAAAACTCTTGAAACAATTAATAATTTCTTAAGTACTTTTTTAAAAAAAATTTTCACTGCTTAACCGCAGACCGCATCCTTTTATTGGTCATCATAATTATCATTTTTCCGTGAGCCATTATCCTTTTTTTATGTCATTTACAAAAAACGTCCAGGTGAACAATTTTATTATACAAAATTGAAATACAAACATTTAATCATTTTTTTACCAAAGTAATAAAATATTTAAAACAAATTATTAAGATCAAATTATTTATGGAACCGATTTAAAAATAGAGTGACTTCGAATATGAGCCACTTCAAATTCTGGTCAAAACCCGTGTGGAAATTCCAACTCGCCATCACCTAGAAATCGACTAGTTTTCTTATTTTCTGTACAAGATCTAGGTCGGAAAACTAGCTAGATCCGAGCGCTATGTGTAATTTCTCGCTGTCTAGTCGTTGTACAGAAGAACTGTCCAAAATCTGGCTAAGATTTTATTAATTCGCCCAGTAAACTTAGCTAGTGATTAGCCAGTACGGAAATCGGTTAACCCTATAGCATAAAATTGACTAGGTTCTAGACCGGATTCTATTGAACCCAGATACCGGTTAAATAGCCTAGGATAAATAAAAACAGAATTAATATAAACCGTCATTTACTGCATCAGCACGTAACAGGGAAGCTGTTTAACACTATTTAAACAGGGAACACTATTTAATAACGTACGTAATCACTTTTTCATTAATAATCAAATATCTCGATAAGGCCTATCGCAAAAAACAAAAAAAATATAAATTCTTTCGTGTCGTACAAAACAAAAAAAATCGTAGTCCTCTAGATCGTATTTTTTGGTATCTGTCACGAACATGCACGTGCCTCTCTACATAATAATAACTCGCTGCGCAGCGTGTCACGACTAGACCCTGTATCGGAATCTCCCTGTATCGGAAAACGCCCTGTATCGGTACTGCACTAAAATGTTGGATTGTCGAATGTCGGTGATCGATATAAATACATGTAAACAGAACTTGACCTCTCGGTTACCAGCGACGGCCCGCACTAGGCAGAGTGATACGACACGCAGTCTCGCACGATCGCGGTCAAATTAGGTTTGGCAGCGATGTGTGCGCCGCTCACGGCGGCTCATGTTTTCTGTCCAGCCCCTACGTAGGTAGCGCCAAATACAAATATTCAAGTAAAATTAGATTGACACTAGATGGCCTCGGCATCTATACGTGTATGCTAGATATATTATGTCTAGCCTCTGGTTAGGTAAGCTGTGCCATGAAAGCTAGATAGATCCTAGATGGCCTGGGCATCTATACATGTATGCTACATATATTATGTGTAGGCTCTAGTCAGGTAAGCTGTGTCATGAAAGCTAGACAGATCCTAGATAGATATGCTATCTATCAGTGCATTCTAGCTAGATTATGTCTAGTCCCACTACAGAAAAACTTGATAGAAAAAACTAGCTAGACGCTAGATTCAAACCTGTTTATCCCCAACAGATTTCCACACGGGAACGCAAGGCGTCCCCGTTTGAAATACAATCCACGATTACAGAAATATTTCGCAGTTTCATATGATTAATTTTTTGTGATACTTTTTGTTTACAGCGACTGGACATTAGGGGTAGAGTGAAAGTACTTCACGGTCAGAACAGAAAAACTGAAGAGCCTCCTCTGGCGTTATTCGCCCTTTGCACCCCCTTCGGACCGCCCTCGTTGCTCGAAGTGCCTCAAAAAGAGGTGATGTTCAAGAGCAAGCACAAATTGGATCTCGCTCTAGTCTCGATGGATCAACGTGGCAAAATGTTGCTCGGTTATGCTGACGCCGAGCTTGCCAATCTCGGTGGCTACGATCTCGTTCATTACGACGATCTCGCCTACGTTGCGAGCGCTCATCAAGAGCGTAAGTATACGAGCGGTTTCATATCTCGTTGCTCAATCACCCGATCGTCAATCTCACTGATTTTCATGATATATCCATATTCTTATATCTTCTTTTACTTTTTCTTACAACACAGTTTTAAAGACAGGAGCGTCGGGCATGATAGCATACAGGTACCAGATGAAAGACGGTGGCTGGCAATGGTTACAGACGAGCTCGCGTCTCGTTTACAAAAACTCGAAGCCGGACTTCGTGATCAGCACCCACAGACCCTTAATGTGAGTATCATACACTGTTAGAAAAGATTGTAAATTTACTGTGACAAGTAATATGAAGTCTGCAAAACTGGCGTATGAAATAATTATTATTATAACATTCACTGTAAAATTAACAATAGTGCACTGAGAGAAATTAAGATGATACTGGTAACTAATCAGTGATATTTTATTAGTCCAGGTGACTATTTTCGTAGTTACATTAATAGTAACGTAGTTAATGTAACTACAAATATAGTCACCTGGACTAATAAAATATAATTATCACTGAATAGTTATCAGGACCATCTCAATTTATCTGAGTGTGGAGTAAATTTATCTACGTGACTATTGATTTATCAAAGATTTTAATGAAAATTACCATCATTATTCTAATGGAAATAATGATTACTATAACATTCACTGTAAAATTATCAATAGTGGAGTAAATCTGTTTACGTGACTATTGATTTTTCAAATATTTTAATGAAAATTACAAAATTTCTGTAGTTATCTAGTTATTACATGACCCGAATTGTAAAATTGTACTAAACTCTTAATGTTGGTTGACCGATTTGTAAATTCATATGCGGAACTTTTATATTTGTATAAAAATTACAAGTTCAACGTCATGGAGTTATCCGAGACGTATGTTAATTTCCATGCATCTTGGGAACAAAAATATTGAATTTCAGAAATTCGCACTTTTTTCAATGTAGATGGCTTTGATTTTATAATGAACATGTGCATGAAATTTACAAATAACATGCGAAAAAAGAGAACAGAAATTAGAATATTACCTTCTAATTCAGTAGGTGCGAGTGATTTTTTTTCGCCAGTTAAAAAATTCCGAAATATAGAAATACGTTTTTTATTCCGAAAATAAGATACCCAAAAACATGATTACTTGTAAAATCAGTTGATTTATAGTTTTTAAACTGTCCTCAATTTTTGTAAATAGATTAAAATATGATCTATCAATAAAATATTATTAGACATTTTTTCCCCAATTAAAAAATTTCAAAATATAGAAATACGTTTTTTATTTCAATAAGATACCCAAAAACTTTATTTAGAATTATTATTTTGAAACTGTCCTCAATTTTTGTAAATAGATTAAAAAATGATCTATCAAGTTTCTAATTTTGTAAGCACTCCGCTTTCTGAATTTAACCCGTATATTTTCTTCAATTCACAGGGAGGAGGAAGGCCGCGACTTGTTAGGAAAGCGAACGATGGACTTCAAGGTTTCCTACCTGGACGCCGGTTTGACAAACAGCTATTTCTCAGACAACGAGAGTCTGACAGGTTCGTCGATAACGCCAACATTGCCAGCGCAACCGACGCCTCAGCGTGTGAATCGTCGCTACAAGACGCAGCTCCGAGATTTTCTATCGACGTGTCGAAGCAAGAGGACCAAAATGTCGAATCAGTCGCCAGCTTCGCCACCATCGACGCCCACAGTCGCTTCGGTGGATTATTTAACAGCAGCGGACAGCAGTGCAGCCGCAGCGGTAGCCGCGGCTTACAGCAATTTAAACACGATGTACCCAACGCCTTACGCGCCAACCGCAGTAGCAGCAAGCACGGATTCCTCCCTCACGACTTACATAGGCCACACCGGAAATTACCACCAAACCCTTTACCCCGCAGCAGCTTTGGACAATCGTTACCTCACAGCAACGGAAAATTTGTTCCAGTACCGACCACTAGGCTCCTATTATCCCGAATATCACACGACCACCGCTTACAACGGTTTTATCGACGTAAGTTTACCAACATACGACACTCATCAGCTCGCAAGTAAAACAGAAGAGCGTCTTTACTGTCAACAATTGGCCGAATCGCCGAAATACAGTTACGTAGACGCGAGACATCCAAACAGCGTAAGTGGCTCGCCCTACGCCTCAAGTCCCGTTACGACTGCACCCCTTCATCCGACGAATCCGGACATCAACGTCGTTCGCACTGGTAGCCGGCACTCCCTCGAGGGTGCTTCTTCCAGTAATTCCGCAGGAAGTTCGCCGGTTACAACGGTGAACGGAGTGCGAACTCCTAAAATGGAGGACGTTAAGCCTGAGGTTTATGGAAGCGAAGCGCCTAGACAAACGGTATTAATGTGGGGCCCTCCGCCGTCGCGAACACCACCGACTAACAATGGAAGTTACAGTCCGCCAACGCCTCATTCGACGCATTCCTCGCACTCAACGAATGCCACAGGAACGGGAACGAATGTTGGTAACGATCCGCTTAAATCACTCGCTGAGATGAATTCCATTAATGGAAATTGCGGAAAATGGAAACAGACGTCGCCGGCCGGACAGACGAGCGCTCCTAGTCCTCCTAGAAGCAAAAATCAACAGCAACATCAGCAGCAACAACAACAGCAGCAGCAGCAGCAGCACCATCAACAGCAACAACATCAATATCCTGTTACGAGCGCTCATTATGGCGCTGTTCCAACGAGCGGTGGATACTCACACACGCATCAGAGTCACGCCGGGCATGGGGAAGCGGTGGGCTCCGAGGTATGGCAAGGAGTGCAACACCACCATCACTACCAGTACTATCCTTACCACCATCACCACCCCGCACCACCAAGGCACACGCCCCAGTGAGTGTTCACGCTACCTCACGTTTGATTTTTCTTTTTAGTCGTTTTGGTTTTCTTCTTTTATTTCTTGGTGTTTTTTTATACAGACCCACGTGAAAATAAAGTATATTAAGGTGATGTGTTACATATCGTCTGTCTCTCTCAGATCGCCATAAGTGCGAGTGAGATAACTGAATCTGCCCGAAGTATTATTCTTCGCCACGGTTGATTTTTCGAATGAAAGTCGAGAAGTACTGACTGCAGAGTACCAAGACGCAGTCAGTACTTCTCGTCTTTTGCCTGAAACATCAATTGTGACCAAGAACAACGCTTTACAGTTTTTATTACCGACCGAGCGCTAACACATCACGTTAAGGGGTGGCGAAACCCCCATGAGTGCGAGAAAGATAACGCACATCTTTCGGAACAAGAATTCTCATAAACTTGATCTTTTTTGGGAAAAATGACAGTTTTACATCATACAGAATTAAGAGACCAATGATGTAAAACTTTTCTTTTATCAAAAAACGTTCGGTATCCTCTGAAAGATTGATTATAGTTTTTGTTACCGACTGAGTAGGTTTCACCTCCCCTTAAGGGGATGCTGGAGTAGATTTTGATACCGACTTTGGTCGGTAAGTTTCCCGATCAGGACACAGATGGCGCCGACGTAGTCTGTTTACTTTTGGCAAAAGATACCGAAACTCCCGAAAAGCCAAATGGCCGCACACCATATGTCAACAGACCTTTGCTGTAAGATATAATTGTTTCTGGAAATTACCCTAACACTCACGAGAACGGTCATAATAACAGGGAAAATGACACAGTCGTTTTTGTACACTTTAATAACGGCGCGTTTTGCCAAAATTACAAAAAAAATGACGGTGACCATGAGAAAGGTCATGGTCACCGTCATTTTTTTACTGTTACACCGTTATTATGACCAAAATTGCACCGTTATTAAGGTGTACAAAAACGACTGTCATTTTTTCCGTCATTATGGCCGTTATATCACCGTTATCGTGAGTGCTAGGGTAGATATGTAAAATCAGACCGGACGTCAATTCTGTGATGATTTCTAAATATTCCAAAACCATCAGAATGTTAACGACACAAGCCAAATCCATATATAGGGTATACTACGGTCGCTTTGCAGAGGCTCGGAGCTTTTGCCAAAAGTAAACAGACTACGTCAGCGCCACCTGTCTCCTAATGACGGAAGTATATTCATGCTCTTTACCAGCCCTGAGCCTGTGCGAAAAACAAAGAGTCTTTACAATCGTAGTATACAGTATTCGTGAATTTGCTTTGTGTACATCGATATTCCGACGGTTTTGAAAGGTTCAGGGATAATCAAAGAATTGGTGTCCAGTCTGATTTAACACATCTGAGATCCAGAAACGTTTATATCTTACCTCAAAGGACATGTTGGCATTTCGAGCGGCCATATTGGTCTTTGAGAGATTCAGTAATATACAATTTTTTACATTTCTTCTATGTTTTAAATAGTAATTCGACCGGACACCAAAGCATGTATGATTTTATTACATCCCTGCAGAATTTGACGTATATTTGTAGCATATTTTCGCTGAATAGTGTATCGCTTATTCTTACCGACCAAAATCGGTAAAAAAATCTACTCCAGCAGCCCTTAAGATATATAGGAGATATAAAAATGTTTGCGGCATTGTATACACTGAAAGAAAATTCTATTGCGGGCTGCCAAAATTTTTAATTAACTCTAGTTGGTATTCTTTCAATCCCATTTAACATTGAAATAGTAAAATATTATTTTGCTTGTTTTAGAGTTATTGTTTCGATCTCGTATGGAATTGGAGGAATTAGAATTCAAATTAAGTTGATAACGTGTGTTTTTGGCGGCCCGCAAATGATGGACTTATTGAATCAATGACATTCTTCTTCAGTTTATTTATCATATATCTATTATGTATCTTCAAATATTTATTTATAATAAGATATATATTATGTATATCTCAGATCTATAAATACATCTCTCAAGGTGCATATCTCAAGTATATTTTATTTCCATGGGGAGAGAGAGACAATTATGAGAATAATCATTAGACTCGCGTGAAAATTCAAATATATTCCGGCAAATGGCGATTTTTTTTCATATTTGTGGAAATGTGCGATTAACAATGGCATGTAGATGCCCATGAGTGTAGAAAAGAAATCGACAAAACGCCGACATATATCTTGATTGCCACGTGAGCATAGAGAATATTCCATATTTTTCTCTGAATTGTTGAATGGTTCGAATAGGCTCGTAAAATGTTGACCGCGACAGATAATAGTACTTTGCGATACTAGTGCGTAAAAGCGGACTTTCGGCGAAGGTTGGAAAGTGGCTGCACGAGTCGAACCGAGCGCTACAACGGCACGAGGCGAAGCCGAGTGCTGTTTGTAGCGCGAGGGAAGACGAGTGCGGACACTTTACAACCGCCGTCGGGAGTCCGCTTTTACGTACAAGTATCGCATACTACTTTTTGTAACAAATGCACGAAGTGCCAGGTTATGTATGGCCGGCCGTGACACGAAGGAAAAGAACCGATGTGCGCATGCGCGCACAGTATTTTCGATACGGTTATCGTATTTTCGACACGGTTATCGTATTTTCGATACGGTTATCGTATTTTCGATACGGTTAGCGTATTTTCGATACGCCTTCTCGAAAAGCGCCATCTTCTGTCACAGCCGGCCCATACACAACCTGGTACTTTTCGTGCATGCGTTACAAAAAATTGTTTTCGTGACAAGACAGACCCTTATTATTTTATTTATTTTTCCTTCCTTCCTAAAAAATTGCAAAGTTCTTTGAAATTAATTTCGACAAAAAAGCTGACCAAAAAAAAGAATGGGAATCGTTCAAAAGGAATTACATGGTTTGAAATCAATTATGACTGTGCAGAAATAAAAACTTACACTCTCTTGCAATCCTCCCCTAATGAGTTCATGAGTAACGAGATTTTGTTGAAACTATTCTCATTGTTTTATTCACTCTCTTATTGCAATGAAACTTTTTGTTTATGAAAAATGTCAAAACTGATATAAAGAGTCTCTAGTAATTATAAATAGCTTAGAGTCACTATGTTTTCACAATAATATGATAATATTTCAATCAAAAAAGGGTTCAAAAACCCTTTGTACCCCTTCGCGGTCACCCGGGGTCAAAATGATCCTAATCGCAACTTTAAGCTAGTATAAGTATTGTAGCTAATTTTATGAAAATATATTGAAAATTGCCAGAGTTATGATTTTTTAAATAATAAATGTCTTTTTTACGCATTATCTTCTTGCCGATTTTTTTTCGCCACTTTGAAAAATTGTTAAAAAATTTTTGCCATGATATTCTGATGTTGAAAGGTTCAAACTAATATCCTGAATTTTTATGAGTTGTTCGGAACGATACTGGCAACGCGGCAATCACTTAAACATGGCTGGGGTCATTGCGACCGCCTGTGACCGGCGTGTTATTTCCAGAACATGTGACCTCGGAGGGTTAATTTCAATTATGCTCTTCCCTACTTGAAAACATCTGAAATACCTCTTATATAATTTCTTTTGAATCGGCACTCTCAGTGCCATTTTTTAATAGTATATTGTGCAATCATCCTCGCACTCGTCGTAATCGCCAACTTTCGGCCTGTATTGCACACCATACTTTTTGTAACAAGTGCATGAATAGCGGTGCTTTGAATGGTAGTTTTGCGGGACGAACAGTAAAAGTGAGGTTACCAACTTTCCACCCTAGGGTCGAAAGTGAAACAGCAGGGTCGAAAGTGAAGGAATCGCTAACTGCGCATGCGCCAACCTATCGTTCCAACACTGCTATGAATCTAGCCACTTTCGGCCCGCAAAACTGCCATAAAAACCACCGCTGTTCATGCACGTGTTACAAATAGTATATTACGTCACTAGGGAGGGATAGTCTACTTTTACTCCCCAGTGGAGTATACTATTTTTCACCATATCTGCAGCGGAAAGTTCAAATTACGTAAAGCCCGTAGGGCGGGAAGTCGAACTTTCCGCGCAGGTATTATGAAAAAACCTATTTCACGTATATTTTTAACATTATTTATCATTTTGTAGTGGCTTAATGACAATATGTTTTTTTCGTAGAAATTTTTTATCGAAGAAAGTCACGAGCGACACGAGAGTTAGCGTCGGTTAACGTTGAGACGTACTTTTGGTTGCAGCACGTCGCCGTCGTCGGTGGGAACGGGGACGGGGTTGGGAACAGGCATGGGCATGGGCATGGCCCAGGACAGCAACAATCACAACAACAGCAGCAACAACAACAACACCACCACCACCACCACCAACAGCAGCAGCAGCAGCAACAACAACAACACCAACAGCAACAACAACAACAACAGCAGCAGCAACAGCAACAACAGCAGCAGCAACAACAGCAACAACAACAGCAACAACAACAGCAGCAGCAGCAACATCACCAGCAGCATCTTATATCATCCGGCGCATCATCATCATCATCACGGAATGGTGGGCTCGTCGGGGGTTGCACCAATGGTACCGTCTGCGTCCCAGATAACAAACCGGACGCCGGGAGTCCTTTGTTGTCCATCTCTGAGGTGACCAACACCTTGCTCAACCAGTGACTCGACACAAGTCGCCACAACGCCCTTTCGCTTTAGTGAAAATAATTACCAGAGTAATCATCACCAATATCAGCGAATCGTTGACCTGATGCCGGGCGTCACAACTTGCAATGACCGATGATTAACGGCTGACTAAAGCACTGAGTTCTCTTGAAATCGAATATGAAAATCGAAGAATCGACGACTCGCATTTCAGTCATTAATTTTGAGCTTGAAGATCTGGTCGGCTGTAAACCTACGTTTTTTCAATTTCCTTCATATTTATGGTATAATTTAATTACTAATAATTATTCTGCAAAAATTTTCTGGAGTAATTTTGTATCGGTTTTGAAAATAATTGGGGTAAGAAACTAAAAAGTTTCCTAATTTTTTATGAAAACGTTCGTGTAATAATGGAAATAGTTACTCAATTCATTAAAATATTAATCAATTGTTGCCATTTTTGTTACCATTTTACGTGAAAGTTCATTAAAAATCAATATTCATCGTAGTTATTAAAAAATTCAATTATATTTTTATAAGCACTGCAGGTTATTATCATGGAATAATAATTATCAGATGGCTCAAACCACAAATGTCTGCTTCAGAAATTAATGGTGATTGCAATCCAATAATTAATATTCTGTCATAATTATATGCAGCTTTTATGAATATTTTCAATAATTGCAACATCAAAAATGTCGTAAATTTTCACTAAAACATCTTCAACAGATGCGGTCTTAAAATTAGAAGGCGGTCCTTCTTTTTCTCACATTTCTTCGTGAATTTCTATTAAAAATTAATTTTTTAAACAATTTTTTGTTATTAACAAATTCAAATATAATTTTATAACCGATACGTTTTATTATTATGTTATACCATAAACGATATAAGTTAATGGAGGTTTACAAGTCTTGTGGCATGTAATTGTCGTCTGTATAACATAAACTGATGTTCTAAACTAGAATTAGTCATCAGAATGCGATTGGCCGGTTGATACAAGCAAAAAAGTACTGATTCGTTTGGCGAATATACTCAGTAACGCTTTGAGACGTGTATAGGATTGTCGCGATGAGATTCAGGTCCATATCATGACGGGTTGTGAAATAGCTAGATATTCCAAGTGGGAGCACAAAAAAAACGAATTTCTCGTATTATCTATCGTAGTTAATGTACACAAATATTAGAATGAAAATTCCGATGATTTGCAGGGCTCGCGTACGCCCAAAGCGAATTTTAATCCCATCCCCCCGTTGCGAATGAAAATCGTATGTAACTGTAAGAATTCCGCCCTCCTCCCTTTCCCCTCCTTCACTGTACCATATATTATGCTTGTATAATTTTCTACAGGAAAAAATACGTATTCTGTGATATGTGTTAGGTGAATTGAAAACACAATAATCGTCAGAGACGTACATTTATTATATACTATAATATTTATTAGCGTGGAAAGCAATAAAATGATAAAAAATAAACGACGTATGAGTTTATTCGGAAGCGATCATCTCGCGGAAGAAAAATAGTTGGAAAAAAAAAATTTTTAAGTGCACTTGAAAGTCATAGTTTTTTCGTATAAACACGTGCAAGCTCGTTTTTATTTATCGCCTCTCCGATACAATTCGATACATCGATATGCGTTTAGTGTGTATGAAAAAAAAGAAATGAAATAAAAAACGCGAGACGAGAGAAAAACATTTGTTAGTCCGGTGCGTTGATTTGGCCGATAACACCCCAGTCTTGCCAATATTTTGTTAATAAGTTTGTAATTTTTGTACTTAATTAATTTATACACTATTTATGCATATACGTGCGAAGCGAGTGTTTTTTTTTCTTTTTTTCTTAGCGAAGCTAGATGAACCTTCCATACCTGACGCGAAGGGCGAGAGAATAATTCTCATTTGCAAAGCCAAATAACTACTAAGCTGCGAGCCCTCAAAATATTATATGACATCTCTTAATGATTTTGACTTTGCAAATGCGGATTTTTTTTTTTTTTTTGTGTTTTAGTCTTGCTGTTATTAATTTTTATTTTGTTTCGTTGCAATGTTGCATTAAGAAACTACTATTAATGATAAGAAATCGAGTCTAGTCCATGTATAATGCGAATTAGTAGTTACTACATGCTTTTACTGTGACAATTCCTCGCATTTATAATGACGAACGCTCGGCATAAGTGAAAAATATAATTCCGATTTTTACTGACGAAAAAATCAAAAGTTGATGGAGGTTGATGAGAATCATTTTGGCATGAGCTACACATCGTATAAGTGCGTACTTCCAATGCGAGGACGTTTTCACAGTTTAAGCACAAATGTATATTTCATTGTAAATTAAGTATATCAATATTCAGCAGGAACAAATAGTTAAGAATAGACGATACTGTTTTTTTCTTGTCTCTTTCTTTCCGACTAATACATTAAATTGATGAATCTCTTTAAGAGCGTTGTCGTCGCGTTTCTTTCAATCGATAATCAATTGTCACCACTTCCGACTAAATCCCTGCTGTCTCTTTCAATACGGGGGTGATAACACAAAAAAAAATATCTATCGCAGCTCCCATCCCCCTCGATTATAGTAGTTGTTGGCTTAGGAAAAAAAATGGGGAGGATGGAAGTGAAAAATATTTTTCTCTACAATTTATCGCATGGCATTGTGATTTTGCCACCGCGAGACTCTCGTTCGAATTTGCGAGCCTGTCAGTGTTTAGATAAGACGTTACAATAAATAAACGTTTAATACAGATTAAAGAGTAAACGCCACTTTCCTGTCAGGAGCGTTAACGACATATCATTAATATCTCTGTCTCTTTGAAATATTCCACGAAAAAAAGAATCACTATTCCTTACTAATTCACACGAACGTATTTATTTGATACCCTTCGTATATATTACGATAAAATAAAATAATGTTATTGTATCATATCATGCCAAACCGAATATTAAAATCTTGGTCAGTCGATCCACTTATGTCCAAAATATTCGATTCTGTAGAATCTAATTAATAAAAAAAAAAAAAAAACGAATACCCATATCGCTAAATTTTAAGATCTACAAATACAATTTTAAAGAACTGTATCAAATGTTTATAAAAAATAAATTATAATATGATAGAAAATGGAACCAAACTGAGTGAATTTGTACTTCAATAACGATATCTTTATTTGAGGAGCTGCTTTAAAAACTATATATTAAAACTGACACCCTTAAAAATTGATCCGGCCAATTTTTTTAAAGGTAGTTCTGTCGTGAAGTCAATCCAAACTCATATGCATGAATTTTTGACATGTTGTAATTTAGCTATTCAATTTTACTTGCACAAAATCTTGAAGGCATTTACCGAGTATTTGAATGAACAATTAAAACTTGAAAATCGATCTTTTTACACGGCGCTTACCGGAGGGCTGAAAAAAATGATCTTTAAGTAGAAAATTAACATACTTAGATCAAAGATAGAGAAAAAATAAAAAGTACTACGGATTCGCAAATCATTCAGGAATTGATGCATCATGAAAAACGTTGAAGTCTCCGGAATAATGTTTAATTAAACCAAGGTCAAAGTACACGATACCGGTCCAAATGACGTTTCCTAACCTAATTATCGTAAAAATGAAGTCAAATCCGCACTAAACATATCAACTATTTACAAATAATCCTTTTAATTTGATTACGACAATTTCGAAGGATTCTCGATTATTTTTAATATTGTTATTGAGGCAAAGTGATGCGTATGATTATTTTTTAATGTCATATAGAGTCTGAGATTTATGACTTCGGCGTACCGACTGAACTACCTTAAGTTGGCATATGTAACCTGTCGGTCCGAATCGAACAACAACATTGATGAATAGACATAAAACATTGTACAATGTAAAAGAAAGATCGTTATGTAAGAAATCAAATGACAACACGCTTTAAAACAAAATCGTAAAACCGTCAATTAGGAAAAAAAATCCCTAAAAAGATTACATTTTTAATTGAATCTGTTTCAATACAATTTATGGGTAATACTCATGGATATAGTAGATGAAGATAAAAAATATTCCAAACTATCGGTGGATGTCGAACAGAACCCCATCATAGGCCAAGCAATTACAGATATTCAGAGTTGTAAATCCCCATTAATTCGTGAGATATAGTTTACAGTACAATTTGTTTTGTGATTATGATTTCATAATAATAATATGTAGTGATTAGAAAATAGTGTAAACATTTGAATAGCTGTAAAAAATACTAATTTTCGCTTTAATATTGCAAGAAATAGTGGAAAAAATGGAAGAAATAAGTAATACATTACTTTCTTAATGCATTACTTATTTTTTTCCATTTTTTCAAAAGGATTACCGTGAATTTTTATTTGAAAATAATAATTTTTGTAGCCATTCCAAAGTTTAATCATCGTATTACAATCGCTACATGTTATTATTATAAAATCATAATTATAGAGCTGATCGTATCATCATCATTATTTCTATAAGTATTAGGCATTTACAACTCTGCAGATATTTAATTCCAAACTTGGATGTCGAGTCAATTCATGAAAATCTTTTTTAGGTCTTGTACCGTTTGGTCTATATAAAATCGGTCTGATTCCAATAAATAAACTGCTAAATATACTTTGTACATTGTATGATATCTAATAAAAGTGATTATGTAATAAATCAAATGGCAACGCATTTTTAAAAAAGTCGTAAATCGGTCAATTTGAAGAAAATACTATTTTACTTAAAAAAATCAGAACATTTTCAATTTAGATTCTATTAAAAAATTAAATTTACGAGTAATAATCATAAAATAGAATTAAAAAAAAAAAAAAAAAAAAAAAAAGATAGTTCGCATGGTACAATTTTAAAAAGAAAAAACACGAGTTTTGATTTGTAACACGAATCAATACACGCGTAAATAAAATCCAACTAAGCGTATATGTTAAAACTATTTCTACAAATAAGCTAATTTAGTAATATTGAACAACTACATATATACATATTTACTCATAATTATGATTTCCTAAAAAAAAAAAAAACAGTTGCTTTTAACAAACTATGAGAATTTAAATGACTGTCAGTTGACTAGTATGCATCGACAGGCCTCCTTAATACCTGAGAATTTCGCATCTGACAAATGCGACAATGAAAAACTTAGCTTCGTGAAGGTTCCGTTTTATTTACACATTTCACAAGACACATTTAGTGCGCATATGTCTAAGGTTATTGTATTTAATCGTAATGTTACATGGAAAGTATATAATGAACAAAAATCTGTTGCCAAAGCGTCAGCAGCACCAGAAATTATGGAATATAAATCGTATAGCAGACTTTCGGAGTTGCATTCGTCATGCAAATAACAAATTTGCTGCCTGATCAACGGACAGCTTATTTATGAAAAACATTATATCGTTAATTCCGTCAACATTGATCACATTATTATGCACTAAGTGCGATGGTAGTCTACCCTTACGAATTGGACATTAATATTACGTTATTCGATACTTGACTTGCGGCTTTCGATAGCATTTTCGTCGGTTTTTTAAAGGAAAAAAAAGACGAAAGTAAAAAATTAATCCCTCGATCGTTGTTTACGTTTCGGGAGCGCAATCGAATATCGTAATTTCATGGAAGGCTTGCTGCGTTGCACGTGGCGTCGTAAAATATCGTCCAGAGAGGAACACGACTCGCACACTTCGCCGTCGTTGATTTCGAGGCTGCACAAATTGTGCCTCCACTTATTCAGGGGATCTTTGTAAGCGCATTCCGGATTTACGTTGCTGTACTGACTCACAGCTGGGCCACCGTTGCAAATTTTTAAGCTGTCGACGTAGTCCACGAGATCCTCGAAATCGTGCATCGAACCGATCGTCGAAGGTTTGTCCTTCAATACCAATCGTGAGTTTAGTAGGAACAAATCGAAGTTGAGTCTCTCATCGAAGACAATCTGAAAAACAAAATTAAGACTTATTCCAAAAAATCGTAAGTTTAAAGGCGTTTCATTTTTACAACAAAAATAAACACAATTTTTTTTTACGTCGCGGGCGATCTTGACTTATAATGAAAATTAAAATGTATATATTACATTCTGTAAATATATTATATTTTCATTCCATTGTTAAATTTTTCTTGCAAAAACGTGAATTGAATTTTTTTTTAATTTCGATTTTCAATAAATATTATTATTATTCTTTTTGTAAAAACAAAGTTTCTTCTATAAGGAAATAAAATGTACTTAATGTAATAGTTTTCGATATTAAATTATGTGAAATTTTTATTACTGTATTAAAAAGGTATTGCATATCATATCATTTTCATGCATATCACAATTTTCATTATCAGTAAAAATCGCCGATCTTGACTGATAATGAAAATTAAAATGTATATATTACATTCTGCAAATATATTATATTTTTATTCCGTTGTTAAATTTTTCTTGTAAAAACGTGCATTGAATTTTTTTTAAATTTCGATTTTCAATAAATATTATTATTATTCTTTTTGTAAAAACAAAGTTTCTTCTATGAGGAAATAGAATGTACTTAATGTAATAGTTTTTGATATTAAATTATGTGAAATTTTGTTTACTGTATTAAAAAGGTATTGCATATCATATCATTTTCATGCACATCACAATTTTTATTATCAGTCAAGATCACTGATCTTGACTGATAATGAAATAATATTACATTCTGTAAATATATTATATTTTTATTCCATTGTTAAATTTTTCTTGTAAAAACGTGCATTGAATTTTTTTTAAATTTCGATTTTCAATAAATATTATTATTATTCTTTTTGTAAAAACAAAGTTTCTTCTATGAGGAAATAAAATGTACTTAATGTAATAGTTTACAATATTAAATTATGTGACATTTTTTTTACTGTATTAAAAAGGTATTGCATATCATATCATTTTCATGCATATCACAATTTTCATTATCAGTCAAGATCGCTGATTTTGACAGATAATGAAAATTAAAATGTATATATTACATTCTGCAAATATATTATATTTTTATTCCGTTGTTAAATTTTTTTTGTAAAAACGTGAATTGAATTTCTTTTAAATTTCGATTTTCAATAAATATTATTATTATTCTTTTTGTAAAAACAAAATTTCTTCTATGAGGAAATAAAATGTACTTAATGTAATAGTTTTCGATATTAAATTATGTGACATTTTTTTTACAGTATTAAAAAGGTATTGCATATCATATCATTTTCATGCATATCACAATTTTCATTATCAGTCAAGATCGCTGATTTTGACAGATAATGAAAATTAAAATGTATATATTGCATTCTGTAAATATATTATATTTTTATTCCGTTGTTAAATTTTTCTTGTAAAAACGTGAATTGAATTTTTTTTAAATTTCGATTTTCAATAAATATTATTATTATTCTTTTTGTAAAAACAAAGTTTCTTCTATAAGGAAACAAAATGTACTTAATACTATAGTTTTCGATATTAAATTATGTGACATTTTTTTTACTGTATTAAAAAGGTATTGCATATCATATCATTTTCATGCATATCACAATTTTCATTATCAGTCAAAATCGCTGATCTTGACTGATAATGAAAATTAAAATGTATGTATTACATTCTGTAAATATATTATATTTTTATTCCATTGTTAAATTTTTCTTGTAAAAACGTGAATTTAAATTTCGATTTGCAATAAATATTATTATTATTCTTTTTTGTAAAAACAAAGTTTCTTCTATGAGGAAATAAAATGTACTTAATGTAATATTTTTAGTTTTTAGTTTTTAGTTTTTGATATTAAATTATATGACCCTGAAAATATCTGCACCCATCTTTAGCACGACGTAGCGTCCTTAATTTTTATCGTACGGGAGTCACCCAGGGCTTATCTTTTTCATCTTGAAATTCTCTAGATGCCGTTATTTTCAATTTTTTTTTATCGACCTTTTATTCGGTAAAACAAGCAAAAAAAGTGCAGATGCAACCTTGAACATGATGCCGCGTCCTTAATTTTCATCGTACGAGAGTTAGCTGGGACTTATCCTTTTCGTTTTGAAATTCTCTAGATGCCGTTATTTTTAGTTTTTTTGTATCGATCTTTTTTTGAGAGTTACAAGCAAAAAAGTGCAGATGTAACCTTTAACATTACGTAGCTCCCTTAATTTTTATCCTACGAGAGTCAGCTAGGGCTTATCTTTTTCGTATTGAAATTCTCTAGGTGCCGTTATTTTTAGTTTTTTTTTTATCGATTTTTTTCCGTGATACAAGCAAAAAAATGCAGATGTAACCTTTGACATGATGTAGCTCCCTTAATTTCAAGACGAAAAAAATAAGCCGTAAGTGACCCCCATACGATCAAAATTAAGGGCGCTATGCCGTGTCAACTGCTACATATACAATTTTCTCGATAAAAAAAATCTAAAAATAGCGGCATCTAGAGAATTTTAAAACGAAGAAGTGAAGCCCTGGTTGACTTTCGTAGGATAAAAATTAAGGGAGCTACGTCATGTCAAAGGTTACATCTGCACTTTCTTGCTTGTATCACTCAAAAAAAGACAGATAAAAAAACTAAAAATAACGGCATCTAGAGAATTTCAAGATGAAAAAGATAAGCCCTGGGTGACTCTCGTACGATCAAAATTAAGGACGCTACGTCGTGCTAAAGATGAGTGCAGATATTTTCAGGGTCATTAAATTATGTGAAATTTTTTTTACTGTATTAAAAAGGTATTGCATATCATATCATTTTCATGCATATCACAATTTTCATTATCAGTCAAGATCGGCGATTTTGACAGATAATGGAAATTAAAATGTATATATTACATTCTGCAAATATATTATATTTTTATTGCGTTGTTAAATTTTTCTTGTGAAAACGTGAATTGAATTTTTTTGTTTTTGATTTTCAATAAATATTATTATTATTCTTTTTGTAAAAACAAAGTTTCTTCTATGAGGAAATAAAATGTACTTAATGTAATAGTTTTCGATATTAAATTATGTGAAATCTTCTTTAGTGTATTAAAAAGGTATTGCATATTACAAACTCCTAAAAGTCAGTGACGAGTTAGGATTTTTCTTTAAGAAAATTGAATAAAATAACGTGAGTTTAAATTCAATTTAAAAAAAAATGTTGCTCTGTACCTGTTTAATATAGAGAGGCTCAAGCCCTGTACCATGTGAATTGTGCATAATCATTGAACTGACTACAATTTTTTTTTCAGGAATTTCCACAGAGTGGATAGCCCAGGTCCTATTTGGAAGAGCGGATAAAACATCTTCGGAGTAGCCAAGACGATTAAAGATAGCACTGGTGTCCCTTTCGGGCATAAAATCATGTTCAACTTTTCCGTTGCTTTGAGGAAGAAACGTTTCAAAGCCATTGCACATTTTGGAACTTGTGGAAGATCTGTGATTTGGCAGCATTGTTGCTGGCACCTCAGATGAAAATTTGGATTCCGTTTCAGTATTATCTTCGACGTCTATGGTTGATTCTTCTGGTACTTCGTTTGAAGCCCCTTCGATCTGTGGTTCTCTGTTCTTACGCTTTCTACAAAATATTGCATTATCAATTGTAAATAAAAAATAACAAACAATTCAGAACATCTTTAAAAAAAATTGCGACTTACTGTTTGTTTGCGCGATTCGCATTTTTGTGACGTGTTTTATTTAATTTTAATAACGACGACATCGCTTTTTTTATTTTCGGCATTTTTATTCTTTACAATAAGCAAAGAAAACATGAAAATTGGGAGACAGAGTGCACCGTTTTTATGGAGTCCTAACTGCTTAAGAGACGACGTTACTCGTCGGTGCGAGTAAATTAACCACCATTTTCACTGTAACTTATGAGCGCGATATACTATATTCAGGATTTTGTTAAGCTGTATTATAAGTTTATTTGGCAGAGCGACGAAGTTGCTTCTAAGCCACGGTCTTTTCTAAGCGTAAGATGTCACATTCAGGTGGCTCGTCATGATATGCCGAAAGATCTCGTATTCCAAGGCAGCACGTGCTAATATAGCGCTAGGAAATGGGAATCTAAGCTATTCACGTCGGTACCTTTATTAAAAAGGATGCAAAGCAGAACCTTGCGCATTGCTTCCTCATTATATTTCGCTTTTTACAAAGCAACCTCTAAGAGGAATTATGGCAATTGATTTTGGCTTCCTCATAGAGAAAACTTTGTAAAAAGCGAAATATAATGAGGAAGCAATGTGCAAGGTTCTGCTTTGCATCCTTGTTTTAAATAAATATAAATAAGCGCACACTCTCGCTTTGTGAAAATATAATAAGGACAAACGGTCCAGAAACTCCCTCGAATACTCTATCTTCTCTGTTTTTTTTTTTGTAGAACACGATAGAAATCGGTGGTTTCCGAAATTTCATTGGTAAGCAAGGATATGGCTAGTTTATACGACATAAATCGCTACTTTTCGCAATATAGACCGTACATCATCGCTATGAAAATATGTTATCGTTCAACATTTTAGCTATATTTAACGTATTTTTCTGTTAATCATGAATTTCGCACTCATTTGACTCTCAGCTCGATATTTGATACCAAAATTCGCATCCCAGAAAAAAAATCAAAAAATTCAAAAAATCAAAATCTCATAAAATTTTAACGTTTCAACCGATCTTAAGGCGAGGTGAAACCTACTCAGTCGGTAACATAAACTGTAAACAATCTTTGAGACGACACCGAACATTTTTTGATAAAAGAAAAGTTTTACATCATTGGTCTCTTAATTCTGCATGATGTAAAACTTTAATTTTTCCCAAAAAATGTCCAGTTTCTGAGAATTGTTGTTCCGAAAGATATTCGCTATCCTTCTCGCACTCATGAATATTTCACCTTGCCTTAAGGAGGATCGGTGGCCACTCCCAAAGTCAAATCAGAGATAAATTTTTGTAATCGATTCTTTAAAGTTTAATGCATTAAATAATAGCTGTGGAGGGTGATTTGTATTGAAGCATGTAGATTTAATCCAGAGAAAGATTAATAGTCACGGATTTGCATAAAGATTAACTGATTAACGTTTCTTTTCAGTGTGATATATTTTCGTTCAGTTTTTTTCAAGTATTATCTTTAATTCTTTGCCGATTTTTATGAACGATAGCTCATTGTTTTTCTTAAAAGATACTCTACGAATTGACCTTCTAGATATTTCATAGTGTTCATCGTTTTGTAATTATAGCCTGTTGTTTATGAAAGTATTTTAATTTCTGTTAAACAACAGTCTAGAATTATTAAACAATTAACACTATGAGATATCTAGGCGGTCTATTCGTAGAGTATCTTTTAAGGTAGAGAATGAGCTGTCACTCATTCAAATCGGCCAAGAATTACAGATTATACTTGAAAAAAACTGAACGAAAATGTATCCCATTGAAAAGAACCGTTAATCGGTTAATATTTATACAAATCCGTCACTATTAATCTTTCTCTGGATTAAGTCTACATGCTTCAATACAAATCACCCTCCACAGTTATTATTTAATGCATTAAACTTTAAAGAATCGATTACAAAAATTTATCTCTGATTTGACTTTGACAGTCGTCACCGATCGCCTTAACCAAATTTAGTAAGGATCACCGGTGTATGAAAGCTCACGTACATACCAATTTTGAGCTTAATATCTCGAAAATTAAAAGAGTTATCGCGTTAATAGACATTTTAAAAAATTCAAAACCGCGTAAAAATTTAATGATCATGGGGATTTTTACGAAAATTGGTATGAACGATGAGGATTGACCCCTCTATGTATGGTGTAAAATTCAGCCCTATATCTCGAGGCGTTCCCGAGTTATAAAGGTTTACATTTTTTGAGCGTGTAACATACACATACACACATACAGACATTTTTTCTAAATCACTTTTCTCGACGTTTTGGACTATTGAGTGTACTGACAACGTTTATATCTTACCTCAAAGGACCTGTTGACATTTCGAACGGCCATATTGGTTTTTGAGAGGTTCAGTAATATATAATTTCTTACATTTCTTGTATGTTTTGAACAGTAATTCGACCGGACACCCAAGCATGAATGTGTTTATTACATCCTTGCAAAATTTGACGTATATTTGTAGCATATTTTCGATGAATAGTGTATACTACGAACTCGCCTATTTTTACCGACCAAAGTCGGTAAAAAAAATCTACTCCAGCATCCCCTTAAGGAGGTTCATTAAAAAAATCAAATCCAAGATAAAATTGTAGAAAAAAATCGTATAACAGCTGTAATGATAACGGACACGTACGCAAAATTTTTAAGGGATTCACCGTATAGTTTCCGAGATATTAAATAACAAAGTTGCGACTATTTACATGTAAAGAAAAGAAAAGTGAGTCGAATATTGAACTTTTTACGTCTTTGCAAGAGCTAAATCCAAGATAGAATAATCAAAAAAATATGCAGACGTCCGGAAAAGTATTCTGAATAGGGCACGAGCTTGAAATTTGAAGGTCACCGCGAAATTGACAGAGAAATCGTTAATTTTTTGCCTCTACGCTTAAGCAAAGAATATGGATGTACATAGAAGTGCAGATCCTATGCTCCTCCTGAAGCTGCGCAGAAACTGGAGTACCACGCATTTTCGTCATTTTTTATGTGTACTCCAGTTTCTGCGCAGCTTCAGGCGAAGCATAGGATCTGCACTTCTATGTAAATCCATATTCTTTGGCTTAAAGTAGTTCTGTCGGTACGCCGGAGACATAAATCTCAGAGTCTATATGACATTAAAAAATAATCATACGCATCATCTTGACTGCCTCAATAATAATATTAAAAATAATCGAGAATCCTTCAAAATTGTCGTAATCAAATAAAAATGATTATTTGTAAATAGTTAATATGTTTAGTGCGGATTTGACTTCATTTTTACGATAATTAGGTTAGGAAACGTCATTTGGCCCGGTATCTTGCACTTTGAACTTGGTTCAATTAAACATTATTCCGGAAACTTCACCTTTTTTCATCATGCATCAATTCCTGAATGATTTGCGAATCCGTAGTACTTTTTATTTTTTCTGTATCTTTGATCTAAGTATGTTAATTTTCGATTTAAAGATCAATTTTTCCAGCCCTCCCGTGAGCGCCGTGTAAAAAGATCGAATTTAAAGTTATAATTGTTCATTCAAATACTCGGTAAAAGCCTTCAAGATTTTGTGCAAGTAAAATTGAATAGATAAATTACAACATGTCAAAAATTCATGCATATGAGTTTGGATTGCCTTCACGACAGAACTACCTTAACGCGGCTCGCATGGTGTCTCGCTCACGCGGCGTCAGCCCCTTACCGCGCCTTCCCCATCCTGCCGCCATCACCGAACCTCCTTAACGTCATGTGTTACTCGTTTTTGTCATTCTCTCTCGCTCTACCGCGAGCGCCAATGGCGCTTTCTCACTCGCACTCACGGCGACTTGGACAGTGTAACATAGCACCTTAAGTAGAGGCCACTTTTGGATAAATAACTTGAAAACCCGCGTTTCCCTTTGTGACTGTAACAGTCACCTAATGAATTGCATAAAAATTTCCTCTGAAATGATAAAAATGTCTAAAAAATTGGACAGTTTATCTTAAATAGATCTACTCGACAATTTTCTCTAAAAATTCCTCCCGAAATTCGTCTTTTTCTTTGTTCTACACAACAATGTCTGCACCACCTAATGTGAAGCTATTTTCCTCCCCTTTTTCTTCTTCTTTGTGCTTCATTTGTGAAATAATTACGTATTTATGTCCTGTGATATTATGATGCAAATAAAAACAAACAAAATTTCGTTGAATTTCTTAGTTGTTCGATGAGAATCAAAGAATTCTTTGAATATAAAAACAGAGGACTCAAAGAAGTTCCTCAAATTCCCTGATAAATTATATATTTGTGTGTTCAAGGTCATAAAAAATGGCGGAAATATTTCGCAAGTAGCAGAGAAATTGGACAACAAATTTCGGACAATTTTTGAAAATCTCAAAAACAATCCATGGATAATTTTTTTTAACACAAATTGTCGGGAAAATATTTCTACGACATAATAATTTAAAAATGGCGGAAATAGAAAAATAGAGAAATATTTCGATGACATAATAATTAAAAAATGGCGGAAATATTTAGCAAGTAGCAGAGAAATTGGACAACAAATTTTGGACAATTTTTTAAAATCTTAAAAACAATTCAGAGATAACTTTTTGAACATAAATTGTCAGAGAAATATTTCCACGACATAATAATTGAAAAATGGCGGAAATAGAAAAACAGAGAAAAATATTTCGACGACATAATAATTGAAAAATGGCGGCAACCATCTCTGAAGTATCGGCCGATTAGGTTAGCTTCCTCCAATCTCTGCAGTTCCGTTCTTCGCCTCTGTTCTAACACGTTTGTGTATTGCACTTTGTATACAACTCAACCGGCACTTTGTATACAACTCAAGAGAAGAAACCCAAACGACAATTCAATTTTATACCTAGTCGAAATACAGAATTCTTAGCAATGTCTGATGGTAATAATGTTGTATCTCGCGAGTATCGAGAAGCAAAATTTAAATTGTCCGAAATATTCATTTATCATTTAACGTTTTTTTGTACCTAACCAACAAATTTTATATTTCAGAGGAAGTTATAAGGAGAAGATTGCTGATCGACGGTGACGGTACAGGCGACGATCGGAGAATCAACGTTCTGCTCAAATCCTTTGTAAAATGGTCAACGAGTGCCGATGCAGATCCCAACACGCACGAGCGAATGCTTTCTCAGCTTGCGCAATGCGAGTTTGCGCAGAAAAAATCTCGCTTGGTTTCAACGATGAGCACAGAGGAGCTTAAAAATTATGAAAAAATGTCAAAGCAGATAGATGTGGAGATAGAAGAAGCTATAAAGGACATTGAACTCACAAAAGCAGAGTTACAAGAGGCAAAACAGATACGCAAGAACAGAATTGAGTACGACGTACTAGCCAAAGTTATAAATGGACAGCCCGACAGACGGGAAACTAACATAAAACTGGCGACTTTGCGCCAAGAGCTTGGCAGCTTGAAAGACAAATCGGAGCAACTGGAGCACAAACTGGCGATGCGAAGAAAACAGTTTCACGTTCTTATATCCTCCATACATTCGCTGCAAGGAATGCTCGATGAATCGGACGAGGAAATCATGGATGTGAGTTTAGAGAATTATGAAGATGCCGATATGTCCCTGTCGCCCAAAACGACTGGTTGAGAAGGTACGGCTCATTAAATGGATTAAATATGGAAAAAATATTCTGAAGGCTGAACATTGAATTTTGTTTCATTATTGTTTTTTATTTTTCTTGCAAGAAGCTCTATAAAGAAGTATGTTGATCGATCTTGGCTTCCTCATAAAGAAAAGGATGTAATAAAAATTAACAATGAGAAAGTAATGTGCAAAATTGTAGTTTGCAGTTTTGTTTTTTAAACAAATTGTAGAAACTGAACATTAACTTGGTAATGAAGTTGAAATTTGAGGGTCCAAGAAATTTGCAAGAGATTAAAAATACCCACTGATTTAATTGCAAGCTGAATATAAGATTCGTGTATCAACTAATTCTCAACTCGCAGAACTTTGTTTTACAAATACTCCAGTTTTGTCAGGATAATATCTTGGTGTATGTAAAAACGTTCTTCTCCTTAATACGAATAAACAAATAATATAAAAATTAAAATGTTGGCCGCGTTTTATGCCGGATATCTTATAATGCTATTAGTATGTACAAAAAAAAATCCAAATCGTCCATTGACCATTCTACAAAGGTTTATAAAATTCGTTACTATACATTGCTAAATATTATTTCGTTTGTATAGTATCTTTGGCACGGCAGCTCAACTTTTATGAATATTAGTGCGATGACGTCAATTTTTCGATAAATTCAACATTCCTGTAGAATCCGAACGTCTATTCCAGTTTTCGCGAACATTAATATCAAATAGGGTGGTCGCAGTCCGGGAAAAGTCAGGAAAAAAAAAATTGGTCAGGGAAAAAGTAAATTGGCGCCAAATCTCCCATAAGAAGATAAAAAGTACATAAAAGGAAAAAAAATACAAAGCTTCTTCTCTGAGGAAGCAAAAAAGTATGTTATTCAATTTTGGCTTCCTCATAGAGGAAGCTTTGTAAAAACCGAAAAATAATGAGGAAGCAATGTGCAAGGTTCTACTTTGCATCCTTGTTTAAATTAGATAAATAAACATGTTGTCAATTCGCTTTTTCTATTTCGTTATTCCGTTATTATTAGAGCGTTTCCGAAAGTAAATGTGATAACGCATATTATTAAAAATAATTCAACATTCCATAAAATCACAAATTTCATACCGTTTGTCACTACATTATACATATATAATGGCTGAATATTGTTTCATTTATATACAAAATTTGAGCTCGCAATCTCAAGGTTTGCAAAAGTAACAATAGATCGATAATGTCAATTTTTTGAAAAATTCAAAATTCCATAAAATCTGAACCACTTTACCGATTCGAGCCAAATTCAATTCCAAACAGCATTGAGTGCACCCACTCTTATAACCAACTATTTAGCAAAATAGACTAAATTTTACGAAAATTCGAGCGACCACATCCTTTTTTCAAAAAATTCAAAACGGCATAAAATCGAAGTTTTCGTACAGATTTTGTCGAAAATGGCTACAGTTGAAGAGGGTCTGCTGCTACACTTGTGTACGAAATTTGAGTGCGATATACAAAACCGTTCTTGAGTTATGGGCGTTCGAATTTTCAGAGTTGTATACATACACACACGCACCCATACATACATACGGACATTTTTTCTAGATCACTTTTCTGGACGTTTTGGACAATTCCAAGTGTCCTGACATAAAAATCTCGAAATTTTTTTTTTTCACGAAAACAAAGCTTCCTCTATGAGGAAGCAAAAAGCATTAGAAAAATGATGAACAAAAAAAACAGAAATAAACCTTAATAGCATAATTACAATTTTAATATAATTTCTCAATTGAACCCGATTTACAGTACCTGATGCGGATTTTTTAACACGATTCTGCTCGGTATCGAAGCACTTGAGAAAAAAGTTTGAAAAATGTTATACAGGGTGTCCCATTTGAAGCAGTACGGCCAAATATCTCCTAAAGGAGGCAAGTAACGTTAAAATCGTCAAAACACGAGTTGTAGGGTTTCGAGGCGGACATTCAATGCAAGCGTCATTTTGAGCTTGCAGTATCGTGCTTGGAAGCTACAAGCTCAGTCATTTTTCTTAAATGGCAACCGCATTTTTTACCCCAATGAAAGTTGTTCCTCTTGACGTGTTGTTTTCAAAAACCTCATCAACCATGTTATTTTCGTTGATTTCACGCGAGAAATACGATAAAAACAAATTCTGTAATCAAATTGAAAATGTCATGTTTAATGTGATGTGAACCTTTTTGACTCCAAAGATCGTTTATGTAATTTAAGGTTACAAAATAGATACAGAAAAAATATATTCATTGTTGATCGGAAAAATAAAAAATTTATCGAAGACGTGGACTGGTTTTCGATACATTTTCATTGGCATCATCAATTTTAAAAAATAGAAAATCGTCGGATTTTGGTAAATTAATCAAATTTGATTGGTCAGGGAAAATTTATTACAACGAAAAGAATTTATTTCGACGAAAAAAAATGGCCACATTGTTAAAGTTCCTTGAACGTATCTGGAATTATAAAGAATTAGTTGGGTCAATAGCTGACGATTTACAAAAGTAAAGCTTGAAAATTCGCAGAAAGATAAACAAAACTGTAAAACGGACGGAAATGGGATAAAATAGAAAATCCAGAAAATGGTGACCAATTTTCCAGAGGCCAAATTTCCGGCGACCAATTTTCATAGGCTTGAGCACATACATATTATTACGTACTTTTTCTTTCTAAATGTGATTTTCTGATTATATGAGACATTCCAAGCACTAGCATAAACATCTGACAACTGTTTTTATGACAATCGAAGTTCCTTAAATTTTTGAGCTTCAGAAAGCTAAATACCTGTAAAGTGATTATATAATTGATTTTTCGCCTATATCAGGAAGCTTTTTTGAAAATAAAACTCTATAGGAGTGAACATAATTTTATTTGAAAATTTAACAATTATAGTTTCGTCACTTATTTGGCAATAAATCTTATATCATTTTCCAAACTTCAATTTGAGCTTACTAGTCTTCGGAACGTGTCGAATAGTCAAAGAAATTCTCGTGCCGCGTTGCAAAACATCCCCATCATTGTATTTTTTCGAGCACAGATTTAAATTCCGTGTTTTGCTCGAAATTATTGAATCATTATTTCGTTCTGCAATTGAGTGCAAGTAATCGTGATACAGACTTTCTTGGAGTATCAGGAGACTTCTGGGCTCCAGTAGAAAATTGAACACAGGCTCCGTATCATTTCTGTGCTCCTAGAAAAATATTTACAAGAGTTATTCTAATTCTTTTTCTTTAATTACAGGATATTTTACCTCATCCGTTTCGAGACGCTTAGAAAATTCGAGGAGCGTGTGCGAGCCGCAACTGATCGTAGTCACGATTGGATGAAAGAGCGGGCCGTCCGAGTGTCCCTGGAAAAAAAAAACAAATTATTTACGATTATCGACGATAAGGGTTTCTATTCTTTTCTAATAAATGTACAAATGTAAACAAATGCATACCATTATTCCTTGTCCTGGCAAATATTCGTTTATTAAAACGTGGTTTGGCAATGCTGTGTTTCCAAAAACATTGAGCGATTCTATTTTATCCATATAATTTCGAAGCCACTGCAAAGAAAAGGTTTTGATTCGGTTAATTTGAGAAATTAAGAATTCGAAGCAAAATTGTAAGCCTTGATCATCATATTTCAAAAACATTTGTCAACTGCATTGTTATTATTACGTGAAAAAATTTGCATCTTTTATACAAATATGTTCAAGCTTTCAAGTAATTTTTAGGAATCAAATGATTTCATAAAATTTTACTTTAGCATTTTTTTCTAAAAATTTTGTTTAAAACTTTATCAAAAATAATTTTTTCTTGCTTTCATAAAAAGTCTTGAACACATTTTCATACGCACTGCAAATTATTATTATGATATAATAATTATAGGTATAATTCTATCATATACTTTTATTTCAGAAAGTAACTACTCTGAATTCAAGGTACTTTTGTAGATTAACATCAGCTAATTTCCCGAAATACAAAATTCCTAGTAACAGAGACTAGATGTTATAGTTAATTTTTACCATTAACAACAATTACATGAAAACTTATATTTTCCTTTTTTTAAATCTGACTATACAGGTTGTCCCCTTATTTACTATTTCACACAATAATCACTGAAATATCTCTTTCTACTGTAAATAATTAATCCAAGCACTTTTACTTATATTACAATAAAAGGTGACATTTTATATATCTGGTTATAAATGAAATTAAAATCAATAAATTTTTCTGTTCTTAAACCTTATATCTAACTGTTATTTAGTTCATTTAAAAATGTAGGATATGATTAGATTTTTTTGACTATATAAATATTAGAGATAAAACATTGTATGATCATAATCATAATGATGATAAGCGATTTTCGAATTTTGGGAAACTGCGATATCGATGCGGCAGTACTAAATTTGATCATACAGGACTCCCGTTTGATGAGCCATTTTGTCATTTGAAAACGCGCGAAATAGTCGATGTGCAGATGAATATTTCAATATTTTATGGGATTTCGTTTTTTATTTTGTTAACTGCAATGTCGATGCGGCAGTACTAAATATTATCGAACATGTTTCTGGCTTTACACAATTTGATAGTCTATCGAAAGCAACCACAATCTCCATGAGCGCTTTAAGACGACAAAAAAAAAACCAAAAATCGCCGTTTTTAATGAATTTTGGCCTTGATGCGGCAGTACTTAATATCATGACACAACGCCCAGCTTTCGTGAAAACATTTTTTTTTGTGATAATCAATACAGCATTTCAGGAGCAACCGATTATAAAGAAATTATGTTTTTTGCTTCCTCGTAGAGGAAGTTTTGTTTCGTGAAAAATTTTTTTTTTCGAGATTTTCATGTCAGTACACTCAGAATAGTCCAAAACGTCGAGAAAAGTGATTTAGAAAAAATGTCTGTATGTGTGTGTGTGTGTGTTGCACGCTCAAAAAATGTAAACCTTTATAACCCGGGAACGCCTCGAGATATAGAGCTGAAATTTGCACCATAGATAGAGGGGTCAATCCTCATCGTTCATACCAATTTTTGTAAAAATCCCCATGATCATTAAATTTTGACGCGGTTTTGAATTTTTTCAAAAATGTCTGTTAACGCGATAACTCTTTTAATTTTCGAGATATTAAGCTCAAAATTGGTATGTACGTGAGCTTTCATACACCGGTGATCCCTATTAAATTTGGTTAAGATCGGTTGAAACGTTAAAATGTTATGAGATTTTGATTTTTTGGTTTTTTTTCTGCGATGCGAATTTTGGTATCAAATATCGAGCTGGGAGTCAAATGAGTGCCAAATTCATGATTAACAGAAAAATACGTCAAATATAGCCCAAAAATGTTGAACGATAACATATTTTCATAGCGATGATGTACAGTCTATATTGCGAAAAGTAGCGATTTATGTCGTATAAACTAGCCATATCCTTGCTTCCCAATGAAATTTCGGAAACCAACGATTTCTATCGTGTTCTACAAAAAAAAAACAGAGAAGATAGAATATTCGAGGGAGTTTCTGGACCGTTCGTTCTTATTATATTTTCACAAAGCGAGAGTGTGCGCTTATTTATATTTATTTAAAACAAGGATGCAAAGCATAACCTTGCACATTGCTTCCTCATTATATTTCGCTTTTTACAAAGCTTCCTCTTTGAGGAAGCCAAAATCAATTGCCATACTTCCTCTTAGAGGTTGCTTTGTAAAAAGCGAAATATAATGAGGAAGCAATGTGCAAGGTTCTGCTTTGCATCCTTGTTTGAACAGCCCTAATGGACATTCTCAAATCGATGATGTTACTTTTGGGATTTCTTCAGCAATCATTCCCTTGGGATGAGGAATACCTCCCCAATTTTGGAGTCTTCTGTTACTGAGTTGCGTCCATTTCGGTTGAGGAGCATTGTTAACCCGTTTTATGATTTCCTCTTCCTCTTCTTCGGTTATAAAGTTCGGAATGTAACGAGCCGAAGGTGGGACCTGCGGTTATTGAACAAATAACAATATTAAATTATTTTACAAGCCCAGAAAAGCCGGCAAATAATTTATATAAACAAAAATCACCTGTTCGATCATCGTGCACATTGCAACGGGTTAGGTTAGTAGCACAACACATGGCGTCAGCTGATAACTTACATAGGAAGGGGTTAGCCAATGGCAGAGCAGCTGTAGCAGAAGCCAGTGCAGTCGATACCCCTCCGAATGACAGATGTCAAAAATTCCCCGTTTTTATTATTACGATTTACAGCATTTTTCTTACTGACTATAAAATTATAATTGATAATCATCTTAGCTATATTATCATACTATTAAATAGCAGCCAGTAAATCGAACAGTACCCATCCGTTTCTTTACAAACCTACGAAATTTATTGATTTTATGGTAAAATTTACATTATGCGAGAGGGGTGAGATTGTCTGTCCATTTTGGAGCGAATACAATGTCAGATATAATTCTCTACGTTAACGAGAATCTCAAAAAAATTGTTGGTTAATATATTGGATAAAACGTCATGGATATTGAACAGGTACTGTAGACGCACTGATAAATTCTCTAGCACTTTACTATTATTATTATTGTGATTATGATTATTATGCTTATTATTATTATTCGTTAAATACTACACTGGGGCTTTTAAGGGTCCGCGGATCGCTTTCTGGCACTATTAAGCGGTGGTACACTTATTTTCGGCAAAAAAGCGTGTTTTATTATTTTTATCGGTAAAAAAGAAATCGTTGTAAAAATGTTATGTTTGTTTTTTCTTATGAAGGTGTTATCAACGATTTAAAAGAATCCTCGGGCGCTAATATACAAAATTGTAGAAGGGGTATTCCCATTTTTTAAATATATTTATTATATGAATATATTTATATATTCACGAAATTTGATATTCCAACAGAATTTTCGCGATATTTCATATTTTTTATAAATATGAATATATAAATATATTAATATTTAATTTTATTTAATAATATATAATATTATATATATATATATAATATATATAATATATATAAATATATATATAAATATATTCATTTTTTCTTTTCGAAAATTCTTTTGGAATATCAAATTTCGTATCGGGTACGAAAAAATGATTAACATCGATGTTTGGAAAAATCCGTTGGGAAAAGACAAGTTTTCAGCTCTACGAATTTGCGTTACTACATCTTATTTTTAATATTTTATAAAGTTGCAACAGAGAAATTTATTAAAGAAGAACTAGTTGCATTTTAATTATACTACGTTAATTGAAGTAAAATTCAATTTGTCTCGAATTTTTTTTTGAGACGTTTGTAAATGGATTCAATTAAATTCATTTGATCGTTAATAGATTGAAAATTAATTTTGTACAGAACTTTATTGTGAATATTCAATTATATTGGATTTTTTTTAGAAGTTAATATATTTAATGTTAGGTTTAAAAATTAATATTTTCTGGCCTACTATTTTTGTTACAAGGACGTTATAATGACTGGGAAGAATGCAAATGATGCTTCAATCAGTAACAACCGACAGAATGCAGAACTCAGAGAAGATGTGCCTTTATTTGAAGAAACTATGGTTGATCCGAGCAAATTAAAGAATTTGCCTGTTAGTCCCAAAAGGACAGTCACAATATCATCAGAAAAAAGAGGCTCCGAATCTGTAGAAACAGCGAGGAAAAATCGATTAATAAAAGAGAGTATACCCATAGTACCAAATGACCGACAAATACCAATGTATTTGCAAGATGATGTAGAGGAAGTACTGGGTATTTCTCATTTGGATGGAGATTCCAATTTTCATTCCAAGTCAGTAGAAGCTAATTTTTTAAATCCATTTGAAACTTTTATTACATTTACTTTATGTATTTGAAGACTTCAAATATTAACAAATGACTAAAAGGCATTTTTGAATTCTAAATGTTTTTGCTTCCTCATAGAGGAAGCTTTGTTTTCGTGAAAATTTTGTTTTTTCGAGATTTTCATGTCAGGACCCTCAGAATGGTCTAAAACGTCGAGAAAAGTAGTTTAGAAAAAATGTCTGTATGTATATGTGTGCGTACGTGCATAATTTTTTGTTACCACGATAGCTGTCGCAATTTTTAAGATATCGGGCTCAAATTTGAACCAGGAGTAAACTGTCGTTAAACAAGGTATGGGATTGAATTTGGAGTTAATCCATCAAGGTGTTCAAAATTTATGGCATTTTGAATTTTTTGGAGAATGTCAGCTCGGGCTCTAACTCCCACAATTTTTATGATATCTGGCTCAAATTTGGACCAGAAGTGGACTGTTATCAAATACTGTTTGGGATTAAATTTGATGTCAATCCGTTAAGGGGTTCACAATTTATGGTATTTTTAAAAATATTGACATTTTTGGTGCGTGCTCTAACTTTCGCAATTTTTAAGATATCGGGCTCAAATTTGGTTCACAAGTGGACTGTTACTAAATAAAGTTTGGGACTGAATTTTACGTCAATCCGTTAAGGGGTTTAAAATTTATGGCATTTTGAATTTTTTGTTTGTGCTCTAATTTTCGCAATTTTTAAGATATCGGGCTCAAATTTGGTCCACAAGTAGAATGGGGGTAAACTAAGCATCAGTTCGAATCTGGCGAGAATCTGTCAAGGGGTTCAAAAGTAATGCCATTAAATTTTTTTCTTAAACAAGGCTGGAAAGTAGAACTTTGCGCATTGCTTCTTCATTATTAGTGGATTTTAACAAAGCTTCCTCTATGAGGAAGCCAAATAGATTAACATACTTCCTCATAGAGATCGATTTGTAAAAATCCAATAATAATGAGGAAGCAATTTGCAAAGTTCTACACTGAGAGAAAATTATGGTATTAGTAACTATAAAGTGACAACTATTCATGTATTGTTGGTGCAACAATTTTTTTTATAGTTGACACAACTATCAAATAGTAGCGAGCAAATAGTTACCATAACTATTTTCGTAGTTATCGTAACTATAAAAATAGTTGCATGTAATAAAAATGAGTAGTTGTCACTTTACAGTTGACTGTACTATTACGATTTCTCCGAGTGTACTTTGCAGCTTTTTTTTTATAAATAAAAAATAATTACAATGAAAATGCTCGAGATTTCACTTGGGTTTTTTTTTCAATAAATAATCAAAAATATTTACAGCATATGAAAAATACAAAGCTACCTCTATGCGAAAGTATGTGAAATCTCCATGAAACTCCGAACCGCT